>OZ038495.1:75436240-75438740 GCA_964036315.1 Acanthosepion esculentum
TTTGACTTCTTTGACTTGAGATCATTAAAACAAAAAAAATCATTAAAGTTTGGTCATTCCAATTGCTTACATTCTTGCAGATTCTATTTCACTAATGGCCCCTCTCTGTACATCAGAGAGTTGTTTTAAACATTCTTTTACTGACTGTTACTAGATGTTATCTGACAAGGTATTCAATTTGATTGAATAATAATAAATTACTTAACTACTAGGAACTTTTCAATTAATACGGCACGAAAATAAAATTCGAATATCTTTGACTTTCAATAGAACTTCATTGACATCTTTTGCTATTGTTAACCGCCAAATCATATTGGAAAATATAAACATCCGGAAGGTGAATGTCAGTTTTATCACAAATTAACATAAAATTATGATCATTCTAAACCGAAAAGATATATATATATATATATATATATATATATATATATATCTGGAGGTGAGAAAATTTAACATTTTTGATAAGATTTAATTATTCACAAAGAAAGGCGTATATAAGCTGTACAACCAACATTAAACCTCGAAATTGACATAAAAGAGTTGTTAAATGAATGAATCAGCAAAATGAGCTCGACAACCACCACACTACTACAAGACTACTTTTTAATTAAAAAAAGGGTTGAATTGTTATTCTGAACCAAGTTGAATTATTTTTATAAACATAAATCAACTACCAAAAGAAAAATGATTTTCCATACAAAAATTTAGAACTATATGGATTTTTAAATTCACAAGTTCTGAGTCGGACATTTTTATTTCTGTTCTAAGAACGAATACAGATTTTTACGATTTCTACCCATAAATATGTAGATTAAATAATACAAATACATTAGCCGTAAGTCCTCGTTTCTACGATTGTTTTTCTCACATTCAATTTAACATGTGCACTTCTAAATAATGTTGAGTTTCCTTTGGATAAATTATCAAAAACTAGTAAAAGTCATTTTTCACGCATACACTCTGTTATATCGAAATAAAGTGTCGCTGCTGACACTGGACTTTGAACACAGATCACCAGCGAGCAAACACAAGCGATGCCATATTGAAAGGTTGTTTCCACACATACTACGAATAGACTGCAGCATTGGGTACTATCCTATTGAACTATAATTATAAAATGGAGTTTGTACCATCCAAAAACAAATGAAGTCATTCAGACGGATCGTCGAAAGTAATACCAAAATACTGCGAACCACTTGAAGAGACAGTAACTGCGCTGATAAGGACCGAAAAAGAAAATAATAACGTAATATACAATACTGTAAGAGAACTGCCCATAATATTAAAGTAAATAAGAATTAAGTCGGAAAAAGACGATTTTATAATGAAAATGAAGAAGCAATTAAAATTTAAAGGAAAAAATATTACTGGAGATAATGCATTTTCATTATGTAATAATGTACTTGTGTACACAGGAAGAATTGTGATACCAGCATCGTTGCAAAAACGTATGCTAAAGCAATTTCACAAAGGACATCCAGGAAGTTTTAGAATGAAATTTACTGGCCAAAAATGAATCAAGATATCGAATATTTAGTGAAATCATGCAGAGGTCGTGCTCTGGCAGTGAAGTCACCGCCTATCAAAATTCAACCTTGGCCGAAAGCCGATATGCTATGATTCAGAATATATATAGACTATGCAGGACCGTTAAACGGGGCATACTATCTAGTGGTAATCGATAGTTACACTAAATGGACAGAAATATTAAAATGTAGAAGACCGACATCCGCGGTAACGATAAATTTCCTACACGAGATGTTTTGCAAGGTTCGGTGTTCCTGACTCAGTTTCAGTTAACGGGACTCAATTCACGTCTAGTGAATTTAAGTTATTTTGCAAATCATTATCAGTAGAACATATAACTCCCCCTAATCAACCAAGATCAAACAGACAAGCGGAACGGCTTGTCGATACGTTTAAAAGGGCATTAAAAAAAGTCTGAGGGAGAGGAGTCAGATGAAGAAATGCTATAACAATTTGAGTGTCTACAGAATAACACCAAACCCGAAGACCGTGTCTGGAATGTAGGCTACACAGTTGATGTTCCAAAACGTAAGGCGAGAGCATCATGAAATGACAATATAAGTAAATACTTGAAACCAGGAGATAAGGTATTTTTTAAATGTATCAACGTGGAAAGGAATTCTGGGAAGATGGCGTGATTAAAAAACGTATAGGCAACATGTCATACATGGTACAGAGACAAAGGTGGGAACATAAGCGACAATTAGTTAAAATAGAGATTCACTGATTTAGTAAGTCCACGAAAAGAGGTGCCGATGGAAATATCGTATGACATGTTTGACGTACCTACGCCACCAGAAATTAGTGAACCAAGGAGGTACAGTAAAAGAAAAAGAACAGTAACGGAACATTTGAATATTGAATATTGAATCGAAGCTGAAGAAGGGGATGTGTTCTATAGGAATAAAGTGTCGCTGCCAATACTGGAGTTTGAACATGTAACGTCAGTGAGTAAACACAGGCGATTCTATAT
>OZ038495.1:75441240-75568740 GCA_964036315.1 Acanthosepion esculentum
CCGAGAAGATATTTCTTTCTTTCTCCGTGGGCTGTCTCTCACGTAAAATCGTCTTCTGAGATTACAGATATGCTTCCGAGATGGACTGTATCCTCCATGAATGAAAAGCGAAGCGCTTTTAGGACGATAATCAAATGAATAAGCAACACTAACGGAACGAAACATTTCTATATATAAAGGGAAACAACTGAACCAAGACAAACAAGATTTGTCTACCATGAACTATTTATAAAAAGAACAGGCAAACAAATGGCGATGAAAAAAATCGTCGATAAGATTATTCGACGGATAAGTAAACCATTGTATATTTCTCTTATGGCAATTTTTATATTTTCTTTCCTATCTCCTATTCTTTGTTTATCGTTTCCTTCTTCTCCAACTCTATATCTTTATTATATTTAAATAAATATAACTTTACATCTCGTGTTTGCTTTCTATACGTTATCTATGCTTGTATTGATCCCTAAATGAAGAGAAATGAGTAGAAAATCTCTTTTTTTTAAGTGAACCGTGCTCACAGCCATGTGTTTGAATTTTTTCGAGAGATAAAATTCGTAACAATATATATCTATGCATACATATATATATATATATATATATATATATATATATATATATATATATATATATATATATATACATATATATTGTTAAGGGGTCTCCCCTTTTCACACAAATGGACTCACTCGAGGTATACATATACTACTACCAGTGAATACCCGGACAGTCTGTAATAGAGGAGGGTAGCACAAGAGTCACAGTTAGCGAGCCCGTAGACTCAGTAAGGAGCCATACCGCGATACTTCAATACCAAGACTGTATATATATTATTGCTACTAACCCGCATTCCTGGATCTACTAACCCGTATTACCAGTTTGTATTATTACGTTAATACATTTATTTTCCTTATCCATTCCTGGCGTTTGTTATTCATTGATATCGGATTCATCCCGGAACACACACACACACATATATATATATATATACATATATATATATATATATATATATATATATATATATATATATATATGTGCACACGCACAGACACACACATATATATATATATATATATATATATATATATATATATCGGTTTTAATCTTTGAAACTCAGATTAGAATCATGGTTGATTTACCAGGAAGGTTACTTTGTTGTTATCAGTCTTGGGGTGGGATTCCAACGTGCGGCACAGTTGGAAAATGATTGAAAACCATAGCACCCACAGTTTGACCCAAACCTTGTGAGTTAAATCATCGTGACCGAGGTTTTGTGCGTACTGACGTTGTTCAAAATGCTGATCATCTTAGAAACTGTAACTGCATAGTTACCGTATAAAACACAGATGAGCTCAGTGGGCGTTAAAAAACACAAATGGGCCTGAGCATCAATCTTCCACAGGGATTAGCATACGCCTGGTTTGCTCGTATATATATATATGTTGTGTTTGTATGTGTTCAATTTATGTCATTTGCATCTGTGTGTATGACTTGGTTACAAGACTGCAACCAAGTCATACAGACAGATAAGCCAATAGTTGTAAGCAGAAGGTGAAAAGATTCTACTCTTTGAACATTTAAAAAACGCACAAATCAAGTATAAAATAAAGCAGGCTAATTCATTTTGATCGATTTTCTTCCATGAAAAATTATTTCGCTGACCACTGACATTTTGACAAACAAAAATAGCAATGCTTATTGATTATTCTGCACAAAGGACCCGGATTATATATCTTGAACGTTGTTCCTTTTTCGTCAGCAATCATAACTTTTTTTATTCGAGAAGCGATACCAGGTTCGTTGAAGAATTCAAAATAAATTTAACCTGATGACAAAGATCCCGTCTCCTTGATAGCACTTTCTTAGTGTACAAAGAGTCTATGAATAAAGGACATTTCTTAACATCTGAAGTAAATACCGAGGAATCGATGTTTCTTCAGATTATTAATAATCTGACCGATTTTGTATTTTAATAACTTTGAGTGTAAGCAAGATTTTATTGAAACGTTATATTTTATTATTAGTTTAGACAATTTTCTTTATTTGTGCTGATTTTGGTCACATATATTTTTTAACCTATCAATTCTACTTCGGCTGTTGAATTATTGAATGTCTTTGAACTCATAACCTATATCTCCTATAAAGGTCAATTACCCTTTAATGCTGAAACCTTGATTTGTTCCGAAATACCAATTGAAGAAAGAACGGGCGAAAAAGTCGTTGTCGTAAAGATTAATAAAAATGTAAAAATTATATGAAAATTAATAATACAAAATAGGTAAAATCAAAAGGATTTCTGTTAGAATCCGAAAACCAAGTATCAATTTTTTAATAGCATTTCTTACATTATTGTTGATTTTTACAGCAATATTGAGTTTGTTTTACATTTTATAACCGTTGGTGTAAGAAGCTTTGTTTAAAAGTAAACGATTACCTTACGACGAGATTTAAACTCGTATTTCCGATCCAGACTGTTTACTTTACAGTTGTTGAATTTAAAAACCTAATTATTGCTTGTTTGAATTCGAGAATTCGATTCGAATTTAAAAACTTCTTGAAATTCGCAAACCATAAATATTGACCAGACTAGGTGCTTATATACATTTGTGGTTGAACCAAGGCTGCTTAATGGCAATTCTATCTAAATCTGATTCTAAAAACTTAGTAAATATATCAAGTGTTATATATATATATATATATATATATATATATATATATATATATATATATATATATATATATATATATGTGTGTGTGTGTGTGTGTGTATGTGTGTGTGTGCGCGCGCACGCGCGTATTGGGGATGCGGCAGAAATACCTCCCACATAAGATGAAGTCACCATTGCCATTAACGTATTACAATTTGGTGGGAGGTATTTCTGCCGCACTCTGTATATCTATCTTCCGTGTCGCGTTAAAATTAATGTTTTCTTCTCATATTTTTGTGGGATGGCGAGAGGGGACCAAATAACGTTTACTCGAAAAGTGAAATTACTTTAATCTGAATTTGTTGTTGTCCTTTTTCCGTTCTGTGTAATATTTTAATGCCTACTATGTCAAAGGTCGCCACAAGGCTGGAAGAAGGCTTCATTCATTTGTATCAGTTCCAAAATCACAAGTGAGAATAATGATATCGGCTGCAGATTTGTCAACGATACCAACCTGAACTGTGTGTCTCCATAGAATGTTTTCTATAAAGAAATTCAAATACTTACCGAATATCCAGCTTAATAAATAAAGTTTTGAAATGGCTTTTATTACTCAACTTCGTAAATATATCTTCCTCAGGGGAAGTGAACAGAGCTATTTACTCATATCTATACTAAACTTTTTTCTTTCACGTTAAACAATAGCTTAGAATAAGGGATATTATAATGTTTAATAAAGTATATGGAAAAGATAATGGATTACTTAAGTCATAATTTCTTTTAGAAATGATCACACAATATAAGTCCTAAGTGTCAGTCAAGGTAAAATATTATATATACTCTCTCCTTCAATATTATAGTAAAAAATATAGAAAATAATATACTGCGAATTATCTAGAAATATCTCGTCCACGTTTCACTCAGGGAAATTCAATGTAAACCTACTGTAATTCTATACGTGGTATGTATTTGGAATTCGACATACCAGTTGTAATGCCAAATATATTGGTTTCTTCATAAGTACAATTTAACAGTTCTTCAACAAAATAGAGATTTTAAAAAATCAAAGTGGATCATTTCATGGTATCGGATTGCACATTGGAATGATGCTACAAGGTGAGTTTATAAAAGCAAGATTATAATAGTTAAATCACTAATTCATTCTACACCATTATCGAGCCTTGAAAATGGAGTTGTTTCTATCCTGTGAAGATTTGGCCTACTGAATCACTGACTGAAAATTATCGTTTTCAAATGACTTTCAAGAGACAAAATTTCAAGACAAGAAACAAAATTTCTGACAAATGTGTAAAGTCATCTTCACTTTCTTCGCCAACTAACACCAACAATAAATTTCACCAAAAATAAATATAAATGAGCAAAAAAACTAACTTTTAATGGTATAAACTCCAATGAATGAACAGTTGATATCACCTGCTGTAAATGCTCCCGCTAAATTATTATTGATAATATCATAATTGTTGATTGACTAAAAGCCCAACGTAAAACGCATGCCATAGAATATTATCACTGTTTATTGCTGAATATATACAATAGGGATGCGTGAATTTATGTTTATTATCGTAATTTGCGGTAAAACGCTTTTAGACAAGAATTCTCGGTATAATTCTCATAGACTAAGAACTTTCTGGCGAGAATAATCGATGGAATCCGTTAATGGATTAATGAATAAAACTGGTGGAATGATTCGTAATAATCTCGAAACATTTATAATAATTTACGGCGGTTTTTCTCATCCGATTTTGATCAAAAACATTCTATTAGCAAATTACTAAAACGGAAAACATATTATTATCGAATCTGAAGTTTTCAAATTGTTTTTCTTATTTTGCGTATTTTCATCAGTTTTTTCAACGTTTCGTTATATTATTCTTCCTTCTTCTGTTGCTTGATGTATTTAATTATCTTCAAAAATCGGTTAGTATTTTTAATTTGTTCTTATTTCACCCTGCGTAAAGTTAGAAAACTAATTGCTTAAGTGCTGTGAGTAGACTAGATTGATCGTTGTTTTTTATCAAGAAATTCCATTTTCTTCTTCTGCTATAGGGAGCATTAACAAATGTCCAGTGATTTAAAACGGAAAAGTGATCAATTAGACTTGTGTTGACACCTTTTCCGGAAAATATTGACAGCTAAAAGAATTTGAAACTGGATTAAAATAGGCTTCAGTGCACTGTTATTTGTGCTAAATTCTCTGCATTCATTTCAGACGCACCCCTATGCGTGGTATCCTTTACGTTACGAACTTACATTCTTCTGAATGTATTATTTTCACCTTTTGCCTCTCGTGACGATAATACATCTGCGTATGGATGAGGGGACCAACAGAGTCATTGTTGAGACATCCTTCAAATAAATAAATGCTAAAATATTAAGGTACTTCTGTGGGACTTCACTGATGGGATATTGAGTATTATAGTTCGAAATAAAACATTTTTGTATCCTGATTTTAATCTGCCAAGGAACCGCATTACTAATTCATTCTCATATGAAACCCTACCATTGAACTATAGCGGGAAGTTCTTTGCTTTGTGTCCTTTACAAAACGAATCCAGTCGCTTCCAAAGAATATCGATCAAGAAGATAAATCGCTGTTTCTTGAAGTAAACTCGACGAGGATTAGAAGTAAATGAGTGTATCCAGTTAAATACAAATACAATCTCCTGAGCAACCATGACATGAAACAAGAAATTGTGGGTGGAGTGGATAAGTTTCAATTGATGATTTTACCTAATAATGAATTATTAGTACTTCTGCTATGGGTTCGTGGGTATCAACTGTATATCCTCCGTGTCTGAACAGTTTAAATACAAAACTCGTATTATTATCCTTCTATGAATATGATTATTTCTTATGGGAAATCAGAAAATAAATGAGAGATTTACACTTGTGTGAAATTGCTTTTCAGTAAAATATTGTACGAGGAATGAAGAGAAAAGGTCAGAGGACATTAGGGGCTTTTTTCACTTTCTTTTCTTACATACGTCAACAACAATATTAATATACACGTTACCACATAGTTATATAAAAGAAAAATAAGTATATATCTATTTAAGTTTATATATATATATTTCTGAGATGAACTATTTACATTTACATTGTAAATATTTACACTACACTATTTACATTGTTCGGACTGTTGCCCTCATCTTTATTGTCATATTCACAGCGTTTCTGACGTTGTACGCTCCGGCCTTCTTCAGGTGATATATGTTGGAATTTCGAACCGAAATAAATTAAGTAACACAACTCTCCAAGTTTTTGTTCACTTCTTCTGTGGTCAGATACTGAACTCCAAGCTCTTGGGGTCAAGTCACTGGATTACTTCGACCAACGCTTTTATCCACTGGGCCATGTGTCCTCGAAATTCATTCACTGATGTCCCCAATGACACAGGAGTAGAGAGTATCTTTTCTTTTCTGTTTAGGACTGGGTTTCCGGTTCCTTCTAAAATCTTTTCATTTTCTTTCACCCACATAGCCCTTTGCGTCTTAATGACATTATCTCTATGCTTGGGGTGAATTAACTAATTATACACACAGACACACACAGACACACACACACTTTGCGTTTTATCATTCATTGAGTTCAGTTGTCACTTTTCTATCACGCTTAAAAAGTTCATTAATTTTTTTAATCCGGCACATTTTTATTACTTAAAACGTTATCTTTAGTGAATATCCGTATTTAAATAGACACTCCGTTTATTTAAAGAGTATTTATTTTTCTATCTGTCTGCATACTCGAGAAAATGGATTAAAGAGTGTTTCTGGCCGGTAGACGAAATAAATACTGTTTAAAAATAAACGCAGTATCCACTAAAAATAACGTTTAAGTTAATAAAAATATGTCGGATTAAAAAATAAAATCCATTAATTCTTGAGAAATTGCTTTATTTTCGCTTCGGATACAAAAATGAGAATATATGCCTTTGAAGAGCTGCTTAACGAGTGAATACGCTTTAAAGGTAAACAGAACCTTGCTTGATTATGAAACTCTTTGTAGTCACCGGTTTTATTGTTAGAAAATTGTCTGTATGTTTACTAGATTTTAATCAGTTTATATACAAACTATATTTACATATTACTATATTTTTGTTTATTTACAAAGAAATTTCGAGAATTTCTCACAGGAAAAGAAACATTCTTCCTCCTAGCCTATTGAATATATCAATTTAGTAGAGTAAACATGAACCAAGTTAAAACCCACAATTTACTTTTTATCTTGTCAAATTGATCTGCCTGAGCAGCTTCTTCGCAGCACAAATAGATGTATCGAGAAAAATAATCTCAAAATTGTATGCAGTGTAAAATCATCCTTGCTTTAAAACTTGATTTACTTTCAACAACACCTGTAAAACTCTTGCTCTTAACTTTCTGTTTTTTCGTGTTTTTTAGCGTAATATTCGTCATGACTTTCTCGATTCTGTTTTCATATTTTCACTCAGGCCCGCTTTATTTCAGCATAGACTCTAGTAAGTAGTTCAACTTGTAAATTTCTATCACCTCCTTAAACAAATGATTACTATCGAACTTCAGGAAGAACGTCGATTATTTTCTTATGCGATATAACGATTGCACACACTGCTATGAGTCATCACTTCTGTTGGATTGACTATCTAGTTCAATAACTTTCGAAGTTTTACACGCCCATTTTTCAACTCACTAAAATGAGATACAATTGGTGATAAGGGACGATAAATCTTAGAGATGACTTTGATTATGATCAACGGTAAACTGTCCATCAAGCTCAATAAAAATTAGAGGCAATGGATACCCCAATTAACCACTACATTACTAAAAGTACAAATTAAAAATGTATATAATTTGACGTTTCTGCTGAAATCATCGTCTAACAAAGAGTCAACCATATGAAAATACGAAAATAGAGGCATATAATAAAAACTGGGATAAAGACTACAAACTGGATCAACTAATAACTAAAAAAAACACAACTGGGAACGTGGTTCGTATTTCGAGGACTCGCAAATGAAAAAAGAAGTCCTGGAAATACGAACCATTATTTTCCCTTTCTCCTTTTCTTCAAGGAGAAAGGGAAAATAATAATTTTAGTATCTTAGGATTTTTAGCTAATAATGGTAACATAGAAGGTTTCGACCAATCAACATAGCCTAAACTTCAATTGTTTTACGCCTTTTCACTCTAAAAATTGTACAAGTATATGTACTAAATTCGATGAGGAAATTCAAGAGCTTTATCATGGTATCATTGGCGTTATAGAATGGAAGAAAACGAATAACACTCTTTTAATGTACTACATTTTTAAGCTGACCCTTCCCTTTAAGTGCAACAGAGAAGGAGAAGACGACGGAGATAGCTCTGGGGGACTGGGGCTTGGTTATTTTTTGCCCCAGGTTCCATAAAGAAGGTGAAGAGCGATAGAATTCCATGGTCGATAAACGACATGAAGCTGTTGTGCCAATCACCCAATTGGGAAGGGCTGGTTTGCTTTCAGCTAAAATCAATATTTTCAGAATCAACATAGTTTATTATTTTTTGTCTTTGTTTTTTTGTCTTTGTTTTTTTGCCTTTGTCAACTGTGATATACGCAGCAGACGTTTAGTTATCGAAAATTTAGAGTTATTAAATCTTGTTAATGAGGAAATGTTGCTAAATAGGTAAATTTCCTAAATAGAATTTTCTTGTACTGATTTAAAAAGGTGTCAGTAAAAAGTAAGATTAGAGGGTAAGAAACAACAAGATATTTAGTTTCATAATTCTCTTCACCCAAAGAAACTCTGTGGCAATAATTGTCATCATTTCAGTTATGCAATTAAAATTTCGCCCCTTAGGTCAATTTATCTGTTAATGTTCCCACGGAGATTTCGGGGTGATGTTTAGTATTAATTTTATCATTCAACATGTCTACCAGTGCAACCAACTTTTTCTTTCGTATTAGGATTGTCGCACCTAATTTCACAACTGCTTTTATCAACAATTCCTTGCTGAACACACCGTCAACGTAAGTGACAAGGTTTCAATTATCAGAATAGTACTTCTCGGTTTATTATTTTTTATTTCTTCCTCATCAGCTTCAAAGCTAACGTTTTACCATTTTCTCTCTTTTTATACGGTTCGGTTTCCAACATTTTTCTCTCCCGGCATCTTGGTGGATTTTAAACCATATTTTCCTTTTCGTCTTTATCGCTTATATATGATCATCGAGTCTAACGTCATTTTAGGAATGTCAAATTTTATAGTAGGTAAATTTAATTTCTTATATGAATGATGCGCTACCGTATTCCATAAAATTACTTAAGGATACTCCTCTACAACATTTTTCATATCAAAACTCCTTATTGACTTCATATCTTAGTATTTTTTATTTTGTCACAGGATATTTTAGGATTATCAACATTCTAACTACTTTTCGCACTCAGGTCTGTTTGAAAGAATTTAGGTATTATCATTATGTTATTTGTCGAATAAATATTTTATCAGATCACAATTTAAGCCCAATTCTGATTAATCAGTCACGTGGATCTGAACTGATACGCCGAACAAAATCTACTTTTCGCTAATCGAAATTAAATTAAAACACAGATACTATTTCAAAACAACGGCAGCACATTTTTTCATTATTCTTTGCCATTATTCTTTGGTTAGCATTTATTTAAAATTTGAAAAAAATAATTTTTCAGAAAGATCGCTACTAAAAGAGATCGCTACTTCAGATTGAAAAGAACAATAATTTAGCTACACAAGTTTCAATATATATATTCTAATGGTATTATTCTCAGGAAATATGGTAGATATTTTCACTCGCGAATATCTAGTGTTAGTCGCCTTTATGAAGACCGAATCCAACAAAATGTCCATACTGATGAGTCGCCATTTTAAATTTAAAAAAATAATTTTTTTTATCTATATTTTGAATCATTCAAATTTTCTTTGCCACTGCCTTATTAAGGTGCAGGGCGAGATGGATAAATTGTCGTCTGAATTAAGCAATTTTAAATGAAAATGACACAAATATTTCATTTTAACATATATATTTACCAAAATTACACAAAAATATCTTGAAATACGAAAAAGAAATTCTACAATAAAATCGCCATTGGCTTCAACAACGGTCTCCAGGACTTCGGAATCTCCTGCAACTCTGGACAGTCTCCTTGGTGAATGCTGCCATAATCCTTACCTTCACTTCATCTTTGGTGTTACAAGGAGTTTTGTTGGTCTCTCGCTCAACTGCGTCCCACACATAATAATCAAGTGGGTTGCAGATGTAAGAGGCGATGTGGTCGCAGAAATTGTCTAATGCCATGACTGGGTTCTCCTGCTTGTGTGGCATAGTGCAGAGTCCTGTTGCAAAACATAGGGTCTTCCAGTAGCCACCCTCTTGATGTAGGCCTCTGTGCCTTCGTAATCACCATTAGACTCATTCAACTCTTTCCGAATCCCCTGGACTGTCCTCAGATTGACACCAAACACTCTAAAATGTTCGTATTTGGCGCTACCAGTACGAATACGAATACCAAGCAGTACAGCGTGCCGTTTCCAAATTTCTGTCGGAGTGAATTGCGTCATGGAGCTCTTTTTCTCACAGACGGTGCCCAACTGACCCTACTATACTGTGCAGCGACAAAATAATAATTAAAAGAAACAACACGCATGCGCGAAATTAAAAAATATATAAAATGGCGACAGTTTACCCATCGAACCATGTATATTACATGTTTATAATTAAATTGTGAAACGCGAATGGGAATTTGAGGTCGGATACTTTAATCAATGAATAATAATTTTTTTTTTAAGCTTATCACCCCAAGCAAGACTGGAAGCCACTAGCACGCAAGGGGTTACAGAAGGTTTGGAGGAAGAGCAGATAGGAGTGGTAAAGGAGAGGATGTGAAGAAAGATAGTGGATCGATCAAGGCAAGAAGATTTGGAGTGAGAGCAGATAGGAATGAAAGGTGAAAGGATGTGGAGAAGGGAAGTGGATAGATCAAGGCAACTGGAGATGTCGATTGACATTACACTTAAATAGTTGGAGATTATATTTGTCAGGGAAACAGGAATAAGGAAGGGAGTTCCACAGGCGAGATGTGCGAGACGTGAAGCTATTGGAGTAGAAGAGACATCTAACAGTTTCAACGGTGAAGGGGTGGGAACGGGATGCCAGCCTCGTAGGACGTTTAAATTCATGAGGCCTGGGAACCAGCGAAAGCAGCTCATCGGAGCAATTACCGTGAAAGTATTTGTAAAAAAGACAGAGCTAGGCAACGGCGTGTCTGTGAGAGAGCGACTGCAGACGAGATGACAGATCAGGGCCAATTACATTGCATATCCGTCTCTGGATCTTATCAAGAACCCTGAGGCAAACAGCAGGGGCTCCAGACCATATATAGCAGCAATACTCCATGCAAGGGCGAATGGTTGATTTATAGATTTGGAGGATCGATTCCGGGGAGAAAATTTTCCTGGCTCGGCACAGGGAGCCAACTTTCCTTGCGGTGGATGAAGCAATTGACTCGATGTATTTGTTCCATCTCAGATCAGCGGACAGCGTGAGACCGAGCAGCCGCAGAGACGAGCTCTCGAGAAGTTGGTCTTCAGACATTCTAATGGGATGCAGGGATGGATCACTGTGGTGGTTAATAGAGAGCAGTTTTGTTTTAGAGGCGTTAAAGTTAACCAACCATTTCTTGCCCCAGTTCACAACCGATTGTAGGTCCTTTTCGAGTCGAACTGCCAAGTTAACTTTGTCAGCATCACTAGATTTGTGTTTGAGGCAGGAGTAAATCCGCATAGATGCCGACTTGGGAATCTATGGCGTCAGGAAGGTCGTTTATGAATATGAGGAACAGAGTAGGGCCTAGGATGGAGCCTTGAGGAACACCTGCGTTAGTGGGATAGGAGCTGGAGATGAATCCATTGAGAACGACATTCAATTCACGGTTTGACAGGAATGATTGTATTAGGTCAAACAATCGACCTGTAATACCATAACTCTGAAGCTTGCGAAGAAGGCCGGCATGCCAAACTCTATCAAACGCTTTGGAGATGTCTAGGGCCACGGCACGAGCTTCACCGTTATTATGAATAGCTTGGTAGACAAATTCAGTGATGGCCGTAAGCACATCGGCTGTAGATCGGGCAAAGCGGAAACTATACTATTTGTCTGAGAGCAGATCATGGGATATCAGGTGATTAATGACTTCGGTGTTGATAAGGGCTTCGAAGACTTTGCCGAAGAGGGGTAGGAGACTGATAGGACGGTAATTAGAAGGGTCGGAGAGGTCACCAGAGTTCTTAAAGACAGGGACAATGGATGAGGACTTCCAGGAGTCAGGAAAACAAGACTCCTTGAGGCAGTAGTTGTATAATTTAGAGAGGGCAGGCGCCAGTTCAGGCGCGCATTTCTTCAGGACAATGGCTGGTATCCCATCACCACCAGTAGCCATGTGGGGATCTAAGTTAGAGATAATGCCCAGTATCAATGACGGGGATATGTACAATCCGCTCAAAGGGGCCTCAGTTCTGGGGCATGGGTTCCCCGGAAGAGTCAAACGTTGAATTGGAAGAAAACTTCCGAGCAAAGCATTCAGCCTTGTCGGCGGAGGTGGTCAGGACCTCAAACTGATTGAACAGGGGAGGAATGGAGGGTTTGCTATTGTTCAGAACGCTCTTGCAGAGGCGCCAATAATCCTTGGCGCCGAATTTGCGAGATGCAATACGTTCCTTCATCCGAGCAGCAAATAGTGACTTAGCTTCGTTGAGGACACGTTTACACTCGTTACGGGTAGAGGCAAATAGGCGTCTATTGCAGTCAGACATATCGCTACGAAATAGGCGGAAGAAGTGGTTCCTATGGGCAATGGCGGCTGAGCAAGCAGCTGAGAACCAAGGGGAGGAGCGCGGTTTGACCTTAAATTTCCTTGAGGGGGATGAAAGCGTCAATTCCAGCTTTAACCCAGGAAGAGACCTCTGAAGCACATTCTTGAATGGGGAGCTTAAATACAGCATCCCAGGGGACATCGCGGAGGAAATCACGAAACGAGTCCCAGTCAGCTCGTTGATAGCAGAAAGAGGTTCTGGTGGTAGGAGGCTCCTTGCAGGGGGTGGGGTTGAAGGAGATACTAACAGACACTACAGCATGATCGGAGTTACCGATAGGACAGAGCTGCGTGGCACTACAAGACTCAGGGATGGAGGTAAAACACAGGTCGAGGAGAGAGGCCTTACAGTCTCGGTTGTAAGCAAAACGCGTGGGGAAATCATTTATCTGTGTGAGTGATTGAGAGACTGAAAAGTTGAGAGTATGAATGCCTGCGAGGTCGGTAGTAGCATTCTTAATCCACTGGTTGTGATGGGCGTTAAAATCGCCAAACACAAATATGTGAGCAGACGGATGGAGAGAGAGGGCCTTGTCTATGCTGTCAGAAATGACATCGAGTATTCCACAGTCCTGAGAGGATGGAGAGCGATAGAGGAAGAAAAGATAGCTTACAGCATTGAGAAGAGATAACCGGAGACACAAGTACGAATGGTCCGACGATTCGAGAGAGCACTCTCTAGCCAGAGGGAGATGGTCCTTGACGTAGACAGCAAGGTCATGCATGTGGGTTAGAGAGTCTTTTCTGAGGAGAGGAAGGTATCCAGGGATCGAGAGATCAGAGGAAGGGATAGAGGAGTCAAGATTGGTCTCACACAGGGCCAGTATATCCGGGCACTTTGCAATGAGGAAAGATTCCACACTGCAGAAGTTGGTTCTAATGCCACGGATGTTGGAGAAGGAAATGTTTAAAGGTATAGGTGATTTTTGGAGGGCTGGTTTAGGTTTGTATTTATGGTTTTTGTAAGTCATGTGAATATTGGTGTTGGAAGAAGAGAAGGCCTGAGTTAAAGGAAGCCGACGGTTATCACCCATGACGTGGACAGAGAGAGTTTGGCACAGCCTGAATCATAATGTGGCCTCAGGGTTGCCCGCCGGAGATGACTGCAGGGACACCTATCCATGCGCGACATGGCACTACAGACACCCCGATATTATGCAACTGTTGATCAGAGCGGTCACTCAAGACGCTACGCAAGAGTTAGGGCTCCTAACTACCAGTCGGAAACAGCAACCAGTGAACTGTCAACCGTGTAACCTCAGAATGAACAGGCAATGGCACAGACTGCACACATCACGGGAAAAACACAGCAGCACCAGTACAGAGGCCAGAGAGAGAGACAGACAGACAGACAGAGATCCGGGAACCCCTTCCTAAACACGAAACTAGGTTTGAGCCTCTAATCGTGTCCAATAGAGGGGGAAGGAGTGTATACCGGGCGGTAGGAAAGCCTACCTACTCCTATTACATATAACATATACAACGACGTCAACAAAACAATAGAGGGGGATTTAGTTGGGATAGTCGCAGGGCTGACACTAGTTGAGAGTACTGGGGGATAGGAATGACATTGTATTGTACACATTCACAATAGTAAGTTTTAACTTAGTTAAAGTCCCATTGACCTATATTAAAAAAAATAAATAAATAAACAAAAAAATATGGTTAGCAAGCTCTGTGAATAGAACGAGGGTTAAGAAAAAACAAACAAAACAAAAAATTATATACATACACAAGAAAGAGAGAATTTTGGGTAGAGTGAATTGATACTCACTCGGACAGAGAAAACGTTCGTTGACGACTACCCGTTTCGCAGGACACTAGTGATAGTTTTCGGCTTACCTTTATCGCCAAGCTTCAAGTTACAATGAACGCAGTGATGGGGGGGGCGAGGGGAGGGTTACACGGCCATTCCTCGCCCCCAACCACCACCAACAGTGGGCTTGGTATGCGTGCTTTTAATAAAAAATATTCAAATCAACAGGAGAAAGAAACGGTCAGAATTCCACGTCGAAATAATATTTTTACCAAGCAAGCAGAGAAAAGGCCAATTAGAACTTGGAAAGTAGTGACGACTCACAAACTTAATTCTCAAAGATTGTCCATTCTATAGACTCAAAGACGGATTTCTGACTCGGCGAAAATGTAATATTACGAGTTAATAATTTAAGTTCATAACTCAAGAAAAACGAAGGAATATGTCACTAAACTTTATAGTAATTTCTTGTTTTTAATAGAATGTATTTTTTTACAATAAAAATAAAATAATTGTTTTCTTATTCAAAACTAATAATAGTAGATTAAGAGAGAGATCAAACCATGGAATGACGGTGAAAATGTTGCCCTATTAATTTGGCAATTAATACGGCAATATTATCTGTCTAAGCAAGACAGAACGGAAATTTAAACAATGTAAATGATATGTAACAAAGATATTCTAAATAGTTCTAGGATTTTATGTTAATGACACTGATGACCCTTGGAGACCTGCTAATATTAATTCGAATAATGATAGCAGGTATTATCAAAGTTTTGTGACATTTGTTTTAAATATGCTTAGTCTTGCAAAAGTCGACAGTTGAATTCACTACCCTAAATCATGCTTCAGGATCATTGTATTACGGTAGACGCTTTAATGGTTATTTAATAAAAAAATTCTCTTGCACAAGTTAACGATAATGAGAATTAAATTTATGTAAACAAATATTTTTCATTTTTGATATTTTACTGCAAACGACAGTAATAATTGTTCCTATACCCTGTATTGTGCCGCCCACTTTCAAACCATTTTCTCAAATGCTGTTATAAAAATAATCCAAAATAATTGATGCATTAATCTTTGTGTTGGTGAGCGCCAAAGAATAAGATGTTGTTAAAATTAGGTTCAACGAAAGAATCTAAACGATGGAACTCTTAGAAACAAGCGCAGACTGGAAAATAATGCGAATCGGCAAACAAACGGAATCATGGAGAAAAGATTTTCTTTCACAAAAAATGGTTAATGACGATTGTGTCTAACATGAAACAGCCTGTCGCCTCTGAGTGTTGACTTCAATGTTAACTTTTATATTTATATTTAAATACGCTCTATCTCTGATATTGAGCACTTTATCCCATAAATATAGCACACATTAAAATTATATTTCTTCATACATATATACAGTGTAACCCGGATATAAGAGGCACCCGGATATAAGAGAGATTTTCTCTGGTCCCAAATTAGAGCCATACTTACCTAAACAAAATAGACCAAAACCTGATATAAGAGAAACCCGGATATAAGAGACTTATTCTCCGGCCCCGACAACTCTCTTATATCCGGGTTACACTGTGTATATATATATATATATATATATATATATATATATATATACATACACACATTTAAGCATGTCTGATTAAACAATTTAAACATTTTGTGTTTGTTTACTTTTAATAAGATTCTTTCGTAATCACGTATAAGCTTTGCTGTTTCGTGATTAAAGAGTGCAAAGAAGGTACCATGTTTGTATTTATTCAGTTTATTTTTCCGAGTACTTTCGATATATTCCCAATATCATTTTCAGGGTTATGATGGGTAAGACAATTAATTGTGTATCAGGAGTAAATTTTAATCTTTGAGGTTAAATGGTTAATGATTCCAGTCATTCGCAAAGTCACAAGTGGTGATTTCTGAAATTTTTCCTTGTTGTAAAGGTTATAGGGGACGTAACTTAGTTAATTCAATTCTTGTGGTTGGTTATAATTTGCTTGTTTTTAAATATATACAAGATGAAAATTTCCTAAAAAAAAATCATAAATACTAATATATCCCCCACAGATCCCAGTGAAAAAAATAAAATTAATTATATACTATACCAAATGTAATACAACCATCCGTAATAACTCATACCCACCCACTGACACATTGCAAGAAAATCGACACTATATATCAATTTAAATGTCACTTGGGAGATTTAAATTAATTTAAATAAGTATCACTTCCAAGATTTAGTGAATTGGGTTTTTATATTTTCCCCATATATTTGCTCTATTTTTTCATAGAGGCTTTCCTCCAGCTAAGCTAAGCTAAGGTTAGGGAGGCACATGTCGGTGCCATTTGCGTTCCCATCGCGGTACCTAGAGTTTGGATATAGTTTTTGTTGTCAAATTCAAAAGTGTTGTTCAGGATTAGGCCTATACTATCGATAATTAATGCTTTGGTGAATCTGTGATGTAGTATTTCTGGGTGTTTTTCAATCCAAAATGAGATTGCCTGTTTACCTAATTCATTGGGTATGTTGCTGTATAGGCTACTAATGTCAAACGTTTACCATGTGTGTTCCTGAATCTCTTTTTGTGGTATGTAGCTAAGAAAGTGGATATCGTCTCTGATGTAGCTCTTAATTTGTTTAATAAATGGTTATAGTATGGTGTCTATTAGGTTACTGAGTCTGCTAGTTGGACAGGCTCGTCCTGCTACTATGTGTGTAAATCTTGGAAGCGATACTTAGATGATTGTTCCATCTTCTGGGAATCCCCATGGGGTGATATTAACCAATTACACCATCTCCTTACACCAGAAGATCAAATTCACCTGAGAATTTTAACGAACTAACATTCTTAGATATACTCATCAGAAACAGAAATAACCCCATTATCACAGATACCTACCACAAACCTACAAACACCGAACACTATCTTTATTTTCAGAGCCATCACCCAAAAAATCCATCCCCTATTACCTAGCACGTGGCCGATAAACAGCTCCGAAAAACCTGTTTAGCAGAATTACATAAAACTCTAAAAAAAAATGAGGTTACTCCACACCACTCATAAACAAAGGTTTTAAACTAGCAGAAAAATAACTTTAGACCAACTATGAAACCCAAAGAAACGCAACAACGAACAAATTCTAGCATACATCTCAACATGCAACAAGAAGAATGCAGAAATATTTATAGAAATAACAAGAAATTTAGACCTACTTAACTAGAATGATAAAATAAAAGATATACTAAAAACAACAAAATAAGTTTAAAATGATAAAGAAGACATAAAAAGATAAGATCAAAGACCTAATTCCCTCCCCTTTCTCTGACTAATCCTAATTATTTTATTACCCTTTAAGCAAAGGGAGATTATTTTTACCAGTCCAAGAAGAATTTGGATTACTACCGCAATCAAAAGACAATGGTTACAAATAAAAACACAGGAAAACATTAATTCCTTTAAATATTATGTGGAAATAACCATTCTTCGCCTGATGAAGATCACAAGACCCGAAACCCGTATAGCAAAAGATATGGAAAATAAAGTATAATATATATTTTTAAAAAATCCACATTATAACCAAAAACATTTGCAGCTTCTCTTTTTTCCTTTAATATATATATATATATATATATATATATATATATATATATATATATATAACTACTGGACATAGAACTCAACACTGTATGGTGACTAGTAGTAAAGCTTTTAAACGATTCTCAAATTGTATGTTCGTAATCGTCGCCAGAATTTATTTAATTTCTAGATTTCAACGTTTGTACGTCAAAACGTCAGCACTAGTATTTTCGAAATTGCTCACAGTAAAGACAAACATGAATTAAAAAAAGAACTTACCAACATATTTTATTAACTATAGAAGAGCCTTGTTAGTAAATTATAGTTTAAGTGATATTTGTGCTCAGTTCTTGAAGCATTATAATAACCATATTCTATATATGCATATGTTTTTATTGTTGGTGTTCCATTCCTTTAAGTTTGTTCGAAAAGATAAGTAATTACCGCTGTAGAAAAAAAAGGAACAAATCAATGACATAGCAAGCGTGAGAAGATAGAAAGAAACCAAAACTTTGAAATTCAAACCTTTTATGAGAATAACAGAAGAATGAGAAGAAAGGAAGAATGTTTACAATAAAGGTGTTGCAAAAAATGGTACTTTGCTGATTTATCTTGCCATAGAAAACAAACGTCCTGTTAACAGTTCTTTGAGATCTTGTGATTTCTTGTTGCGTTGGTGACAGTGATGTCACGGAATCCGGACTTCCTGAGGATTGAGAAGATATTTCTTCCCGTGAAGTAGGCGCTACAATCCCGAATTCCACAGGTATGTTGGTAAAGTTTTTTTGTTTTTTTTTTCCCCGAGAGCAGTTTTTTGTACTTGCTACTCTCTGAAAGCCAACGTGGGAAAGCGGAAGAAAGATTCAAACATGTCGCGCAGATCGGGACGAAACAACTTCAGTAAGGGGCCTTCTGATTGGTTTCTTTTCGGCCAGTCACGGGGATTGTTGTAATAATGCCAAGGAACCCGTTCAAAGTGAGTTACTCCGAAAGACTCGTAATAATTTCAAAAATATTTTATATATTTTTTATTCAAGCAAAATATTATATCCGAAATAAACATACCTAACTTCTTGAGACAGAATCTTGTGTAACCTAATCTCCAAACTGTTAAAGAATTCACAACAGATTACGATGTTGTCATATTTTAGTAAATTCGAAATTATTTTCCATTCTTTAACTAGGCGAGCAGAATAATTAAATGAGCGAGTTCTCTATGTTAAATACTGGTATCGGTAAATTTGATGTGGTCGAAGTTCTACGTTGGTTTTTAATAAATGTATTCAAAAGCAATACACCATTTAAGGGCAAAGTAACGAATGCTGAAAGCAATTATTGAAACGTCGACCATGTAAAGTTAAGTAAAACATTTCTAGTATTCTTGAAGCATCAAATTTACATCTTCTGTATTCTTTATAGGCCTTATATACACTAAGCTTAAGTTTGAATACTATATTAATTCTATGAAGCAATGGCCAAAATAAATCAAAAACGATAAGCGAATGTAGAAATGACAAACCATCGACTATAAGAAGACAGAAAGTATGGCTGACACAGAAAGTAAACTACTGGTTATCATGGACAATGTAGTAAAACAAATCGAATAGAAATGACTAACCATAAACTATAAGAAGACAGGAAGTGTAGCTAACACAGAAATAAATCTAAAAACCTCATATGCAATGCACTAAAGTAAATCGAATAGAAATGGGTCTCCATAAAATATAAGAAGAAAGAAAGTATGGCTGACACAGAAAGAAAACTGCAGGACCACGTAGGCAGTTTAATAAAGGAAAGCGATTAGAAATGACTAACCATAAACTGAGAAGACAGAATTTATGGCTAACGCAGAAAGAAAACTAGCTATCATCATAGGCAATGTTATAAAGTAAAACAATTAGAAAAGTTTAAGCATAAATTGTAAGAAAACAAAGAATGGCTGACACAGAAAAACAATTACAGGACCTTGTAAGCAATGTAGTAAAGATAATCGATTAGAAATGACTAATCATAAACTATAAAAAAACATACTATAAAAAAACATACTATAAAAAAGTATGGCTGACACATGAAGAAAACTACAGCTCATCATAGACAATGTTGTAAAGCAAATCGAATAGAAATGACTAACCATCAATTATATGGAGACAGAAAATGTGGCTGACATAGAAAAAAATCTACAGCGATGTAGTAAAGTAAATCAAACAGAAATGACTAGTCATAATAAAAAAAATCAAAACAATAAGAAATTATGGCTGACACAGAAATGATACTACAGAAAATTACAGGGCCTCCTAGGCAATGTAGTAAATGAAATTGAGTTATTGACATAGAAAATATCAGCCATGATTATCTTTGTTAATATCAACTACTATGACATTGTAGTTAGTATCGGACCACTTTTGGTAAAAAAAAAAAAAGAACCCGTATTAGTTAAAATATTGTTCGGCGAAAAGTAGGACATTCGATTGTGTTTTCCTTCTTACAAGAATTAAATGACGTCTAATATGTTCACTATCGATGTATTCATTAAGATTAGTATTAAGTTACACTTCATGTTCAAATTCAGTAATAATGAGACTGCAAGACAAGTTTGCTGATCCACAGTAGTAGTAGTAGTAGTAGCAGCAATAATAATAGTAGTAGTTTTAGTAGTACTAGTAAAAGTAAAGCAACTTATGTTGGTTTCTAAGATTATTTTCAACATTCCAATTATTTTTTCAACTTAATTCCTAGCCGAAAACAGTTCAAAAGTACTATGTAGCACATATCTATTTGTTTAATATTTACAATTTCCAACTTCTAAATTACATAATTTCATCTATGATGAAAATGTATTGATGTTTATCATAGAGAAAAGAGCAGGAAAAAGCAACGGAGTTTAATATTTGTTCATTTTGTAAAAATTGTTTACTATGTTGTGAACGCTGAATATTGTTCATGAGTAAAACACTCCATCATATTGTTTATCATAGAGAAAAGAGCAGGAAAAAGCAACGGAGTTTAATATTTGTTCATTTTGTAAAAATTGTTTACTATGTTGTGAACGCTGAATATTGTTCATGAGTAAAACACTCCATCATATTGTTTCTTGTTAGTAACCCCCTTCATCACTCTTTCTCTATCTCTCACATCATGTGTGTGATGAAAAAATAAAAAGCAGGGTAAACAATCGAATAGCGATGCGATAAGAAATTAATTACGAAAAACAAAATATCATTGAGATGAGAGTCCGACTGATAAACTTTAAGAAAGAAATAAGAATGTTGCAACAAAAAGGACAGAAGAAAAGAAATAGGAAGGAAAGAAAAAGAATAGGAAAGAAGATGAAAAATGACAATATTTTTATTAAATAAAAAGATACCAGTCTAAGTATAAAGAAAGAAAGAAAGATAAGAGGAGAGAAGAATGAAAAAGCAAGAAAAAGATTTTTTTAAATTTGAAAAATTAAGAAAAGTTGTTAAGACAAAGGAAAATGAATGAGAACAAATTAAATAAAGCAACATAAAATAACCAAAGGATTTTAAATAAACGAAGGAAACGAAAAGTTATTTACATTAATTGGATCAACACAAAAAAAAAAAAAATTTAGATGTTTTTTCTCCGAAGAGGAAAAAAGTTTGTTTCCAATTAAAAATATACGGATTGAGAATCGAAAGGAAAGCTTCCCATCCATTTAACATGAATTAAAACTACATCCCATGACAAAACGTAGAGGAGAGTAATCAATTTGTGTTTTTTCTTTTTTTCTTTGGCATAAAGTGTGTCTTGAAAATGATATCAACACTTACATTTGAAATGCGACTTGTTATTTTTTTTAAATTTGGAAAAAAATTAAACAAACGCCTGCAAAGATGGATTTTCTTAATTGAAAAAAGCTTATTTACTGTGTAGATTTGTGCGTTTGAGAATTTATTTTTGTTTGCATACAAAGCTCACATTGATAGCTACTTTCAATTTTTGCAGTTAGAAAATATAAAGTATAAAATAAATAAGTTAATTATTATTATTTTAGATCTATGCGAAACAAGATGAGCAAACAATAGAGATTTCATCAGTGACAAACACAGGGTCATATATGCAGGCGGAGAGAAAAATGTGAGAGGGGTAGTATTAGACCTAGACATGAAGGAATGTGTTCTGGGTTACTATTAACTATCTGAAAAAATTATTTTAGTTAAACTGAAAGGGGTGCTTTCATCATATCTATTATACTTCTACATGCACTGACGGCACAAAGTACAGAATAAGAAACTGAAAGATTTTACTGTAAAATGCTCAGGTTCAATGCAGATCGAAAGAAATTAAAATCGTCATGGGCGATCAGAATGCAAAAGTATGCAAGGATGGAGATGGTGAAATAGGACTTTAATTTGGACTAGGTATTCGTAATGAACGCGGAGAAAAATTAAACCAATTATAAGAACACACGAAACACATATTTAGAAGCGCAGGAGGAGAAAAACCCAAATTGACTATATAACTATCAATAAGAGATTCAAGAATACAGTTTCACATTGCATAGCCAAGACAACTGAGAGCGACCACCTTCCGGTGATGTGTAAAATTAGAGTGAAAATGACGGAAATTGAAGACAGCCAAGGCAATGTTGGCCAATACGACAGACCCCAAAAGGGCCTGAACGTGAAGGAGAAATATATGGTCAGTGTTAAAAGCGGATACAAAGAACAAAATGAGAAAGGGAGTTCAAATTGGGACTTATTAAGAGAAACTTTAGTATCATCAACAACATAGGACATTGTAATAAAGAATTAGGAACAAATGCAGACGGATTAAAGAGGAATTGTTCGACAGAAATTGTGCTGAAATAGAAAGAAATAATATTACCGATAAAGCAGATAAAAGATAAAAGAACGGGACAATAGAACGCATAAAATCCAAGGATGGGGACACTGATATTAAAGAAAGAAAAATACTTCAGAATTAGAACAAATACATCGGAGAACTCTTCCACGATGGAAAAGGACAACTCGAAATACACAGAAATATCGAAGGACCATAAATATTAAAATGTGAAATGAAACCAGCACTAGTCAAAGTGAACAGAAACAAAGCAGCAAGACCAGAGGGAATTGTAATAAAGATGCTGGCAAGTTTAAATTATTTTGGCATTGACAGAAATGATAAATGAAATCCGTGGTGATTTACCGGAAGACCGAACTAGATCTATTTTCATAGCAGTGCCTATGAAGCCAGGTGCAAACAAATGTGAATTCCATCGGACAATCATACTGAACCGTATAACAAAACTTATCCTAATTCTGATGAATGAAGCGCGCAGCAGAATTACACCGGAAATATGACAAGAACAATGCCGTTTCCTTAAAGACACTGGAACAAGTATTGAAATATTTCTGCTCATAATGATATATGAAAGAGCATTACAAATGTAAAAGGATGTATTACCCTAGGTTTTATAGATTATGCAAAGGCGTTTGTTAAAGTACGTCACAAAGAACTGTTGGAACTGTCTGATATATCTGGAGAGGATATTAGAATAATCCAGAACCTACACTTGAAGTACATAACTTACATATGGATAGAAAATGAATTCAGTAAATATACAAAAATAGAAAGAGGTGTACAACAAGGATGTGTCACCTCACCAGAATTATTCAACCTATATAGTGAGACGATTCTCAGAGAATTAATCTACCAGGAGTCCTACCGGGATTCAATATTTGCATCACGTCAGAATATATACTTTATACGCGGTAGTTTAAATTACTATTTACCTTAAGCTTTTTTTTTTTTTTTTTTTTTTTTAATCGGAATTATAACACGTACATAATGTATTTATAGAGTTTTTTCTCTCGATTTTTGTTTTAAATCGTCTGTATATTATTTCTACTATATTATTAGTTTATAGGGTTTACTTTTAAGCGATTCATATATGTATACATGTGTGTGTGTGAGAGTGTATTTATAATGCGCGTGTGTGTGTGTGTAGTTTTATAATGTGAAGTATAATAATTATTATATTCCAGGAGCATTTCGTAGTCTACTGTATTTAAACAACCTTAAATTTGTAAATAGTTTAATGGTAAGGAATATTATGTTGCTCACTTTATCGATTTTCTTTCTAATTTTATTATTGTGTGTAAAGAAATAGACTATGTTCATGGACAATTATTTAATAAAACCAATCCAGTTAAAGTTAACCTGTAACAAATTTTAAGAATCGGGCTAAACGATAAATGTAATAGTAGGGTTGAGTTTAATTCCCCCCCCCCCAAAAAAAAACATATAAAAAAAAAAAATACAAACGGCAATATTTAAACGATGCAACACTTAGGGAAGGGATTGAACTTAGGAATATTAAGATTACCTCCTTGGTTATCCATTGAAGCTGCTATCCACCAAAAAAAACAAAAAAACCTAGTCCCCACTGCGGGCCATTTAAAAAAAAAATAGTTCGCGCAGCTGATTGGTTGTACAAACAGCCAATCGGATGTGCGGAATACGTGGTCTTTCTTCGTAGAATTCTTTAAAAAGGCCAGAGTAACTGTTAGCGTTTTAAAAGTGAGGGGGAATCAGGGTTAGATCTCCCCTGATTGGGTCGATTTGGTGATGGGGAGTATGATGTTGAAAGACCCGAAACTCCCTGATGAACCAAGTCAAAACATCACTGACGACCCCCTCGGGCGCCTACTTAAAAGCGTATTTTTGAATATATATATATATATATATATATATATATTGACGTGACAAAAGGTCAAGCGATAACAATCGTACATTGACATTATAGAAATGCTCAAACATATTGATATAATGGAATATGCATACATCTGAGTTCCCCCTCACTGGAATATGATTGGCTGATGTCAATCATAAATACAGACTGACGGAGAGACCAAGTCAGAAAGAGGATACACTACGCCCATTTGACTACGCCATTGGCTATCCTATTGGTCTACACCTATTGCCTGCGACTACCAGCCGATGACTGCTACCGTGTACTACTTGGTTACAGTAGCCAAAACCACTTAGCTACTTCGATCAAATATATCCCATTCAGGGACATATCAGTTGGCGACGAGATTCGAAACGATCTCACAAGTTAAAACAAAAGAAAAAAATACAGTCGACAAAACGTACTAACGAAGAACGTTAGAAAAACTTGTTCAACGCTTACAGAAAGTAAGTCATTTTTTCCTTCATGTGTGTTTTAACGCTGACTAACGAGGAACGTTATAAAAGTAAAAACTTGTGAAACGCTTACAGAAAGTCAGAAATTGCTCCCCTCTTGTTTCGACTTAAAAAACTTATTGTCGATTGGAGCAGATTTTTTTCTTGTGATACGTTGGCAGAATGGAACAAGTTGCGGAATTAGCTAAGGTGCTGCAAGACACTTTACAGCAACAATTCCAACAACAACAACAGTTCCAACAACTACAACAATTTCAGCAACAAGATATTTAACAACAGGAAAGGTTTGAAAAGTTATTCAAACAACGGGCAAAAGACGATAAATTACTTTGGGAAGATGTATTATCTAGGGCAACAAAAGAACCAGGTTCTAGATGTTTTTCTGTGGAGGGAATTGCAAATTCACTCGTTCAATTTAAGTACGACCCTGACAGTGGTTCAACGTTTCCGGCTTATTTTCATAGGTTTGAAAAAATATTTACGAAAAGATGCGAACAATGGTCTGACGAGGAAAAAATTACTTTATTGTTGCAGAAGTTGGGAACAGAAGAAATACACAAATTTAATGACATTCGGCGAAACAGTTGAAATTTTGTCGAAAACTTTCGATAAAAGAGACAGTCTGTTTCATACTCGATACAAGTGTCTAAATATCGTTAAACAAGAGGATGATGATTTTGTCACATATGCAGGTATGGTTAACGCACAGTGTGAGGCGTTTAAGTTAAAAGAAGTGTCAAGCGACATGTTCAAGTGTCTAATTTTTGTGCAGGGTCTAACGACACCAAACGAGAAAGGAATTAGATAAAGAATCCACTCTATCATGGAACGAGATCCGGAGATTACGCTACAAAAAGTAACGGAAGAATGTCAACGAATTATAAACGTGAAAAAAGACAATACTCGGATTGAGGAGAAGAACATTTCGCGTGTACAAACTGTACGACAAAAGAAGTGGATACAAAATAAAAGAAGAATTATATGCAGTTCGTGTGGTGGACAGCATATAAAGAAGGATTGCTTCTTTAGGGATAACAAATGTTTTAATTGTGGGCGTGTAGGTCCCATTGTCAGGGAAAACAGAGAAAGGAAAAAACAAAGTCTCAGGCAAAAGCGAACGTAGTTTTGTCTAAACACGAAATTGAGGAGGGTCAAAGAAGAAAATACCTCAGTGTAAAAATAAATGGGCAGACCGTAAAATTATTACTCGATTCAGGAAGTGATATCTCGGTGATAAACGAGCAAACATGGGGGAAAAATCGGTTACCCACCGTTGACGAAGACAGACAAAATTGCCAGAGGAGTGTCTGGAAAAAGACTGAAGTTTCGAGGTGAATTAAAATGTAACATTTCCTTCATAGAAAAGATTCACAAATCGAAAGTATATGTGCTCCCTGGTTCAGTAAACCTCCTTGGTACAGACTGGATAGTATTATTCAATTTGTGGGAATTACCAGTAAATTCTTTTTGTAACAAAGTGAACGTCATACAGAATTATAAGACGAAGCAAACAGAAAGATTTATTACGAAGTTGAAAAATGAATTCCCTCGTGTTTTTTTCAGAAGGACTAGGTCTGTGCACAAAAACAGAAGTCAACTTCGAGTTGAAAGAAAATGTGAAAACAATTTTTAGACCAAAGAGAAAAGTACCATTTTCTCCTGAAAGAAAACCGGACCCAGAAAGGGTTGAGGCTATAAAAATGCCAGCACCTGATAATGTGGCTAAACTCCAGGCGTTCTTGGGATTGGTAAGCTACTATAGTATTTATATACCAAAAATGTATAAGATGAGAGCTCCTTTAAATAATCTGGTGAAAAAGGGCGCAAAGTGGATATGGTCGAAAGAATGCGAAGATGCGTTTTAAAAAAAACTGTTTATTAGCAGACCTATCGTTGGCGCATTTCGACCCGAAGAAGAAAATGATTGTAGCAGCAGATGCTAGTAACGAGGGATTAGGCGCGGTATTGCTGCATAAATTCGAGGACGCTGTAAAAAAAAATGTCATATGTTTATATATGGAAGAGAATTTACTCTGCAGACAGACCACAAACAGCTGTTAACAATATTTGGTTTAAAAAAAGTATACTAACTCACACGGCAAATCGACTACAGCGTTGGGGTATAATTCTATTGAATTACAATTTCAAAATGGAATGTGCCTTCAAAGAAGCTAGGTCACACCGATGGGTTGTCGAAGTTAATACCGAAATATTCGGAACCACTGGAAGAAACAGTAATAGCGGCTCTAAGAGTGAATTGTCTACTATTAGAACTACTGGTTACTCTAGATGATGCGGAAAACGATTTTATTTAGAAAATTGAACGAAAAAAGTATAAAAGGAATGTGTGTCACCTTTTTCAATTTGTGATCAGGTATTACTTTACGCAGATAGTTGTAATGCCGTATACTTTACAGAAGGAAATTCTGAAAGAATATCACACTGGTCATCCAGGGATTTCAAGAATGAAATCTCTAATGAGAAGCTATACATATTGGCCGAGGATGGACCAAGACATGGAAAATTTGGTGAAACAGTGCAAACTATGTCAATGTAGTCGTTTTGGACTCCCTAAAACTTTAGTTAGTGACAACGGAACGCAGTTTACGGGAAGAGAATTCAAGGAATTCTGTACATCATTGTCCATCGATCACGTGACAACGCCGGTGTATCATCCAAGATCGAATGCACAGGCAGAAAAATTCGTGGACACCTTTAAACGAGCGTTGAAGAAAAGTCATGGCGTGGACACGAATGAACAAAGTATTCAAACATTTTTGGCAGTATATAGAATCACGCCAAACCCGAATACGACGTCAGGATTATCGCCAGCAGAGCTAATGTTTGAGAGAAAAATACGCTCTGTGTTCGACAAGCTGTTGCCTAGTCCGACGAAGAAACAAAACCACATGACTAAAATGTATAAGCCAGGTGATCAAGTTGTCTTCAAGAACTTTAGGGCTGGAAAAACGAATTGGGAAGAAGGTGTAATAAACAAAAGAATTGGTCAGGTCATATACGACATAAAAGGGGAAATATTTCCGTGTAAAAGACATTGGAATCAATTAAGACCCAGACATATTACAGAGGTCGCGGAAAATACCGAAGAGATTCCAATGGAAGTCTTGTATGACACTTTCGAAATTCCCGTTCCAGTAAGTCAACATTCGCCAATGGAGGTATCCCCGACCTCAAGGCCAAAGGTACCAGTGTGTCAAACGCCGCCACTGCAAGGAGGATTGAGGCGAAGAAGACTTAGAAAAAAAGTTAATCGATTATGTCCAGACCCTAAAAAGAGAAAGTATTAAAGCTAAATTTCACGGGAAAATTTATATCAGGGGGAGGTGATATAATGGAATATGCATACACCTGAGTTCCCTCTCACTGGAATATGATTGGCTGATGTCAGTCATAAATACAGACTGACGGAGAGACCAAGTCAGAAAGAGTATACACTACGCACATTTGACTACGCCATTGGCTATCCTATTGGTCTACACCTATTGCCTGCGACTACGATGAGTACCAGTCGATTACTGCTACCGTGTACTACTTGGTTACAGTAGCCAAAACCACTTAGCTACTTCGATCAATTATATCCCATTCCGGGACATATCGCATATATCAATAATTGTATTCTGACATCTGAAGAATCAGTGTGAAAACCGACGGTATGATAGGCGTTAGACGGATGGGACGAACCACTTTTGAAATTTCGATAATATTTGTCATCCTTCGATCAACGACGTCACGTACATACGAGGAATATCTGATGAAAGGCACTACTTTCTACAGCCAATGACTATCATCGTGACTAGAAGCATCTGACTGAATTCACATCTGTCTACAAAACACCCACATTTAATGCAAGAGATAGAGTAGTCCAGTTCTTTACCTTCTATGGGGTATGGAGGCACTAGTTCCTAACGAGATAATGCCTTGTGTTATCCGTTGTCCAAGTTTCCCAGGATTGGTTTGAGGAGAATTCTGGACACTGCTGAAGAATATTGTGGCCACCACCTTGATACAATCCTGCATTTATAGGATTATGGGAAAAATCTATTTATATATCCTTCCAAATATCAGGGAGTCCAGGATTCGCGATGACATAGCTCAATATCTCTCTAGAGATCTTCAAACCACTTCTTGAACCAATGCCACATCGAGTAGCTACCATTCGGCGAGCTAGAAGTTTCCTATAAGATAATAATCACCTATCCCTACCCACGCGTGTGTGTGTTTGTGTGTGTCCGAATACATGTACAAACCGAAGCTTATCTTAGCCAGCATATATAACGTAATATTTGAAATTATGTATATGTACAACAAATTACTGGTGCTATTTGATAGGTGAGATATTTGTGTATTTACAAATGGCGTAGTGGTTTTTGTTGGAAAATGTTTGAATACTGATTGTCATGGCTATTAGATTATGTGGATTTGGAAAGTTAGTGCAAAATTATCTTGTTACCTCGTACCTCGCATTGACAATAAAATGATCGATCTGTACATACGGTCATTTAGAGTAAAGTTTATAAAAGTTTGTACATATTCTAGATGTTGCTATTTTATTTTGAAGAAAATTGAACACCTCAATCTAAGCTCAGGGTAGATATGCTTACTAATGTTAGTTTAATTTGGCGCAAGGCGTTAATTGGAATGCACTTAGAAAATCTCGATATTACTACAATAAAGAAAAGATTACTCTAGGACAGACGTCCCACTAATACTTATGTTTAGGGAACATATGCAAATGTGTATGTTAGCAGTAGCGGAAGACGTGCAGTGAGACCCAAACAGATAATCCTTTTATTTTACTACAGTCGCATATATTCTATATAGAGAAAAAATAGGATTTACTGATGTTTTTGTTTATTTTTCTTTTTTACATGACAATAATTTTTGTGCATTTATGCATTTCGCGAGTAAAAGTAATTCTGAATTACTTTACAATTAATATCAGATGAATTGTGAGAAAGTGTGCATGATTGCATCGACATCTGAATGTTTTATATAGATTACTATGCGTAGCTTAATCTGGAACAAGTTTAGTACATCAGATTAGTATCAAACTCAGTAATAATACATATTTTGGTAGGTGCACTATACAAGTACCTGACTCCTCCTGCTACGACCTTTACAAGAGCCAGATCAAACCGAACATTGAGTACTGCTGCCATAAATAGGCTGGAGCTCCACAGTCTTCGCTTTTTAGTCATGATAGTCCAAAACCATCTACGGAGCCCTACGACCTTGTTTCTGTTAATCTGAGTTAAGACTGTTGAGTTGTCTCCTCTTGTCTATGGATAAAAGGAAGTCTGTTTGGAGTGATCGGTTTTTGTAGTCTCCTTTGACAAGATGGCGGTCTAGCTGAGACTGGGTGTCTGTGGAAGGAGTAAATTCACATTGGTAGCAGAAGCTGTCTTCTTTTGTGTGATAAGAAGCTGTCTTGTTCAGCAACGCTGAAACACATTTAAAGCAAGAATGGCTTCCTTCAGAAAACACCCACCTGTTTTGGTAAATGAAGAGGCATATGCTGAATGGAAGCAAGATATAGGCATATGGTCTATATTCACAGACTTACCTAAGGAGAACCAAGGACCTGCTGTGTTTTTGTCATCACCACAAAATATAAGAGAATGTGTTCGACACTTGGCAATGACGGATATCGGTGGAGCAAATGGATTAAATATAATTATTGACACATTGGACAAAATTTACTTGCTGATGGCATACATGTCATTTAAGGAATTTTATTCCTACAAAAGGGCAGCCGAAGTTAATATAAATGAATTTTTGGTACGATATGAATTTCTATATAAAAAATTACAGAAATTTGGAATTACTCTACCAGAAGGAGTCCAGGCGTTCTGAATGCAACAAATGTATCAGAGGAAAATGAAAAATTAGCAAGAACCACATGTTCCAGCTTAACATATGCAACAATGAAAGATACACTAAAGAAAGTATTTTCTGATATCTCATCAACAGAATGTAAAACTGTCCCTGCTATCAAAGAAGTTGAAACAGTAAATTTCAATAGATACAGAAGTATTAAAGAACAAAGGCATAACGGGATATATAAAGTAAATCCTAAGGACAGACAAGGTAAGATAATGCGTTGTTTTAAATGTAATTCAACTAAGCATTTTGCCCGAGATTGTACGAGTTTCGATTCTAGAAACAATATCAACACTGTCGTGGATACAGACCAGATGAACTTTACTTTGTTTAATGTTGATTCATGTTATCGAACATTGATAAATGACTCTTATTCCAATGTAAAAATGTCCAATCTTGTTAAAGAGACATTGGGTATGGCAGTGTTGGACTCTGCTTGCTCACGAACTGTTGCTGGAGAAATTTGGTTTAATGTATTCTTTGATACATTAAATGACCGAGATAAGCGGTTGGTGGAAACTGTTAGATCTAACAGACTATTTTGTTTTGGAGATGGAGTGGAGGTAAGAGCTATTAAAACAGTTAAGTTTCCTGTAACAATAGGGGATATAAGAGGTATCAGAGGTTATATTGAGGCTGATATCGTCAAAAATGATATACCCCTGTTATTAAGTCATAAATCAATGAAAACTGAAGGAATACTACTAAATTTTAAAAACGACAGCTGTCGCATTTTTGGCAGACATATTGAATTGCAAACAAAAACTTCCGGACATTATAGTCTGCCACTAACTAATATGCTTTTGAAGGTTAAAAATGCACCAAGAATAAGGATGTTCTCGAGTGAAAAAAGGAGGAAGGGTGAGACATTACATAGACAGTTTGCTCATGCATCTAAAGAAAAATTAATAGCTTTGGTTAAGGGTATTAAGGCATTTCATGACAAGGCATTTCTGAATCAGATAAAAAATGTTTGTGATTCTTGTTCAGTTTGCCAGAGGTTTAGAGGACCCCTCCTCGACCAGTTGTAGGATTGGCTCTTGGTAACAGGTTTAATGACACTGTATGTTTGGATTTAAAGGAATATCAACATAACCAATGTTGGATTCTACACCTAATTGATACAACCACTAGATACTCTGCTGCCAGATTAATTAAGACCAAGAAAAGCGAAGAAATCATTCGCAACATATTTTTAATGTGGATAACTTATTTTGGAGCTCCCAAACGGTTTTTAAGTGATAATGGAGGAGAGTTTAATAATGAGGGCTACCGACAGATGAACGAAAAATTGAATATTGAAACATGCACGACAGCTGCAGAAAGTCCATTTAGCAATGGTACTGTGGAACGTCATAATCTAATAATTGGTGAAGCAATGGGAAAAGCATTATATGATGAAAAATGTGAGCCATAAATAGCTTTGGCTTGGGCTGTTAGTGCCAAAAATGCACTTCAAAATCATTCTGGATATAGTCCAAATGAGTTTGTATTTGGGTCAAATATTAACATCCCATCAGTTTTGAATGATCGGTTACCTGCATTGAAAACTGCAACAACCAGTGATATGGTTAGAATAAATCTAAATGCCCTACATGCAGCGAGGAAAAGCTTTATGGAAGCCAAATCTAGTGAAAAAAGTCAGAGAGCCTTGAGATATAATGTAAGGACTTATGCCGATGAAGGATTTGTGACAGGTGACCGTGTCTACTATAGAAGACAAAACTACAACGGATGACATGGTCCTGCTAAAGTTCTGGGGAAAGAAGGTCAATGTGTCAAGGAGCATTTTTCAGGATACATCCATGTCACTTGATGAAGGTAGACAAGGAATTGCGAAGACCAAGGAACGAAGAAAATACAAATTCTTCAAATGAGATGAATGAAGTGTTGGAGGAGGAAGATGGAGGACAATATAATAACAATTCTATTAGCAATAGAAAGGAAGTGAAATATAACTGTATAAACCCAAATAGAAACGAAGTTGTAGAATATAAATTGAGAGGGAGTGATGAGTGGAAGAAAGGAATGCTTATGAGCACACAACCAAAGTCAACGGGAAAATATAGCCATTGGCTAAATATAAAACCAGAAGCAGAGAATGAAGATATCCTCTTTGTGTCAATTGAGATCATGTTGATCAATGGAGAAAACTTTCTCATGTAACAGAGGGAATAAGTCATCAGGAACATGCAGTTTTGCTTACTTCTGAACAAGAACAAGGACAAGATGTGATTGATGCAAAGGAAAAGGAATTGGAATATATGAAAGTTCATTAAGTATATGAATGTGTGCCTGACATGGGGCAAAATGTATATCAACAAGATGGGTGATAACAGAAAAATCTATGAATGACAAAAAGATAATGAAGGCTCGTCTTGTTGCACGTGCTTATGAAGAAGATTCTCATAACTTAAAAACAGATTCTCCAACATGCAGCCGTGAGGCTATGCGTCTCGTATTGTTAACGGCCTCGGTTATGATGTGGCAGGTGGAGACTCTTGATTTTACCTCAGCATTTCTGCAAGGTAATATGTTGGAAAGAGAAGTATTCCTTAGACCACCATCTGATGTGTGTCCAGAATCACAGGTGTGGAAGCTGAAAAGATGCATTTATGGTTTAAATGATGCACCTCGTTCACGGTACAAGCGAATTAATCATGAGTTAACTCGTTTGAGGGGAATGGTGAGTGCATACGACAATGTACTGTTTCTTTGGCACAATGCCACTGGTGTCTTGATAGGCATTCTGGCAATACATGTAGATGATTTCATATTCTGTGGAAATGATCTATTTCAGAAAAATGTGATCGGAGAATTGAAAAAGATATTTAAAATTGGAAAGCATGAAAGTGGAACATTTAATTTTGGGGATTGAATGCAAACAAAAAAATAGGATTATAACAGATCAAAATCTATATGCTTCAGCTATATCCCCAATAGACATAAAGAAAGGAAGATCATTAAGGAAAAATGATGAATTGAGTCGGGATGAGAAGACGGAGCTAAAGAGATGGACAGGCCAAATGATATGGGTATCCACCCAGACTCGACCAGATGTATCGTTTGATGTGTGTAGAATGAGTAATATTGGAAAATCTCCAAAGGTGAAGTTGCTCTTCGAGGCAAACAAGTCACTAATAAAGTTAAAATCAAGGACAGGTTCCATATCTTTTTCTCAGCTTGGGAAACCTTCGAATCTGAATATTGTTTGTTATTCAGATGCCACCTATGCTAGCTTGGAGGATAGATCTTCACAAGGTGGTTTTATCATCTTTGTTTGTGGCAAGATGAACAGAATGGCTCCTATATGCTGGTCATCAAAAAAACTTGACCGTTTAACAAAAAGTCCATTAGCCTCAGAAACTCTTGCGCTTGGTGAAGCAGCTGATGCTGGTATATTGATAGCCGCCATGTTTCAGGAGATATTCAGACTACCTAGATTGCCTGAAGTTCTTTGTAAAACAGACAATGCATCTTTGGTAGAGACTTTAAATTCATCAAATCTTGTGAGTGACCGGCGTCTGAGAGTTGATGTGGCCAGATTGAATGAGATGATGGCGAATTAGGAAATTCAAACTGAATGGATCAGGGGCCGAGAACAGGTTGCAGATTGTCTGACGAAGATGGGAGCCTCTTCTGAAATTCTGAGAGACTTGTTGCAATGAAGATTTGTATTGCTTTTGTTGTTTTTGCTTTGTTTTTGTTTTTTTGTTTTTTTAGGAACTCTAGTTTTCACAAGACACCAGCAATGTTAATCTGAGTTAAGACTGTTGAGTTGTCTTCTCTTGTCTATGGATAAAAGGAAGTCTGTTTGGAGTGATCGGTTTTTGTAGTCTCCTTTGACAAGATGGCGGTCTAGCTGAGACTGGGTGTCTGTGGAAGGAGTAAATTCACAGTTTCAACTTTACAAACCCTTTCCCATAGACGATATGATGAAAATCTCTCGCTGTTCTATCGTTATTTCCATAGAAAATGCTCCAGCTAAGACACACCACGTCGCCTATATTGAGGTGAACCACCCTCATTCCCTTCTTTTTCCCTTAGTAAGGAGTAAGCTTCTTCACAAGAACTGTTGCTTTGTAGAACAGAATCCCAAGAGGATGCCTTCACCACCACTACAATCTTTTCTTCAAGTCTAGGGTTAACCATTTTCATTACCACACATCAACATAAACTGCACCCATTACTCTTACGGATCGCACAACAACCTCTTCAGTAATCCTCTACCTTAGGTATAGTGTAAATTAGAAAAAAAATTACACACACAGGTGTGTATGTTTGTGTATTTGTATGTATGTACATGTGTGTGTGTGTGTGTGTGTGTGTGCGCGTAAAATTGATGCGTGCTGCTAACAAGTACCTTTCTGTGCGGATATTTAATGATACAAGAATTGTAGCATTCAGTGTCTACCAAAGAAGGTTGCACAAATGCCTAATGCATATTTTTTCCTCTGTCTAAATAATTATACCCAGATTTTATTTTGATCCCCATCAACTTTCATTAACGGATAACACACAAATGCACGAAAACAAGGTTTTTTTTCTTGATATCCCTTACTATATATTTATCGTATGAATAAATTTTTGACACGAAGCTATATACAAAAGCTAAACAACAAAACTAGAATTGCTTACATATTTGTTTATTCACTTTAAATTAACGACAACATAAAAAAAATAAATGCTGTTTAGAAAAAACGACAAAATAAAATTAGATCGTTGTCAAGGGGGGTAGAGTTGTTACGTAAATAATTTGAAACACTATTATAAACTATATAATATGTTATAATTTGCAATATTTTGGGAGTATTCATTTACAAAGAAAATTTAATTTAACTTGTTTTTCAGACTTATACCCGAAAAGATTTCAATCTTTTCCTGCTAATATGATGAAGAAATAAATAAAAAAGTCTTCCGGAAAGACTTAGGAAATTATAAAATGATTAAGATTCTTAGAATATTCAAAATCCCTTCTTCGAAAATAACAACTATTTACTCAGCATTGAAAACTTGAAAGCCATCGTCAATGTTAATCGCTAGCCGAAGAACGATAATAATGTAAATGAGAAAATTTTCAGGGAAATAGATTTGGTCGACAAACCATTCTTCAATTTTTCCCTTTATTTGGTTGTTCCTTTCTTCGGAATGTGACTAGGCTTACGGTTTTATTATAACGGCTAATTATCGCTTCCTACACTGAAAATTAAGTCATGTTATATTAGGAGTAAATCTCCAAATTATAGAGCTAATCCGACTAGCTTAACTCCGTATGAAGTCAAAATGTAAGATTTTTTTAATGGGGGACACTTAAAGACTATCTTTTGAAATGTTGACGCTCGGATTCGAACAGCTGACGTCGGTGAGGAATTTGTAACTATCTTAGCTACAAGGCCAAATCAACAGATATTGAATTAATATAGAAATAAATTTCCTTTTCTGCATTTGTTGTAATATTTACACTGTTATTTTACTTTCTGTTTGCTCGGAGTCCTATGTAGAGAAGTTAGCAGCTGAAACGTAACTCAATTTGTCTCTTATGGGAACTATTGCTTTTTCATTGACTGACACAAGCATTGATCTTTTGATATAAAATACTGGTTTCTCTTCATGTGTCATTACTTCATATCTGCAATATCTGTTTTTGGCATGCAAAGTGGAATCGAGTTCAAATTTCAGCCGCATTTTATTTGGTGGAAAGAATGAATCCATTTCTGAAACTACGGGTAAAATAGTATGGTAGTCTTGAGTGGCAGACAGTCCTGGAGAATAGCAATTCAGAACTGTGGAGAAGGTAATGAGAAACTACTACATTATATTTGGCAATTCATAGACAATAAAGAATATCAATTTGTGGAGAGGTTCAGTTCTTCAGGTGTGAATGCGGTAAATCAATTCTAAAACTAATCTGCAAGAGGGATTTAATTAACTAATGGTTTTCCAATAAATGTAGTACTCTTATCATTCAAGATGAAGGTCCAATCGAAATAGTCAAACTAAATTCGAGATTCGCACCCGCAGTTCATGTTCACTGTTTTCTGCCATCTTGTGACATAGTAAGACGCCAACTAGTACACTCTTTGTCTAAGCTATAGATGGTGACACATACTACGATAAATTATCTAAAGTATTTGTTATTTTGTTTATAATATATTGAAACATATATAAGTTATTCTCGAAATACACCCACAACCACATACCATACACACAGGCACACACACACACATACACACACACACACACACACACACACACACACACACACACACATACATATATAGCAGCATGGCCCGGCGTTGCCCGTGCTTGATTCAAAAATCGTACGACTCATACAGCAATCGTTATCACTTGACTTAAAATATTTTTGCCCTTCCTTGCCTTTAAAGGAGTGCCTTTTGCCGTGCTGATGTTGCTACATGCCTTACTTCTTGCCTATCTCACACTGCGAATTTTTTCTAAGCTCTATATTAAACAATCCATTATTTCCACTATTGATGGGAGTTGGGAAATGCAAAGTCGGTCTTGTCCTTTTTCTAACTTCGAGCATGTGCATGTAGATTTTGGTGCAAATCCGTCGAAAATTGCGGCCGTGCATTCGTTACACACACACACACACACACACACACACATCCTGCCTTATATATATATATATATATATATATATATATATATATATATATTAAACTTTTATTTCTAGTACTAAAATTGTTACAAATGTATCTGATAATTTGAGTTGCTCATCTGAAAAAAAACTTTTTTAATTTGTGAATTTATGATTGTCAGATATTACATCCCTACAGACAAACACTATAATGATGTCAACACACTCCAAAATATCGCAATCTTCATTGAATATTTCTTCTGACAGTGTTATCTCCTCTTATTTTACATCACTTCAGGTTATAATGATTTCAGCTCGCAACAATATCTCGCGATGTCCATTCTTGTGATCTGTCATTAAATTTGTTGTCTATCCTCTAATGTCTCTCTATACCAGTCAATGTTTGTATCCCTTATGTTATATTTTTTCTGTATTTACTTCATATACTGGGCCGCTGAAAATTTATGTTGACTAATTAAGCTGTAGAAAGTCGGCAAATGCAGTAAAAATATTAGATTTATGATTGGTTTGCTTAGAATAGTTTGGCTTTAAACTGAGATTTGGTATGTTCTAAAAAGAGTACTTGCTCTGTTCCTCAACAGTTTATATTTAGTTCTGTGAATGAGCGCCTGATGTGAACAACACAAAGTCGACAAAAACAAGGAGAAAGGGAACATTCTTCACTGCAGCACTTTGAAACCTGATTACTCACACTCTACTTAAGCATTCTTAAAGTTAGAAAAATATTTTAAGGAATTATTCTTCTTTCATGTGAAATGCCCCTCAAGACTTGGGCAATAATGTCTCTCTAAAAATTCTTCAATTGCTTTTAACTAACTTTTGACTCTTTACCATCCCACTTTTTTTCCTGTTCTGCTACCATTCACACATATTCGTTAAGTAGGTTAGTGACCTTCTTCTCCGGCTTCTCTTGTCTTCTGTATGTTCTCTGAGTGTTAATTAGGGTTTTTAATTGAAATGCGTTATAAGAGGTTAAAATTCTGATAAGATTTGTGATCACTTCCGTCATTTTAGTTTGGAAGATCTTTGGTAAGTATACAAAGTTTACTTTATTATGAAGTATTTTTTGGTTTGGGGAGATTTTATAGTTTATTGTAGAATTCGCTTCAATATTTGAAATTTTCCATCGGATTGATTGGATACCATTGATGTATCTTCTGAATACTCCCTAACAGAACGCTCTTCAGGGAGATCAAACCTTAAAAACTACGAATAATTCTGAAATTTGTACTCAGCGCTTTTTCATGAATCATTGATATCTGTCATCTATTTTCTGTTAAAATATTTATATTGAACTGAGACTCGAATTTCTCATATGATTATCAATTCTGTCCGGAAATAGTTAAATATTACTTCTGCATTTGATGAAAATTTATTTGAGATAATTTTATCTCTTTATTCATCAATGATTATCAAAAGCTCGGTGCGTAAAAAGAAAGTTCAGATTTCTCAAACTTCAATTGTCTTTGATTAAAATTCACCTGGTAATTGAATGTGTTGTTAGCAGCCAAGAAGGGCGGCCATTTTATTTTTCAGGTATTGCGATTAATGTCTGATAAAAATCACGAGCTTCCCACCCTATTATTTTTATTCTTTTGTATAGAGTTTCATCTTTTTAAGCTCTTTACACGCTTAATGTAATACTAGCTTTAAAGTGATCTTCCATTTTGCAAATTTCCCTTATGCCCGTCATTTAAAATTCTACGCAAATGACATAGGCAAATTAACACGTTAGAAAAAAGCAACTGGCTATAAGAATGTCACAAAAAGAGATTTTAGAAAAATTAAAAACTAATAAGCAAGAAAAGTCACTAGAAAAGCATGTAAATATTTAAAGAAACGGTTATCACAAATGTAAAAAAGAATATTAAGAATATTGCGTAAAGGCATGAAAGCAACAAAATGTATCATCTGAAAAGTGCAGGCAAGACAAAGGAGTACATCAAACTTGATTTCTCAGTAGTATAGGGATAAATATAGAGCAACACTGGATGCATCTGATTGATGAATGGGCTAAAAGTCGGAATGTTTAATTGCTTTATTTTGTATATATATATATATATATATATGATTTAATGTCACGAACAGTTTGTGTTTAATCTAAAATGGAAGTAATAATGTTCTTTTTTCATAAGATTTTTGCTTTATTTAAAATTGCGTATTTATGTTTAGAGAGCTTTAACTCTGTTACAGAATTTTTATTTATTCAGCTGTTCGAATTTAATCTTTTTCAGGTAAGTCAGAAAGTCAAAGATTTATTTAATCACCTTGACCGTTTCTGCCATTCAAAGTAAGAGAGATTTTTCTTCTTGTTTTATTCTTTCCTCGTACAAACTGTTTTGTTTCGTTTGACTTGCTGTCCCACCTTCCCAGCAGCCAATATTGAAGAAGTAATCTAATTAATTCAAGAAGGAATTATGGGTGTGGTTACTCTTCACTCAAACCTGACTAATAATAGCGGCTGTGAGGAACGAGATCGGTAACTTGAAACAAAAGAAGCATAATATTTAACTTACACACACAGACGAAGATCACAGCATCAGAGAATGACTAATTTCCTATCAATTTTTGTTTATTCGCCTCTTACTTCAGAAACTATGAAGTAGTTACATACTCCTAAAATACTCGCATATATATATATATATATATATATATATATATATATATATATGACAACAAAAATTTGTGACATCAAAGCACTATTTCTGAGTATTTTATCATTATGAAAATGATCAAGTTACCTTTGTAAGTGGCACAGGTGCTTAACTTTTTAGCTCCACTCTTAATAAATGCCTTTTATTTGAATTCATAATCTCAAAGATTCTTAGATGAAACATATCGATGAAATGCTTTTGCAGATGTGACGAAATTTGATGATTTTCAATGACGTTGTTCTCCTTGTCAATCACACTCGCGTGCATATGACCTGTGATATTTGCATATGTTGGCTAATTTGCATTTTGTACGCAGCACCTTCGACTCGATTGATTGCTTAGTGTATGATACATAAAGAAGAAAAACTCTAAGTTAAAATGCCCTCAATGAAAGGATGTGGGGAAGGGAAGTGGATAGATCAAGGCAACTGGAGATGTCGATTGACGCTACACTTAAACCGTTGGAGATTGTATTTGTGTTTTAAAGGGATCTATTTGTATATATATATATATATATATATATATATATATATATTATTCCTATATTTAAGGGATTTATTTGTATATATATATATATTATTCCTATATTATACATACGAAGAAAAGTTTTCGCCTTGAAGAAGCCCTTTATGTATGTCTAGATGCAAATATATTCTTTCCCCTTTTTTCAACTGTACGTGTTTCTTAAATAAAATAGAATCTTTATCGATACCTGTTATCCCCATGCAAATATTCCAACTGCTACTAGAATATTCTTCAATCAATATCATCCTATCTGACACGTAGTCTCGTTCTATTCCTATATTTTTAGATTGTAAATTCCTTTAATGAGCAGGTTTTCAGCATACTATCAAATATTATAAATTAAATACTTGAAAATGATCACTCTATTTATACATTTTGCATATCTTGTATCATCTAAAGTGCGAGTAGGCTAGACATGATTATGGTGATACACTTTGTCCCAAAAAGTATAAAATGGACAATTTGATAGCCCTCATGTGCGCCGTTTGAGTGATTTTTACTAAAAAATTATTCAAATATCTTCGTAACTTTTAGAGCATTCTGTGCATATGAAAAATGACTGACTTTTGTTCATTTGATCAATTAGCCGAATAAGCTATTTAACAAAAACAATTACTTTAACAAAAGTCTGCGTGTGCGGAATGTTCAATGATGTTCGATATCATAATGTTTGACATCATAATGATTTGCGAGACCAACTTGCTCGGTTTTACCCCACAACGAGACACGACATTCACTTAACCTAGTCCGGCAAATGGAAGAAGGTAGAATTTTGAGCAAAACTTTCAAGTTAGTCATGACTACCGTAAAAATCAACATTCGAAATCTTGGCTCTTCAATTAAAATGAGTGTTTTTAGTCAAATGTTGGAAGCAAAAAACACAGTATAATTAGATTCTTTATCTTCGCCGTAAAAATGACGCTTGATGTGCCCAGATGTCTCATTCTCGCCTTTTTACTTGTCTCTCCTTGGAGTTGACATTTTCTAGCAACAGATATTTTATGATTATTTTGCTTAATAAATTTATATTTGGTCAATTCTGAATGCTTTATTCAGAATTGACCAAATACAACTTTATTTATCTTATTTATAAGCAAACGGTTACTTTCTTTTGAGCCGATTGAACCAAACATTACGTGCCTCACATGAAATAAAGTACTTGTTTGATTCTACAAAAAGGAATGGACATCTTCTAGTCCAACACACATCACGCCTTTGACCTTTATTTAAAGCACAAGGCAACGAGACCTTTTTGCTATGCTATTATTGTCTTTGTAAGTTACACTGAAAATTTAAATTACAAAACTTCGAAGTCTATAATAATTAGATTCACTCGTTTAAAAGATTTTTTTTATTAAACAAATTTTGGGGGATTTTCTTTTAAAGAACACAATGTTCCCGGAATTTGTGTGTCGATTTGTGGTGATGGGAAAGTGAGAACGATTTTATAAGTACTTTTAAAAAGATAAACTGTAACGGCTTTTTCTTTCAGTATATTGGTGAAACTTGCAAAAACGAAAGAAAGACAAACGTATTAATGATTATAGCAAAGGTCTAGGTCTCCTACATAATAATTTATCCGATGCATTATTTATACAAAGAAATAACATGAAATACATTTCGATCTCAAACGTGCAATAATTTATTCTTGCCAGGATATTAACGTATCCCGTGAGTGTCATTCTTTCTTTTCCTATAACAAAAGCTTCTTTCTCAGTCCAACCTAATTATGTATGAATCTAAAATTTAAAAAAATGAAAACTTAAAACTAAACAAAAATAAATGAATAAATAAATGAATTGAATAAATAATTAAACAATATAAAATGAAATAAAAACACATAAAAATAAATAATTAATAATTTAGTAAAAATCAATAACCACATTATTCGGACTATTGTCCTCATCTTTGTCGCCATATTTATTACAACATTTCGGCCGTTGTACGCTCCGGCCTTCTTCAGGTGGTTGGAATATCGAACTGAACCCTTTATTTCGCTCACTGGGGTAGACTGTTCTCATTGCACGTGCCATGTTTAATGGATGTCAGTTATCAGTTATCTCTTGTTAATTTTTCCCTCTGAAAGTTCTCCACTGCCTTAACCGGGTATTGAACTCATTTTTTTAAATTTTAGATTCATACATAATTAGGTTGGACTGAGAAAGAAGCTTTTGTTATAGGAAAAGAAAGAATGACACTCACGGGATACGTTAATATCTCTGCTATAATCATTAATACGTTTGTCTTTCTTTCGTTTTTGCAAGTTTCACCAATATACTGAAAGAAAAAGCCGTTACAGTTTATCTTATATATGCCAGATTTTACTTGAAAATCAATGATTCACAAAGACTCGATGAAAGAACACTTATGCAGGTTTATCCAGATTAACTGCCCTGCAGTAGCAGCAAAAAGATGTGACTCTCCTCATAATCAAATTTGTCATTGTGTAATCAATATTCGTAAATACTCAATAGTTTAATGGAACCGTATATTATAACGTCTCTGACTCCTATCTTGATTTTTATTCAGTCAGAAAAGGTTGTCAGAATAATTTACGCCTTGTATAAAAGAAGGAATTATTTTAAGGTCAGCAATTTTTATAACTCACAAAAGAAAATACGGTTGTTTTGTTTTATTCTACTTTGATAAACTAATGTTAATTTAGGAGTCGTTGCCATCAGAAAAAAATTTCAAATATTTTTGTTAAAATTGATGTTTCACGATTGATGTGCAAAAGGATCCAAACAGACAGCTTTCAACATTTAGTTGGAAAAACCGTGATAAATTCATTAATTATCTTTAACTCTTCAATGAGAAAATAAAATATTGAAAGAGAAAATAATCGTGAATTTGCTGCTGTCAATGAAATGATGTTTTTTGGTTTAGGTATTCGACAATTCTCAAATAGTGAATATTATTGTCACTCAGTCTTTACTTGATTATGGTAAAAAAAATATTACATGAATTCTCAAATTACGTCTTATGTCTAAGTATTGAGTCATTGTGTCTCTATATTAAGATGTGGTAGTCATTCGTCATGTGGAACCCGTTATAAATATTCAGTTCACAATCGCTACTCTTTAAAATTCTTTTATTTACCGAAAAAAAGAAAGTTTCGCTCAGTCACTTTTCTTTACCCAAGAGTTTGACAAGTGTTTCTACATTTTATTTCTGTTGCTTTTCGTCTTAAATCTCAGACCGTTAAATAAACAGTGTGGGTTTTATAGTATGTAGTATGTAATTCTACAATATAGAGTTACGGGCTGTGTCTTGTAATAAAAAAAAAAATAGAATTGATATGAAAGACCAGTGAAAATTTCATTATAATAATAATACTTAATCTAAAAAACTCTTATCTAATATTAATTGTGTCAATAAATAAACATAATTATAATCTATCACGAATTAGTAAAGAATAAAGAATGGTTTATTTGATCGATGACTGTCGGTAAAGCATTCTTAAATGAATGTGCAGTAAAAGACAAATTCCAAAGATTTAGGGAACGACAGGATTACGGAAATGAAAATTATAAATTGCTGTGGCTACATACAAGAAAAGCCTTAGTCGATCCATCTTCGAAGAAGAATCAGCAATATTATTGCTCATGAACTGGCGGCTCCAGTCACTTTCCCGTAAGATTGCCTCTCTATGTCTTTTTTTATAAATACTGTCATGGTAATTGTTCCGATGAGCTCTTCGCTATGGTACTTAGAGTTTTTTTAATTTATGTGCAGCATTAGACTGACGTCGAGATCTCATCAATTTACAGTTCTGATTAGATGTAGTCGTAAATTCTATGCTAACAATTTCTTCTCTCGCGCTTCTCGCCTCTGGAATTATCTTCCGGCTCCATGCTTTCCAGTCAACTTTAATCTGCAAAAAATTAAATGCAATGTCAATCGCTATTTACTATCCTCCTGGTTACTCTCTTCTCGTTCTGCTCATAATTATTGTTTCTGTTCCTAATTCTCCGACACCCTGTAACCCCTTGTGTTTTAGTGGCATTATTACCTTGTTTGGAGTGATACCGGTTTAAAAAATTAGTCACTTCTGATACTGACAGTGATGAACTGGTCACTTTTCATAATTGCATGTTTAAAGCCATGTTATCTGAAATCTTGTCACCTGATTGCATATTTTGTCTTCAAACCACTGTTGAATACATTACAGTAACAGTATCCTGTAATGTCAACTCGCTGACTATCGCTCTGTTGAATAAATTCTTCATTACTTTTTTATGTGTAGAAATGGTGGTGGGAATTTAAGAAAGGAAAAGAAAATAGATATGCTTCTTCCAAAACAATATTGGCCGTGTCAGTACAAATGGCAAAAACTAAAAATAATTCACCCGGCTTTCGATCCTAAATTCGAGGCTCCATTACTAATCTTAGCAGAAGGTTATGTAAAACTTATAATGTAAGTAGAGGTTTCTTATTGACCAAACGCGAATTATTGTATTTTCCTCAAACGTTTAAAATCATTTCTTATTTGTGTCCGTTTCTTTCCTTCTTTTATCGCTTCACAGACTTCTTTTTCTTGAATTTCATCGTATTCCCCGACCCACACATACTCTCTCTCTCTTTCTCTCTCTCTCACTCTCTCTCTCACTCTCACTCTCTCTCTCTCTCTCTCTCTCTCTCTCTCTCTCTCTCTCTCTCTCTCTCTCTCTCTCCCTCTCTCTATTGATTGATAGGTTGTTTTGAACATGTTACGACAGCCGTAAATGATTTCACCCACTTGACTCTACTTGTCGCCTGAACGGGATGATTCGGATGAATGAATCATGTCAAATTACACGAATGAGTAAATAGTTTTCTATTTGAGAGGTACACGTCAAAGAAATGTCAAAAATTTGTCTCTTTAGAAATTAAATATCAAATGCGTTTTGCTTTGTTATATAAGAAATGATTGTTTCGTATAAAATCATTAATTAAGAATTTCTAATAAAAGACCATAAAGAAGGCAAATGTATAGTGCTTTATTAAATGTGTATCTTTGCGGTTCTAAAAATGTAAACTTTAGAGTTAAAATATTGTCATTTACATTGATTTATTATTCCAAAAGATACATATGGTGGTTGCCAACTCATGTCCGAGTACGGCCATTACTACATAACTTTTTGGAGAATATCTACAGATATGCTGAACGAATGTGGCTCTTTAGCCCAGCAAGGGACCTACATACTCTGGCACAAACAGGGCACTTAAGAGGTGCAACAGCTGGTGTTACCTTATCATGCAATTTAAAATGTCGCATGAAACCGCTTCTAAACTCGCATGTCTTATTGCAATTATCACATTTTAGTTGCTGGACATCTACGGCTATATTGTCAATATTCACCCTCCGTCGGTGCGCTCTCAAGTGACTCCTCAGACCAGCCATCGACAAACACACTCTACCACAATCTGTACACGTCAGATCAAGCTGCCTACGTGTGTCTTCAGGAAGTTCAACGGGGACACCTTTACACACATCTCTTTCAAGCCTTCTCCTCAAAGTGGCACCTTCCACTCCGCGCAACCTCATTCCAATCATTGCGAACAGATGCACCTTTTCCCCAGTGCTCACAAGTAAAGTTGCATTTCTTCAGAGCACCCTTGATACAGTCCTAAAAGCGCATCTTAGGTTTGACGACATTTCTCCTCCCTGTTCGCAGCTCACCATAAAACAATTGCTTTAGAAAACGGCTGTGATCCATTCTGACGAGGTGGCCCGACCACCGAAGTTTTAGTATCAACGAGTCACTACTATCAGAGCTGCTCCACTCTAGCACGTCTACATCACTAACAAACATTTGCCAGGTAATGCCAAGGATACGACGTAATCACTGTTGGTGAATCTCTCAAGCCTTTTCATTTGTCTGCGGTAAACCACCCACGTCTCGCAAGCATAAAGAAGTGCTGTAAGCTCACATGTACGATAGACCTTTAGCTTTGTACTCACTGAAATTCCGTGATGGGACCACAGAGGTTTATTCAGTTTTCTAAATGCGTCGTTAGCTTTTTGTATGCGGTTTGAAATTTCCGCATCAAGATCATAGAACATGCTCAACGTGCTCCCAAGATACACAAACGCGCAACCTTTCACCATAGACAAAGATACTTGGTTCACGATATGGCTTCCCTGGAGCTGGTTGGTACATATCTACTGTTTTTCAAAGTAATAGTCAATCCCAGAAATTTAGAAAAAACAATGAAGGTATCGAATACAATCGAAGTCAATGGCAATAAGGGTTCCCAGGGAGCCGCAGCTTGGGCCCGGTCGTCATCATGCAAACTACTCAAATTTGGGTACTGGGATGTGACCTGAGAGAAGATCAGCACTTGTTGCTAAGGAATTCCAAAGATATGATGTATGTTGTGGCCCGTTCGAAAACTAGATTTTTGGGACAGGGTCATTTCATGGAGAATTCTGGTGGTTATATGTTTTTCTAGGGCGAAAGGAAGAAGAGAAAGAGATAATCAGGTGGTGCTTTTGCCATTAGGGCATCAAAAACTAGTCAGTTGGATGAGTTGCCGACAGGTGTCAATGATCACTATGAGAGTTCCTCTAGTATGTGGAAGATATGCAACTTTGATTTGTGTTTATGCACCAACCATGGTTTGCACAGATGAAGTAAAGGAAGCTTTTTATAACGAACTAATGTCTCTTGTTAGCAGACAAAATTTTCATTCTTGGAGATTTTAATGCATAGGTGGGTCGCGACTGTGAGGCATAGAAAGTTCTTGGTAAACATGGGATAGGAAAGTGCATTAACAATGGTCTGTTGTTGCAAATGTGCACGGAACTGGACCTATTCATTGGTAGTTCAATGTTTCAACATAAGAACAAATATAAAACATCGATGCATGCTGGATGAAAAAGTGGCACATGATTGACTATGTTCTTGTGAGGCGATGTACAGGATATTTGTATTGTGCCTGTGATGCATGGGCCTGACTTTTGGACTAACCATTGCTGGTACGAGCAAGAGTTATATATATATATATATATATATATATATATATATATATATATATATATATATATATATATATAGTATTTACATTAGTCGGACTATTGTCCTCATCTTTGTCGCTATATTTGTCACAACGTTTCTTCAGGTGGTTGGAATTTCGAACCGAACCCTTTATTTCGATCACTGGGGTAGACTGTTCTAGTTCCACGAGCCATGTTTGATGGATGTCAGTTATCAGTTATCTCCTGGTAATTTTCCCTCTGAAAGTTCTCCACTGCCTGAACCGGGTATTGAACTCACACTCTTTGGGTCTGTCACTGGATCTAACCAACGACTTTATCCACTGTACCATGTGTCCTTGAGGACATCTGGGTATGAATTTCTAAGTATTATAAACCTAATTTTTCAGCAAACATTTTTTTACCAGTACTCATATTGCAATTTTGCTGTTGTCATTGCATGTTTTTACCAGATCTCATATTGCAACTTTTTGTTATCATTGCTGTTCTCTGGCACTCTTTATTACTGGTTCCCATATTGTATTTATTTCTATGCTTGGCCGACTCAGGAGATTTTTGTGGCCTAGCATATGTGCTGATTCCTTAAGTTTACGAATTTTCCAATGGTGTTCCCTGTCTATGATCTCAACCTGATCCCACAGGGGACGGTGATCTCCCTTCTCTCTCCATATGTGGTCAGAGGGAAAATTACCAGGAGATAACTGATAACTGACATCCATCAAACATGGCTCGTGGAACTAGAACAGTCTACCCCAGTGATCGAAATAAAGGGTTCGGTTCGAAATTCCAACCACCTGAAGGAGGCCGGAGCGTACAACGGCCGAAACGTTGTGACAAATATAGCGACAAAGATGAGGACAATAGTCCGACTAATGTAAATACTGTACATAATACCTCATCTCAGAAATATAGACATATATATATATATATATATATATATATATATATATATATATACGTATATTTATGTGCGTGTGCGTGAGAGTATGTATGTATCTATGTATGTATGTGGTGTCATCTATAGCATATTTCTGGCATATTTTCAGCTGGCAGTAAGAAAAAGTTACCATGTAAATACTTCTGGATTTAATCATTACCCCATAAATAAATGAGGCTTCAAAATAACATATTCTTTGTTTTAAGGAATTGTTTTTTGTCTTCCCATTCAGATTAGCGTGAATAACATAAATGGTTGTTTTTAGTTTGAAAACGAAATGTAAATTGTATCTTAAAATATAATAAGCATACACGCTTAAATTACTTAACTATCGATCAGTTGTTTAATATTTTACTAGTATGTAATAAGCAAATTACTTATGTTGGAAAAACTAATGTACATTATTGTTTATGGGCCAGAAGTGAAGTCCATCCTCTGTACGACAATTTGATATAAAAATGAGATTCAAATAGCAATGCTTGCCCTCCTGCTTGCGAAAATAGCTTCTCTCCGTCAAAGTCAAAATAGCGCACTTCTTCTATTTCTTCGATCAACAAACACTAAATGTAAAAGCAGGCCACATAACAACCATTGTATTTTTCTGTTGCCATCGCTACCGTCTGGGCTTCTTACAGAAAGATATACAGAATTTAAAATAAATAAGAAACTACTTAAAATAATCACCATACATTCTGTCTATGTTTTTGCGTCCCCAGAGAAGTAAATGGAAAATATTTCACCAGTATACTATTTTCAGTTCTTCTTAGATTCAAACCAAGCAAAACTCTAATCAATAACTCTCAGAAGACGATTTCGACCTATTTCCATTAAATCTGAAACGAAATAGAGAACCTTTCTTTTCCCAATACGCATATTGAATGGCGGTTGTAGAGAATCAAGTGTCAACAAGTCTTCATAAATTTTATTCTTACAGATGTAATGTTGCTGTTTGAACAGCTTTCATTCTTTCTCGGGTTTTCAAATTTTTTACAGGGCTCTTATGTACTATTTCAAGCAGTAATGGTTGTTCCAACTTTTCCTTTCAGGTTCCACAAACATTTTGCCTTTTGCAAAAAAGACAACCTATTTGCTTAGCCTTTCACCCACTTTTAGTCTCACACTGTAATATGTCGCAGCTGACATCTACAAGATGACAAAATGTCTTGTTCACAATTTGATTCACCTTCATAACTTGGTCTGCTTGGATCACAAAGTCGCAGAGTATTTTATTATTCTAGAAGAACCTTTGCACTTAAACTATTTGTCTGCACAGTTAAACACCGTATTGTTCTCCTTAAACCGTTGTACGGAATTTCGTTTCTATATATCAATGCATTTTTTAATGTGTTCCTTTATTATGTTTTTATCCGCAAAGACGACACTACTGCTTTATTGATCTTTAATTTGATGTAAATGTTTTTGATATATTCATTCATTAGAAGCGTTATTATTTCGTATCGGAATGATCCAGAGCATCTAACTATTGATATTATTCATATTTTATATCGGCCTAATATTTCCAACAATTCCATCTATTTTATTTAATTGCTTCGCATATTTCAAAGTATTTATAAAAGTTATTCCAAATTAATACCAATATATATATATATATTATATAATTATTTTTTTAAATATATCTCCACCGCGACACAGAAATTTCTATGTTTCGAAACTGGAACTTAAATCCCCAAAAATAACTTTAAAAGTTCAATTTAAAATTCGTAGTCCGGGTTCATTCTTAAGCGATGTTAAGAATAATTTAGGGAAAAATAGATTTACACTATGAGTTAATTTCATGTTGTTAAGAGAATTCTCATATTTTATTAAGAGGTTTTTTGGCTACTTTTTGAATGAAGGAAGTGATTGTATCTATGTGTGGCAAAATTTAAAGTCGGTTAAGGCTGGGTAGGGCTTTAATATTTCTGTCAGACTACACTGACATTTGTGAAGTTATAATGCTATAATATTATACTCTACTTTGTATCGAGCACTGTTTTTTAAAAATAAAAAAATAAATTTAATACTAAAGAATTCTGGATTATAAATCTGACTGTTCTTTCCTATTATTTGAATATATATATATATATATATATATATATATATATATATATATATATATATATATATAAGTGCGCGCGTGTATGTGTGTGTGTTTGTGTTTCATTGAATAATATAAACATATTATGTCTATATATTTTTATACTGATCTTTTCCAGTTCTTTAATTAGTTTCTTGATGAAATTCATTAACCGTAGTTTTTTCCTACGCAAGTGCTTTCAATCTCCTTCAAGGGGTAAATTACACAAACAAACTTATTGTAACTGTGATAAAAATCTGTATTTCATTGTGATGGTTATTTTTAAAAAAAACAAGCTTGAACGAGCTCTGTTATAATTTTTTTTTTAATTTAAATTTATCCGTTGTAGCTATGGAATTTTTGCAAAACATTGGTCCCAATATAAGGGGGGTGACCGGAAATTGATAGCATCCAAAATGACATTAAATGTTTTTATATGCACTTCAACACGTTGCTGCTACACTCATAATAAATTGTGTTGGTTGATTGTTTTTGATATAGAGGGCCCCAAGAATTTGAATTTGAAAAAATAAAACTAATTTTATATTATACTAAATTTAACACAACCAACTTAACCATACGCAATAACTCTTCTCCGTCAACTAGTGTTTTGCAAAGCACCAACATTGTATGTCAGTTTAAATGTCATTTGGAATTTTATACATATGTTGGTTTTATGAGAACAACGTTATCAAGACATCTTAACTTCATTTGTCGGATACAAGTTTTATTGTACAACATCTAAAAGCACATTCCTGTCCTTCTTCAGAATACAGGAAAACAATTGTTGACAACTGGAATATAGCACACCACAAAAATTAATAAATAACATTTTTATATAGAGTAATTTCCTCCTTCAAGTTTCGGCTTGTTGTTTTGTTTTTTTTGTTGATTAAGTTTTTGATTGTTTTAGATGCCCAGTCCGATGAAATCCTAATGGATGAAATGCGTTACAAAAACCTTTTTCCAATTTGTCATACTATTTTTCTAAATACTCTTTGTTGATATATAAAATTATACAAAATTATATCATTCATATATATATATATATATATATAGTAGTAGTAGTAGTCTTATAAGTATAAGTAACTACACTCGTTTCGGAAAACCTCCGGTGTCCTGATTTGCAAATAATCAAATCAATACCGAAGGAAAAAATGGTATAAAAAAAGAAAGAGCCAAGAACATGAACGCCTACCGAAAACAATCGTCCAGCATGCAAGTCCAAAACCCAAAGAAAAAAACCTCGATACGAGTACGCAAATAACTAAAAAAGTGCACAATACAGTGAGTAGAGCGGGCCTGGTTAAACCTGTCTGGCTCTATAGGTTTAACTATATATATATATATATATATATATATATATATATATATATATATATATATATAGTGCTATTTTGGTCCCTGTTCTGCTTGATGTTTCTTCTGATAGATGTCCCCAGTTCTCTGTTAAATAGGATATTAGTTCTTTTTCATATCATAGATCGGCAGGTTGTCTGCAAATGTTTGTTATGAATTAGGCGTGTTTTAACACTGTTTATCAGAACTGCTATTCTTCTATCCTTTAGTTTATATTGTTCACAATATAAATGGAAGGATAGAAGAATATCAATACTGTCTACTTCTTAAACCATAAATTTCAGATGGTTCTAATATTTTTCAGTTAACATTTAAGACACACCATTTTACAGCTTATTTGAAATAAGTTCTATTATACAACCATTTTTATTCTTAACACGTTTTTCCCAACAATTTTACCGCTTTGCTGCAACTTCATATTTGCCGTCAAAATTTTGATGCATGTGTTTTTCCTGTTCTGTTTATTTGTTTTTCGATTTTTAAAATTGATCGTCATCATATTTTTCACGTATTGTTCAATCAGATGCCTGTATCGTTTTCACTTTTCTTTCTCCAGAACTGCCTGACTTAGTTTCATTAGAATGGTTATTATTTTCTTTTCATTTCTATTTTTCTCTCGGTCCGATTCAATTTTATCATCCTCTCATCTCTGGTTAGGTTTGACATCTGTCCTTTTAGTCTTATATACCATCCTGCTTTATTATTCTTAATGGCTGTGATGGTCTCTTCTCTTAACCTTCTTCAACTAACAATGCATAGCTAATTCAACTGCCTTATGTCTGTAGTTTTGACAGTATCCCTTAAAGAGTTATCTTCACCCTGTTTCGAAATAATTTTGCCAGTCTCTTCTTCTGAAGAATTGTAAAGGTTTTGGTCACCCTTTTCAGTCTTTTTCAGTCTGTTTCCATGGTTTTCCTGTCTTTGAAATTTGAGAGCTTATTCTGCAGTTTTAGTTATTCTTTTTTACTATCTTGTAATTCAGTGTCTAATAATAGTGGCTTTGTAATTTTGTTTTCGTCTGATCTGTAAATCTCTATGATGAAATGCGTATTCTTTCTAAACTTTCTTTTTTCTGTAGCCCAAAGGAAAGACTTGCTTTTAAGTAGCAATACATAATTATTTTCCTCTTTGTTCCATTTCCGTTTTGCTGGCACAACTGTCCATTTTGCTTGACCCGAAAGTCACTGAATGATGACTGAGCTTCTCCTGATGGCTATCCAAGGAGAACCAAATAGGAATGTTGCCAACAATTATTGGAAGACGAACAATTCTTTCAGGGAAGTAGTACACCTACTCATATTGCAACCCAGTACTAGAAAAATGGTAAACAGGGTTTGCACGAATTCTTCATTATTCTATTTCTCAGGAAAACAAATACAACCGCAACAAAAGCATTCCCGGCTTTTTTTTTCAACGCCAGATATGTTCTCCAAAACTTTCTTATCCTGCAATAGCCACCTAATATGTGACACATCAAACACACAAGCCATCATTTTCTCACAAGACTAGGCTAAAAACATTCTGCTTAAGTTTTTGAATTAGTTACCACCCTGGTCGAAGGCTTTCACAAACTGCTTCATCAGCCGAATACTTGATAGACAATGACGGAAGCAAAATCTTCCTGGAATTAACCAGCGGTCTGTTTTTAAACATCTCCAATTTTAAACTCCCTTCTGTCTGGCCAAGTTTTTGTATCCAATGGCCACTTTTTGCTCGACTGACCCAAAGATACAAAAAAAAACCCAAAGGATGATTGATATATACACCTTGTAGACTAAGAAGATATCAAATAACTTTAACGTCTTCCATATAATCCGCTTGTGTTCCTCATACCACATCTTTTCAAGCACTTTTTTCATTCAGTCGTAGTTTCCTTTAGTGTAACAGAATGTCCGAGTGGTATAGAAGCAAACACGTTGCCATTATACATCAGGCTAAAATTAAGACTAGCTTTTGAGTTATGAAAACCTCCAGTATTCTTCAACACATGTTTCATATGCTATATGGAGTACATAGAATTTGTCTTGATGATTCAGTTTCATGCCAAAGTTAGTATGGTAATCTTTCTTCATAAAAAATGTGATTTTGTTTCACTACCTAGTTAAATTGTAACATCCACAAATATAGCAGAAAATATCAGGACTGTTTATGAATTTTCTTCACTCACAACTAGCCATATTCCTGAAATACTAAACATATATTCAAGCTAGTTGTTACCTGGGGAAAACATTCTCAGAATTCTCAACAGTTATAAAGTAAGCAAATGTAGATTTGTGATGGCAAAGTTCCATAAAGAACATACATAGCATGACGTTCTTTCTACAATTCTTTGACCATGCCTAACAAAAAGCTATCTTGACCCATGTGACCTCACAAGTACAACATTAAGAGTGCATGCAAAATACCAAACTCCATAAGAAATAATTAAAGATTCAACAAAACATGTCTCACTAGGTTTGGAATGATAGTCACACTAAATCAAATACAGTGTGGGCATATCTGCACAAAATACAGCAAATTCCTCAAATATACATGGTATTAAGGATCACAAAAATGTGTTCTTTATTAAAATCTAATTGTATTATGGACATTTATGTCATCATCATGACATTTAAATCTGGTTAGATTAAAATAGTGAAATGTGCTCAAGTTTAATGCTTTTTATTTACTGAAGATACTTAAATCTTAACTTTTGTTTTCATTCCTGTATTTTCATTCTACTTTAAATGACATTAAAATAATTATGCTTTCAAAGTTACATCATGTTTTTATCTGCATTTGAAGAACCCAAATCTATCGTTTAAATGGTGACCATAACGGAAATGATGAAAAATGAACATTCGAGTTTATGAAGATTTTTGACGTGATTGGGCAAAACGGATTTCCTTTTTGAAATTTGCACCCCCAAAATTACTAGTAAACATGTCTTCAGAACCAGACAGCAAAGGACAAGTTCTCCAGTGTAAATTTATGTTAATTTTTACAAGTCTCCACAACTATTAAACTGTGGCTGGTTTATCAGGAACTTCTTTCGTTTAACACATTTCTTTTTATTACTTACATAAAGTTTTGATTAAAAAGATTAATTTATTTTTGCTGAATAGTTGGGAAACCAAACTTAGCGGTTCGTTGCTCAGAAACCACGCACCACGTGACTTTGCATCATTCTTTGATTAACTTATTTATTTCTAATAAACCGCATTTGCTATTGTCAAACTTTGCCTATCACTTCACTATATCATTCTATTGTCAATGTAAAAATAAAATGGGTAGTTTATTTGATTCTAGTTCAAACTTCTTTCATCTTGATATTTACCCACTAACAGAATCGGTTATATATCATCCGTCCGAAATGTGCTATGGAAATCATATTTCAATTTAATTCACTTTTTCAAACAATTCTTAATCAAAAGAAAATCATCCAAGAGATGAGGTCAACATCAGTGTTTTATATTCAAATCAAATGCAACGAAGGACACAGTCTGAACAAAAATATTGTTTACCCAATAAATTCTGATAAATGTCTTGAATGTATTCTCGGCTGAATAAACAAAAATATTTTCCTTAAAAAAGGACTCCGAGTACAGCGTCCAAAAAATTCTGTAATGCTGGCACCCAGAATTTCAAAAACATCGATGTTTAACATCTCATTTTTCTGCATTATATATCAATGGACGTATTGGAACAATTATCAGCACAAAGTGGGGGAACCGTGTTCGAATTTCGGCTAAGAATATTTACTATGACTTCCTACATTTTATTCCATGGCTAAATATTGATGTAAAATATTTTCTGACGAGTATGATATTAAAGTTACTGGAGATTAGACTAAATGAGCAAGAACTTGAATAAACCACTCTTCCGTCATTACCTAACTAGATGATAAGGCAGGCAAAAGCTGTTGCTTCTCTAGTCAAACTTGACAGAATTTAGCCATATATTCAATTTTCGTCTGTGGATATCTGAGAAACTCCACTTGTTTTGTTTGCAAATCCAAACTCCAAGGAATTGAAGTTTGCGATGAAAATGTTTTTATTCCTTGCTCAATTTCCTCAGCTAAAATAACAGAATCGCAAGAGTGAGTGTCAGGATCTCGAGTAGTTATGTTAACATAGTAAAGATGAGATTAAAAGAGTTTTGGACATTCTTTATTAATGAATTTGCCTTTTTCTTGACTCCTATCAAATAAGGAATTCTAGAGTTCAGGGTTCTATAACCAGATTTATTTTAATTGCATTTTTTAGATGTCCCGTTTAAATCAATTCCCTTTATTCCACACAGACGTAATTATTGTCACTGATATATATTGAGTATTAAACTTAACAACTTAATCCCTTTCATTTTGTAGTTTCGATTTTTCCAACAAACTTAAATATCTTAATTTAATCAAATAATAATTTGTGCTTTTTAGAATAACTAGAAATTATTTATACCAGTTTTTATCAGAATCTCATCTGAACATGTCATAAATAAACCATAATTACTTCCTTTCAATCTGTAAAAATGGAAAAAGATTTGATATTTGCATCACAAAGTTTTATCGATTTTTTAAACTTGTTTTTACTAAGTGGTTCATTATTCCTTCGGAGACTCAAAACTTTGCAAGTGAAAGACTTATTGATTCTTTCAATAATTCTTATGTCTAAATATAAATTGTATGTATTTACTTGGCAAATAATCGGCATTTTGCCATCATAAATAGCTACGGTAAATTATGGTAGGTTTTCAAAACTCTTTACTGATGTTAAAGAAAATGGCCACATTTTAAAATCCGTAGCCATATTTCTACTCATGTGCATTATAAATCACTTATTGAATCCTAAATCACTATCACACTTTTCACAATGTTGATGCTACAGAGGTTGTCATTGTTACTAATGACACTTTGATACCTCGTTTAATTTATTAATAACATCGACCATTTTTAAAATTGCTCTTCATAAATATTTAATGTCACTATCATTTATATGCGACTTAGCAGATTCCATAAGTTATGCGATTGAAATATTTAATAGATTCCATGCCACACTTATTGAAACAACAACTATTCAGTAAATTGTGCAAGGTTAAAAAATACTTGTATGTCTTGTCTCGAAAATAATAAAATATCTACAAATCCTTGCAAGCATCGCTTAAAACGAAATACTGTCCTAAGTATTTCCTTTCAAAAATATAAAAAATAATAAAATGAATAATTCTATATTTGAATGGTCACCAAAAATGACATGAAATACTTTTTATCTCAGACCATCAGTCTATAACTGTTGAGTAAGCAAGGCGGATCAGAAAAAATATCTCTTTTGAGATTCGAAATCGCATCACGTTTTCATGAGAAGCCTGACGTGCCGCCATTTTGCTTTCATACACACGTTGTATCATTTTAATTTCTTAAATGACGCATTACGAATTATTATTTATTTCTACTATGTGTCCTTTCTTATTTCTTTTTTTATCGTAGCTCGTCGTTCTTCATTCGTTAGTGTATCAAAGACAAGAAAATTCTGCGTAATTTACACGTTTAAATCTTTTCATCATTGGACAAAATAAACATTAGACTGTGTGGTGGGGGCAGGTAAGTCTCGCAAGCCATTACAAGAGAGTTTCAGTGTATATGGCTAAACTTCAGAAATATCTAATTTCATGTCATATATTTTTGTATAATTTTTTAAGAAAAAAATAGAATACATTTGAGCATATTGAGAATTTTTTTATGTCATGAGCGCTGTAAACACAAAGCAATAGGGGAAGAGGTATGAAGTACTTCTTGTAACAGCCAGAACAGCCTTAATATTGAGCACATATATATGTGACGTCACAACAAAGCTGCCACCATGAAATAATGGGAAAATATAAAGGTGCGAGGTTTCATAAGTTTTTATAAGGCATGAGCAAAATGCAACTTTGGGTCCCAACGCAACTGACTGAAGAATACAAGTTCAAATGCGTAGGGATTTCTTTTTTACAGCTTTTCGAACAGTATAGAAGATATTCTGAAGCAATTGTATTCGTGCACAGACAAGCCCAAATTTGTCACTCGCAACTATCACTATTTATCCTTTTGCCGAATTAATTTAATCTTAAAACATCTATGTTATAAACCATACTTCATCATCACATATTGACATGAGATCATCTGAAAGAACAAATCTAATCTATATGTTTCCCATGAGAATTTTTCTAAAATTAGAAATGTCGTCTCTGTGGGCCGAATTTAAAATTTCGTCGTCTATTTCTTTGTGCCCAGCTAACATTTTCCAGACAGACAAAAAGTATCATTAAGAATTAATGAATTACATAGTATTGTCACTTAATCTAAACTATTTATTGATGCAAGAATAATATAATATATATAATCTTTGGTGAAGGACTATAAATGCGTAGAAATTCAATTTTGATTTATTTATAACCAGGCGTTTTAATCGCAAATGAAATAATGGCACATTTTTTAAATCCAGATGATGACAAGACAAATCACCGCAAGGTTTAACGAAAATCTGTAGGTAAACAATTTTGGGGGGAATGAATTATATATATCATTTCTGTCAGATGGACACTAATTCAACCCAAATATGTCCTCAGGTAGAGCAACATCCAACAGATATCCAATTGTATGTGGAAAATAGGCTTTAGAGAGTTGAACATATCTATCTAAAAAAATGTCTGTTAATTATTTCAAGTTTAACAAAAAATGCAGTCATTGCAAAATGTTTTCTCTGACAATTAATGCCATTAGCAGATGTATAATAATAAGTCGATCGAAATAATTATATTACATTGTTACTGCTCTTCTGTATGGTCTACTGATAATCTAACCAAAGATGTTCTTCGATTTGAACCGAGATCTCAAAATGATCGAACGAGACGTGTTTGATATGTAATCAACCTATTTTGTGTTGAAACAATGGCATAAAGGTGTTGGTTACTGAATTTAGTAACATAATAAAGTTCCATCCCTGTGATGGGTAGTACGGATATACACCTATTCAGTGGAACTAGAACGAGCAATAACTGCCCAATTATCAAAGACTCGATATCTCAAGACATGTACAATGGCATGAGTACATTCTAACCCGCTGATTGAATAAAGGACTCAGTTCAAAAATTCATGAATATTACCCGGGTCAATAAACACCTGAAAAAGCCGGTGGGCACAAAAGCAGAGACGCTGTGATCTTAACAAGAACGTCGAAGATATGAGTCCGGCTGTAAATAATTATTTATTATTAGTTTTGACTAGAGACTTCATATTTCATATATTAGCTGATTTATTGTTCGGTCGTTCAATTAGCAAAATTCAGTGCAGAAGCGTAGCTAGTGATAGTCTATGAAAAATGAACTTATGATATGCATGTTCCAATCAGCCGAAATTATTTCTTTGTTCTACAGTTTCATTTAACGACCGGAGAGATCGGTCAAAGCAACAAAAAGGTGAAGAAATAAGTTAAGCTCAATAAGTATGTTACGAAATGGTTCAGTATTGTCTTTTAAATTTCCTCTTCTAAAAAGGAAAAGTGCACGTTTTCGCTCATTGTCATGAAATATCGTAATGACAATACATTTCTTTTAAGTAATAGTTTTAAGTTTTAGTTTCAAGTTGAGAATTAATCGATATTCAAGTAATTAAATCGTTTATAATTAAATTTTATTATATTTCTGCAGAAGAATATTGAAAAATTGCAATTCAGTGGGCGAACTTTCTACATCCTGAATATCCTGAGAAGATTGGCGTATCGATGTATTATCCATTAATTTCTGAAATATATTTGACCTCAAAACAATATATTCAAATAGATTTTGCACAACGCGCCTGCTGTTAGTAAAGGTTTAATATATTTTATTCAATTTAAAAGTGATTTTGTTTTATTTCGAACATCAATTTCTTTTGCTGGAAGAATCAAAATAGACTTTTCAAAATAGACTTTTTGGCGCCTCTAATTATATGCGTCACTGATTGAATGTAATGGTTAGACTATTTTTAAAATCTTCTAATGCCTGAATAATGACTTGAATAAACCGTGATTATTTGATCATTACTTTGGTACTTGAATTATTTTAAGGTGGGGTTAGGGTTAATTTTTCATGTATTTCTTCCTTTTGTGGACTTCCAAAAACACAACATTAATGGTTCAGCAGAAAGAGGAGAGTTACGGTTTATATTGACGAAGCTTATGTTAAGTCTAAAACAAAACTAAGTGGTAGTTAAGCAGATCGGATTGTAATTATCTTCGAAATTGATATTCAAAACCATAGATTTTACCATGGTTTGAAACCAATCTCTAACGATGACGGGAAAAATGCAACTATCGTAGCCATCGAGCAATCGTAACTGTTAACTTCTATATTGAATGATTTTGATTTTTAAAGACAAAGTATTTTATGGGAAAAAAGAAAAATAAGAGTCTTTGAAATCAAATTTTGTTTACTTGCATCATATTTTAAGAAATAATTTGTAATAATTTAAATGGATTCCTCTGGCGAGCAGATAGGACCATGTACACTGCATTCCTTTTGATATTCTATGGCGTCAAATACTTTTAAAATGTCGTTATTTACCTAAACCATCGTGATATCAAGATATTCTTGTATCTCTTCCGCATTAGCAATTTTTCTTTAACGTCAGAGGAAAGAGATTTTTACATCGCAAAAAGAGTAAATAAATAGACTATTTAAATATGTTGTAAATGACTTCGTGAAAAAAAATAGATATATCACATGCACGGTGCTGTTAGAGAAATAAACGAAACATCTTTATTTAGAAATAAGTAAATTTAGAGACCAAGTGATCACGGTTCATTATTTTACCTGAATTACGACATTCCCGTTCCGTTAATGAAACCTCTTTTCTATTGGTCAGTGACATTAATTACTTCTTTTCTTTATTTCTTAATTAAACTGATCCAATAAGATATTAATTCACACTCGGTCACAATCTTTATTTGAAATAAATTAGAAAATTTGTTGGCGTCACATTTCTGTTCCTATACCAGGTAATTGAATTTTGATAAGGAATGAAAACCTCGATCAAATGGCCTACCAAAATTCCTGCACTGAATTGAACGTGACGACAGTACGAAAAGACAAAGCAATTAGTGGAAATAATCCAAGTTCCTAATCGTGAAGATGATTACTTGGTTTCAGCCACTTAAGCTAAAGACTATGTTGGAGCGAAATTAAGCGGCGAATAACTTATTAAAATAATTTATTAAAACCCTACAGAATTGGGAAGAACACACACGAAAAATTTGTCTTTTCAAACATTGTTATTGCTTACTTTTTGCAAAACTCGATATCATCAAAATTAGTAGCTAAAAACAAAGAGCTAGTTCTCTAACTTGAAGCATAGAAAAGTAGATAAAATTCCCTGGGTAAGAAATATTCTAATTCTTTCAACTGTAAAATTTGTGATAAAATCAATAGCAAACGTATTTACATTTATCACGTAACACAATAACAGGTCCCCTGAAGTTATCCCATACGTAATGTCCGAAACCTGATAGTTTGAATGATGTTTTTGATATTTTAAAATATCTAAATGCATTCTAGTAGGAGTTAGTACACTTTTAAACAAGTAAATAACATAGTCGCATTATCCTAAATATAGACGTATACATGTAAGATATGTAACGCTCCCTGAATTTAGAAGACATTAATTTTGTAGAAACAACCAAAAATATTCATGGTTGCTATTGAATATCAACGAAATAAAATGCTGAGAGTAGTTTGTTATATATTGTTCTGTTAAGATTAATGGTTACCTGCTTTTGTCTAAAGTCAATTAAATGTTAATGATAATGGTAATATTCGGCGTTTCACTACAAAGAAACACTTCGCATTCACTGACCGAGCAGCCAGTACTGCTTTCGTTTGAAATTTATAAAAAATTTCACTTAAAACAATTTTTCAGGAAAATAGGTTTCTCAAGTCAAGTAGCTGTTATCGTTCTTTTCAGTATTGATGGGGATTTCCTTTCTAACTTTTTATTTGAAGTACTAAGAAATGTCAGCATCTTAATTATTTCATTATTTTCTTTTCGAGTTACATGTGCTATCCATTTTAGTTATTACTGCTGTTGGCAGTCCTCCAGTTTCTATTATTTGGTACAGTTCTTCGTTTGTGATTCTGTAACGCCTTGAAGGATAGTCTTTGCCAAGTTTCTCACTCAAAGCCATTTTAACTATTGATCTTAGAAGGAGGTTGTATGCAGCTGACAGTTTAGATATTTCAGAACGGATCTGGTGACATGCTTGTCATCCATATGAAAGTTTCGATCTGACGAATTCTGATATGATTAGATTTTTCAGGTTGATGTTTTACTCTTGTAGCAATTTGCGGTGTTGGACGAAACTACCTCTATTTTTCCATTTCACCAGCTTTTTCTTCATCGTTATATTTGTCTTTTTACTCTTTCCAATCATATATATCTTTTACAATGTCGTTAAAAGCGATACAAGAATTAAACAAGACATTACAAAGAATCAAGATGCAATTAAATCATGTATTAAATATATAAAAAAGGAAAATCAAAGATTTTATGCGGATTCACTACGACATTGTCTGACTGTCGGATTAATAGTCTTGCCGTACTACATGATATTGTCTAAGTGCGCCTTGAAAACAAACTATGACACTGCCTGTTGACTAAAATACTGTTTATACTATCTACATTCTTCGGACTTTCTGAACATAGGTTCGAAGCGCCAAAATACAGATTGAATATTCGATTCGAAATTTAAACGAATATCACCTGAAGAAGACCGGAGGGTACAACAGCCAAAACGTTGTGAATATGGAAATAAAAATAAGGACAACAGTCCAAAAATGCAAATAGTATAAATAGTTACAATACCTGATCTCAGTAATATAGACAGATGACTATTTACTTTTTGTCTGAATTTCTGGGATGAGGAGTTATCATTATTTACACAATTTATATTCGGACTACTGTCTCCATCTTTGTTGTATATCGATCTGGGTAACCTACAGGAAATTACGAACTGAACCCTTTAATTAATCTACGAAGGTAGACTGTTCTCATTCCACTGCTCATATCTAAGGAAGCTGGCGTGCAACTGAAGAGTGCTAAATAAAATAAATGCACTGAACGTGTAACTGAACAGTGCTAAATAAAATAAAAACTAGACGTTATCCCATGACATAAGCAGTGGAACGAGAACAATGTACTCCCACAGATTAAATAAAATGTTAAGTTCAGAATTCCCTGTAGATCAATATACACCTGAGGAAGGCCGTAGAGCACAAAGGCTGAAACTTTGCGATAGAAACAACAGATTAAGACAAGATTTTGAATATAAATAGTGTAAATAATGGCTATTTACCCTTTACTATTTTCCACTTCTAGCTAAATATTGAATTGCATAGTTAAACTGTTCAGTCAGTTTGTCTTCACGATCAAAAATTGCGAGTATTTGACTCTTTTCAAAACACATCGTAGTTTCAATTTCACATTCAATTTATTTAAATTTATCAAACAGAACATTCCATAGTAAATCTCCTTTACAAATATTTTCCCGTGCAATGACGTGTTACCTTGCCAGTGTTGTGAAATTATTTAAAATAGTGACCTTATATGACTCACTTGTTGAATTTTAGTTAAGAAATAAAAAATAAACAAATCAATTTTATTATAAGAGGAAAACCATTCTCGTATCTACTTGGTAATTGTGTATAATATTCTTTACTCGGATTACGGATACCGACTAAATGCCGAACTCTTAGACCTTTGTGACAACTTCAAGCTAAAAGTCCGAACTGTTACCAAAGAATACATTAACTATTTGCTGAAGTTTATTTAGCAGCAAGAGGCTTTTGACTTAGAAAGATAACTAGCAGGTTATATGGGCCAAACAACATACACGAGGGTTGAGCAAAAGGCATGCCAAGATTTTGCATCCAAAACACGCGGATATATGTCCAAAAATTGAATTCATAGGTTGGTTAAAAATAGACCTCTCGACAAGTTTCCTATTTGGTAATGTTGTTAAAAGATGAGAATTGTAAAATGATGATTTCGGCGAAATTGTTAACTAACGTTATTTTCAAGTGTTCGTTGAAGCCTATTCTCTCAACAAAAGCGTCGCAAAATGCGGCGATAACAAGAATAAAGCATGAAAGTGATGCTAAAATGCTGGTATCTCCCTGCATAAAACACCTCCAAGCTAACAAGTTTACCGGTCTGTGCGTGCGCATGTGTAGCATTCTAGATAAAACAATATGATGTAATATTAGCATGACAACATAACGGATCTGCGCTATCATTTGATTCAACTTCTACTTTATGTGTTTCTAGACCTGCATCCGTTATGAAAGCAACTTTAAAAGTCGACAAATATGTAAATATCAGTGTTTTGAAGATTTTGTCGTTTATTGAAACAATAGATACGATTGTAAAATGCATTGCAATTTTAAAATTTTAACCTTTATCATCTACAGCAATAGGTTTTCTTCATATTCACTGATGACAGCATATATATGACTCGCTTGCACACTAACCATAATCCCTATATAACAGACGCTACCCAAAGGCGCGGGGAATTTCAATTGCGAAACATCTTCCTCGAAAACAATAAGGTTTTTTATTTCCTCGTGAAGAGATTTAGAAATTGTATAATGTGTGTGCGGTTAACAATTACCACTGAATTAAGTGCATTAGAAAAGAAGGAGACTAGATTAAAAAATAAACATCTGTTGCGTAATATAAATATTTATTTCTGTTGAGATGTCTTCTTGTCTGTGACGTGTAAGTTCTACTTACGTACCGAGTAATCAATGATTTATTAGTGGTCGCTCGATCACTACACGTCCCGGAAACGAAGAGGTTTTATCCCCCTTCGTTGATGTGTGATTTCTCCGAACAATAGTATGAGATTTTATCTCTATCTCTTGAGGTGTGTATTATTTTTATAGGTCTGGACTCATCTTAATTCTGATCTTCCAACTCCATGTCAGATTCGTGTGCATTATCCCTATTAGTTTCTTTAATACTAGTTTCTAGTTTTTAGTTTCTTTAGTTCACTTTCTTCTTCAGAAGCACTCATGCGTTCAGGTTCTTCATCCTCCCCAATCTTGACTCCTTCGTCATCAATTCTAGGACTTATTTGGTCAGAATGAGACAATACATTTTGTCCACTTCTTGCTATTATAGCCATATTATGTTCCTTTTGTGCAATAAAGTTATCTTTTTCAGGAGTTGATTCTGTCTTTTTTGTGTCACATATTTTCATTTATTGCATATGACCTTGTCATAGGTTATCTAATTTATCTTCCCATCAATGCAGAGGGATTTTGCATTCTACTAGCATGTGGAATATTTATATAACTCAGTAATAGTCTCGGTAGGTAACTATCTATGGTGTTCCTGGATTAAAAATAACCCTATGCCTTTAACATGCGCGCAATATCCATATGAATGGCACTTTTTCTTTAGACTATGAATTTATCTTGGTTTGGGGTGAGATTTTTTTTTCCTACGTTTTGGTATTTTTGTACATATAGCCAGGCCACGGCGCTTCCAAATTTAATCATCTCTGTGTTGAACATCATCGTGTAAGCTTTTTATTATGTCTTTTCTTAATCTGTCTGGTGGTATTAAAACGTCTACATTGCATATAAGACCCTTCTCTATACTCAACCTGTGACTTATCTTTTTATTGCATCTCTCTGCCTTAGAACAATCACTCCATTTGTTTCTTTTATTCTACATACAATATTGCTTAATACCAGATCCTGTAAGGTTTTGCAAGTCGATCTAAGGGTAATACATCTGTTTCAATCCAGTGCTATATTTTATGTTCTGAATTGTTTGATCTTTCAAATGGTTCATTGTTGAACTTTAGTTTTACATGTGGAATAGATTTCCTTTCACATATTCGATGTCGAAGTCAAAAGTCATGAGCTTTATAGCCCATCTTAAAATTCTAGAAGATTTAACTTTATGTAACTACTTCCTGAGGTTAAAAATAAACTCTAAATGTTACATAGTCGCATTTAAGCAGAAACTTCCTTCCTAATAAAAATTGGCGGGCTCTATTTATGCTTCATATCATAGCTAAATCTTCTTTTTCAGTAACTGAATAGTTCGCCTGTTGGCGTTAAGCTTCTAGAAAGCTACATTATGGGATGAGCTTCTTGAGACAAAATCGCTGATACGCACGCTCACTTACGTCCGTATTTAAAGTTACTTCCTTTTTAGGTTCAAAAATTTTTATTTTCAAATGCTGAATTCTGCCATTTAAATTCATTGTTCTTTTTTCGTAACTCCGTAAAGGATTGTATCAATTCACTATACTTTGGCAAATGTCTGCTGTAAAATTGGCTAGCCCTAAAAAGATTTATTTATAGATGTAGATACCTCTGCTATTTTCTTTATCAAATTTGTCTCCGGTGAATTTCCGTCTTTGGAAATCTGGTAACCCAGATATGTTATTCTGTTGTAATTTAACACACATTTATCCCTGTTTATAGTCATCCCAGTATTTTTAATTTGTGTAAAACATGTCCCATTTTTTTTAACTCTTCTCTACTAATAGTACCAATACATATATCTTCTTGATAGATGATCATATTCTTAACATCACTCGTTAGTACATTTTCAATGGCTCTTTGAAAAATAGCACTTACTATTTTTATACCATAAGGTATACGCTTCCATCTGAGTAAGCTTATTAGAGAGTTAATCGTACTGACCTCTTTAAATTTTTCATCAGTTCTGGTTATAGGCAAATTTGGGGTCAATTTTAGCAAAGTATTTAATTCCCGACAACTCATGAATATCAATGTCAGGAATAAGGAACAAATCGGAGCATATTTTGTGGTTTACTCTTATTTAGTGATACCTACATATCCTTAAATCTCCATCCGGTTTTCGTGAAACAACAGTAGGCGAGGCCCACTTACGACCACCAGGGACAAGAGGCTCCAAAATTCCTCGCTCCACCATTGTTTTTAGTTTCGCAACTACTAAATGTAGCATGTGAATGAACAGTCTGCGAGACTTAAAATAAAAGAGGAGACTATTTTCCTTTAATTGAATGCTCACTTTGTAGCCTTGTAACATCCCCGTATCATTACTTTCCAACTTCACACTGTTAATTAATTTGGTTGTATACACTTTCAATCTATTCTCATGGTTCCATGACTATTTAACATCTTCCTACTGTGATTGGAATAATTTCGAAGCATGTATCTGTCTCAAAAGTTCCTTAAAAACTATCGTTTAGATGAAAGTGCCATGTGTCCTTTTTTATTTGTACGATTTTAACTTCAGTGATAGCAATCCTTTTTTTGTAATACTGAACAGTTGTGATTCTCTAGAAATTTAATAAGTAGCATCGATATAAAGCATAAGCCCGAGCAGTGTTCGAAGGACAAAATTAAGTCAAAGTACAAATTTCAAAAGGAGAGATGTTACGTAATTAACGTTGTCTTTAACTGGTAAAATAACAAAAATGTTTATTATTTATTGTGGCTGAATGTGTTAATCTTTTTCGGTACATTTTGCGATAAATTCTCTCCCCACATTTACTTGAATATCTCTTTATTTTACTGACTATTTGCTTGCCTCCATGGTGAATGATTTCGTTCTCAGATTTCCTGATTCATTTAACCAGTTTTCTGTTATTTTTAAGACTTTGCTTTTGCCTCCGGAAAATATTTCGTTTTTAATTTCTAATTTTCCTCTTTTCATACAACGTCACTTGTATCTGTTTCGTAAAAGCCCCAGATCATAACAACGTTTGTTTTCGTAGAATATAACAAAGTCAATTGTATTATGAAACACTGGATATTTACTTATAAACAAGTCGAGGCTAGAAAATCTGGCTTTCAAAATAACAAAGAATTTGTTGATATCGAATATGCCTATTTGTCGGTTTGAATTATTTTTATTTCGTGGAGCTTGGTAAGAGAAAACACATAGAAGATAATGCTTGGCAGAGTTAGATGGATTAAAAGTTGCTTGCAATTATGCGACTGCCCATTGTTCTCTTTGAAGAGAATTGTAATAGAAAAGCCGAATGTTTCTTACGCCATATTCTTTTCCTTTGACTTTCTTTGAGTGTTACTTGATAACCTGTATAAACACCCAAAACTTAGTTTTGATCTCCCTCCTGCCAGACCAAATTATTAACCATTGCTTAATTTTGACATGAAGCAACAAGCATGGAGCCAACCAGTGATGATAGAACTCTTTACGCGGTAGCAATGATCTACTTGCTAACCATAACAGCACAATGAAATACCTCTGCTAGTCAAATATTTCTTAACTAAGCGCAACTTAGTATAGAGCACCAGGTAAACATTACCCAGTACTCTATACTAAGTAATAATTAAACTTACCATTTATTAGTAATTTCTCAGCTAGTCTAGTTCTTTAAACTTTACCAAATGATGAGATGCACATAAGCTCTCAGAGAAAAGTTCAGAGAAATGTTCTCATCATTTTATGACAATTTCGATGAGACAACTTCAAACCAAGGAAAATAAAATTAACCATTGGTTAAAAACAAGTCATGAGTAATAGATATGAATATTTGAAATAGGAATAAATTTAACTGGCTTGGTTGTTGAGATGGTATGTTTGATGTTTAATCACATTAAAAGCATGTTTTTAAATGTCAATATAAGATGCAGGCTTTTTTAATAGAATATTGATACAACACAATCTTACTATTTGTTCATATGAAACTAGTCTATACAAAAGTAAATTCTTTAAATATATGCTTAGACTGATTTGAATTTTAGTTGTGTCTATTTAGTATTTCGCATTTTTGCTACTTGGAAGATTTGTGTAATAGAATCCATGTATTAGACTACATTCCGATTTCAACTACCTTTATTATATAGACTTAAATTTAGTAAAAGCATCTATTTCTAATAGATTACTGTATGCTAAAAATATTTTCAACTGCTTATGTCAAAACATTTTCATGACAGAAAAAGAAGGGAACTTTTCAAGCTGTTAGTGTTGGAGTGTTGGAAGCTGAGCGAATTAATACAATAATCGACTCCAACCATGAATAACACATTTGAAGATGAACAGATGTTCGTACTCATTTTACCCTATTTTGAGAAGACCTCAAAATATTTCGGTTTTTCTAATTGAAATTTCGGATGCTCTTAACGATGTGCGATGTAAAAACTACTGATTCAAGTGTCCATTATTACAGTTCTAACTTTAAGGAAACAAATCTGCTTCCCTTATGTGAGAAAGGAAATGATATCGTGACTTGATTTGTGGGCTCAGTAAATAAACAAATTCGTAATAGTGGATTCTAAATGTCAGCATATTAAATGTAAAGTGCGGGTATAGAGTCGAGTTTAACTTGACTCGTAAGTGTATAAACACTTGATAGAAATCGATTCATGCAGAAGAAAATTATTATGAAAGCCGTCATCTCTCAACATAACAATGCACACTACCACACTGGTCGAATTGTACGGTATTGTTTTACCTCAACAAATACAAACTTTTGAGAGACGAGCAGTATTTTTGCTCTCCTAGGTTCACTGAATGTCTTAACTGTTATTATATTACGCGGCCTTTTAGATGAAGAATTATTCTCCACTCTGCAAACCCTTATTCCACAGACGAAACCTTTCTAGCCTCTGACTACTTTATTACTATGACAGATGTTCAGAGGTGTTACATTTCTTAGTTCCACCAGCTCAGACCTTCACAGCTAGAACGCGTCATGCCATGTTTACGGTGAGAAATCATCCCCATTCTCCTTAGGGAGTAAATTCCACTCAGACTGTTTCTTCCCTAGAACTGTTACTTTGTAAAACAAACTTCCGAGAAGATGCTTCGCTGATAGCTACAATCTTGGTTTCCAAGGACAACCAATATCTATCCTACACGTCTTCATAACGTCTGTTCTTAATCCACCTCCCTTTCTTTTACAACAATCTTGCTTAGTAATCCTCTACTGTGAGTGGCCCTTGAGCCTTGTATTGGTTGAACTAAAATAAACATGAAAAAGAGATCACTGTGTTGCTCTAATCACTAAACTCCATAGATCTCTTTCCCATGAAGTATTTACAGTCTACAGAAACACCACGATACAACTTTTTTAATTTCTGTTCACATCCTGACAAGAGGAAAACTTTAGAGGTTATGTAGAGTCCATGCCTGATCGAGTTTTGCGGACATATGGATGACCAACACCTTGTAAGGCTAGTGGACATGATGTTTAGGCTCATCTGTGTATATATTCCAATATATATCATGCATGCCTTCGTTTGGAGGGCCGTTAAGAAAGATATATTGTATGTGGCTTCAACTGAAAAGTTCTATATTGATGATAACACATCAAGTGAGTGATATGTCACAAGCAATGTTGAAAATCATATTGTCTGTGCCTGAGTAGACTGAACATCTACTTGGATAAGCATATTCTCTCCACACACCATTACACACAAATGCATGTGGCCGTATGTGTGTTTGTGTGTGGGGGGAGTGTTGTTCTAGCATGGGATAATGCCCCATATAAAATATTTTATCACCAATAGACAACTAGAGTAATAACAAAATTAACCACGGACAACATACTACTAAATGCAGATGCTTTTAAAACTTAAATGAAATCTTATTATCAATATTTATTAAGTTCAGTTTCGATATACATATGATCAAATATGACTAAGTACGAAGCAAGTATCTAGCTCTGTGCTAATTATCCAACCTGGAAAAACGTGCCTTCACTGAGAATCAGAATTCATAACTTTCGATTTTATCTGATCTTGAATACTTACGAATACTGGCGTGGCTGACAATTATGCAATTATCTCGGTTACATGACGGGATCCAAATGAAAGTATTTTTGTCCCATCCGGCACAAGTCCATAGTAGCGATGCACCCAGTGAAACTCAAAATGACTTTACTTGGTAATAATCTACAAGAAGGACGCTAAACATAATTACTGACCTTAGCTTCATATGGAATTGTAGTAGTTGTGCCTTAGAGGTGTAAAATCGCATTAATTATACAAGCAATGGTTTGAAAGTCAAATTAATAGTAATGAAAACATTCTTTTTTTAAACAGGGTTCAGGGTTTTGAACTACTGACAGTGAAATATTTATTTGTGACAGCAGTTACAAACTCTACGGAAAATAAAAGATTAAAAACGATTAAATCGAATAGCAAATGAAATTGTATGGGTTTTGAAGTCACTTTCCTTTTTTCCATATGAATATCGTTTAACATTTACAATATTGACCGTACGAATAAAATATTATTCTCCTTTGTTTGACACCCAAGATTATTATTTATATTATGGTTCATAAATATCTTCAACATCTTACCATTTACCTTTCTGTTCTTCAGTCAAAATATTGATATCGTTCACGGAAAAGTAGGCGATATTCTAACATGTCTTTCTTCATTTCATTTTAAATCAGCAAGCAAAAATATGCCAACCTTTTTTCTTATGTTTTGTTTTATTTTATTTATTAATTTTGGTTAAATTTTTCATTGACCAGAAGCATTGAATCACGTAGTTTGAAAAGAAAGATCACTTTACTTGACTACACAAAAACTTACGACAGAAAACAAAACTGAATAAGGAAGCGACACCTTCACAGAATAAATCACGATTTTTGCCTTTAGTCACAATAATGATATTTTAACTTCACAAACAAATTTTATTTAAACAGAACTTTTCATTTTGATTTTTGTTACATAAGATCCTTGGATATATTGTATGACATTAAGAAAATAGAAAATATCGAATTCTGTCATTATACCAGTCTGTTCTTGTATTTCTACTTTCTTGTACAACTCCTTCTCAGTTCAGTTATTTATCTACTAATATAAGCATCCATTTTGAGAACAGACGAAATCCCCCAAAACATTATATTTTAATCTCAAAAACCCTCTGTATTTCTTTAAATAAATCTTGAGATTATTACTTTTTCACAGTTTGTCGAAATTTACACTGCGATTTCGAAAATCTGTGTAATTTTCTGAAATATATATATATATATGTGCGTGTGTGTGTGTGTGTGTTCTATGCAGTGAATATTCATTTATACTATGAAATTTTTTATCCTTGTGCTAAAATTCCCAGACATAAACATTCATTACTGATAAGTGATGGTTTACTCCATGATTCCGAGACAATGTATGTCTGCTGAATGATGATTATTACCTTTGATGCAATTTAAATCAATATGTAATATGTCAATATAAAGCCCGATTCCTGTTCTATGAATACATATCATATGTTAGTTATATCTCCTTTTAATCTTCTTCGGTATAGTTCAATTCAGATTGATAATAATAAAAAATATCTTATCTGTAGTGATCATGTAGAAGAGAACTTGCGCATGCACAATGCACGATAGATGATTCGCCAAAATGAACATTGATTTATAAAAATATCCAAATACAGGTTTGGATTAATTTCTTCTTACTGAAATTTTCATCATTTCTATAAATGATACAAGGACCATTGTGAAGTTTACATATTTTACAGCACGTTCTTTAAAAACTCACTTTATTTTGTATATAAACTTTGGGAATGAAACCATTAAACAGTCAAAAAAATTTTAGATTGCAATGGATCCAGCAGAAGAAAAATCTATTTTGTTTCATGCTGTTTGACAGTACATGAAGGCGAAGAATAGGGACAGTTAATGCTTTTGCCATTCTGTCAATATAAACGAATCTATTGATTTCTTACGTCACGAAAATAGTTTTACACTTGTCTAACTGTAAAGTTCTCTGGTCTTTGACAACAATCGGAACAATGAACGATGCCCCTTCTCTACCTGGCAATATAAGTTTTTCTTAAGGATAAAGATTTAGCCAGTCCCACTGTACGCGCAGATAATTAGTTTACTGGGCTTGATATATATATATCAGGAGTATAGTGGATTTTGCCAATGTTTATCCAACGTTTTTATAATTTGCATTTAATTATTTCAACCAGTTCCTATTCACCAAAGAGATAGTAGACCAGCTAAAGCTCTAACTAGATGGAAATTGAGAATTACGTCAAAAAGTACGAAAATTCAAGGAGGTAGCTTAAAAGATTTTTCAAAAGTTAGTGATAGCTGATCCAATGTGGAGATCAATATAACACTGGAAGCCACAATCAAGAGGAGTTTAAAATTTTAAAAACAATAAAAAATAGGACACAAAGTATTATTTTAAAGTGGTTATGTAAGCATTTCACGCGTACAGAAATGAGTCTCCCCAAAACGAACTTCACAAAAATCAGTTCTGCTGTTTTCCTTCTCTACAATTTTTGCAAACACAGTATAATAATTACAAAAAGATGGCGAATCTGCGAGATGCTCTGATCTGGATTAAAGAAGTAAAGGAATATATCCAAAATAATGAATGTGATGTACAACTCAAGAAAGTTGTAGTTTTCATTAGTCCAAATTCATGAAATAATTCTAATACTTTATTTCAGAACCTCATGTAATATTATAAAAGATCAATTATGAAAAGTACCTTTAATAATTCTTTTTTCTTTTGTAAATGAAATAAAATCAGTAACTTTTCATTGTAATATGAAAATATATCAGTTTATCAATCAATATGACTCTTACATCCGATCAAAGCTCTTTGGCCTTAAAATAATACTAGAAAATAGATGATCCTACAAGATTTTAACCGAGAAGTTATTTCTGACCTCTTTGATTGTTTAGCTCCGCCTCTCGCTATATAAGCGGCCTGCACGCTTGAGTTGGGCAGATGAGATCGGAGATCATATCAGACCGGATCGGAGAACGCGTCGGAACGCGAGAGAAGCGGCAGAAGCGGCACAGAGAGAGAGAGACAGAACGGGAGAGACCGCAGATCAGAGAGAACGCAGAAGAACGCGGAAGAAAACGCAGTGGAAACGGCTTGGTGGATCTTGCTGGTCAGTTGGTTGCATGCATCAAGAAGTCCGATCCATACCAAGAGATAGAAATAGAACCCGTGCGAATCCAGATAACTTTGTCAACAAAGCTGAGAAAGCCGACTGCTATATCGGAGGGTGCAGACGAAGATCCACGAATTATCTCCCTTAGACCAGCCGAATTCGACCGGCATAATTGTGTCTTTCTCTCTCTGTGACGTTCCGACCCAAACGAGTGAACCTCGTTAAGACAGTTTGTATTCGTGCAATTTCTTTAATAGTGATATAAAAACAGTAGCCTTAAAGAGCTCTTTGTACAGGAACCGAAAGTGTTGCTTATTTCTTTCCTTTTTGTGCCCTTGCGGTTGCGACAATAACTTTTCTGCATGAATAGCGATTTCTTTCAGCGTGGAGCCCAGCCATTTAATTCGTCCTCCCTCCGGATCGTCCTGAATCATCAAATTACTGCTGTTCGGATCAAAAATACACAACGTGGCGGATAGTGGTGGTTCCTTCAATTCACCGGAGGAGGACCGGGTGATTTACTTTTCGGCCAGAATCACCGGAGAGACAGGACAGAGCTGTAGCCGGCAGGGCTTCTACGTCAGATTGTGGCATTCTTCTATCTGCTCTTTTACACATTTTCTATTCCACTTTGCCAGACTCATCAATAACAAACTTCATTTTTCCTTATTTTTCCGAATTAAAAAGTTTTTAATCAATAATTATATAGTCTGGCACAATATAAATGGAATGTAGCCTGGAAGATCGTGCCTTCCATTTTGGGCGTGTTTACATGGCTTGAAAATCAGAATTCAAAATTCCAGTGTCTGAATATTTCGGATGTTGAATTATCATTATTTACATCAGGAATAATGTCCTCATATTTTCTGTTATTTTCAAGATGTATTGGCTGTTTTGTCCTGTTGCCTTTTCAGGTGCCTGACGATCTGGCTAAAGAAATTTCGAACTGATCCCTTTATTTATCTACATAGTAGATTGTTATCCTACCGCTGTCCATGTCCAGGAATATTTTGTCTTGGTCTTGTTTTATTACTTTACAGTTATTGTTGGGCCTGTTTTCACTTAATCTGAGTCTGTACAACCCAGCCCAGAGATTGATCTCACGGTTAATAGGCCACAAAATTCACGAAACAACATTTTAATCCTCGGGCCTATTATCCCGTTAATCGTGCATTTAGTAACGTAATAATTGTTTCTGACAAATTGCACCTTATTGCAGTCACCAAATTTCCTGATAGGTTCCAGCAAGTTTATCCAATTACACTCCATTTTCATGAACCCTGTTAGAGGAGGCCTCGGCTGATATTCCCCGACAACATTTTCCCCCTACCAGTTAACCACCAGGTTTATATACTTGTAGTCTAAATAAGTCTGTATTGCTATGACGTCACTTGTACAAATCAAGATACCCCTAGTTCAATTCGCCGCCCTTGCTTTCTGAACACGTCACAACGTATATCCGTCTGTCCCCCTGCCCTTTTCACTGCTTCAGCCCTCTTTTATCAGGCCAACACTGCAGTCGACCAACCAATCAGCGTTCTTCGCTTTTATTCTCAGTTACCCAGACAAATAGCCTCCTCCAATCAGCACTCGACTTGTTATTGGTGGAAGCATGCCAAACTGTACAAAAACCCTCGTTACTGCTAGACGGGAGAGTAATGCCATTTTCACGGGGCAAACTTGCCGATGTCACGTGCCGCCCATTAAGGTAAGACCCTTATTTTCCTATGCACCAGATGCAAGCCACTCTGGCTCGCTTGCTTCTACGGGGCTGCTCACCACAATACTATTATATTGAATGGACATGATGAAGACTTCATTAAATTCCTAACAACCATATCCAACAAAATCTCAGTTGTAGTCCTTTACCATGCTTGGATAGAACAGCGGACTAAATTATAGACTACATGCCAGGTCACAGCATTTTATATAGATATAAGTACATCAATAAGTTTGAAACCTAAGCAATAATTAATATTTTTCAACATAATATCCTTCCTTGTCAATTCAGTTAATTCTGTGATCACTATTAAACATAGAGCAAATATAGAATGAAATCCACTAATAGTTGCATGTCAGGCAACCGACTTTTTGATCTCCAACGTGTGTGCGTATATATATATATATATATATATATATATATATATATATATATATATATATATATATATATATATATATATATCATAATTTTCTTTGGTCTATAGAACTTTATTATGTAAATAAACTTAAAACTAATTTTACCCTTCATGATAAAGAAAAACAACCAGCCGACCTTCATTCAACAGAGCTGGAATCAAGGGAATAAATATTACAATATAAAATATAAAAGACATATAATGTGCAATATTAAAGGCAGAACATTCTAGATTGAAATAACGTGAAGTCCTAACAGACACTCCTTATGTTTACAGAGGGAGGGCTGTCTGGACCTGACATAAATTGTTTCTAATACCCTCAAATTTGATTCAAGATGGTGAAAGAGACAGGGCTGAAATTGATAGCACAATTTGAACTTGTTATGAAGTGCTCCGTAATGGCAGAACCATACGTGTTTTTGACAACGTCACTTAATTGGAATGTACCATTTCTAATTTTCTTACCTACGTGCTGATGTATTCTAGTGTCTAGCCATAGGGTAGTTCTACCTATGTAGTGAGCTCCGCAACTACATTTAAACTGGTAAATCACATTATTAATATGGCAGGGGGATAGAACATCCTTTCGAATAGACATCCATGCAGCCCTGTGGAAAACACAACACGTACATTAGAAGAAAAATAACAATTCTCAACTGCCGAGCTAATTTGTTTGGCAAATATTTTACTTACTGTACCCAGCCAAGGCAAACAAAAATAAATAGAGAATTTAGTAGTTGCACTCGTTTTAATTTCAGAAAAATTAGATATTTTCTTCCTAATGACTGACCTAATCACATCTAATAGATACCCATTATTAGATAATGTTTTGGTAATCTTTTTTATCTCTTCGTCTAATTTTGATTTTGGGCAAATCATTAGGACTCTAACAATTTTTTTAACATGAAGTGTAAAATTGTTCTTACCATTTTTCCTTTTTTATTTCCGTTAAATAAATAAATATATATATATATATGTGTATGTATGTGTGTGTGTGTGTGTGTGTGTGTGTGTGTGTGTGTGTGTGTGTGTGTGTGTGTGTGTATATAACAACAATCAATGAAACCACAAATAAAGAACTAAAACAAAACAAACTAGACCTAAGCCGCCAAAATAAAAAAAGAAACTTTAAAGAACTAAAGTTAACACGATAAAAAATAAACTGCTCAATAATCTAAACAAAGTAAGAAAAAGCAACCAACAACTGAGCTGGATTACAAGCCAAAGACCCTCAAAGAGACAAAACCTCGCCGTAACTACCATATTCACCCACAGTCAAGTGAACTTCTGACCTTTAAATTATTTTTATTAATTATTTTATTAAGAATTCACGAATTTTTAAATATTCATCAACCAATTTTATAAATATTTTCCCCACATTAGTTTTTACTGTTTGGAGAACTGAACATTGCTCTAATATATATATATATATATATATATATATATATATATATATATATATATATATATATATATATATATATATATATATATATCCTAGGTTCATTTGTATATTGTAAATATATCCTCTGGTAATAGTTTTTAAGACCTTGCTCGTATTCAGCCTTAACTTTATTAAATATAACAGCATTTTTTATGTTTATTAACAATGTGTTGGGGCGATCCGAGTTAGTATTCATGTAAAATAGTAGATTATTGGACTTTCTCTATGATTTATTCTTCAGATTTGTCGGTTAGAAGTTAACGTTAAAATAATAATGAAATAATAATAAAAAATCAATTAAATTATATTAATAAAATATTTAATAAAAATAACTTAGATGTCAGCTAGAGTTAAAGCAAAAAATGTGCAGAAGATAACATACTAATAAAAACAGAATCTCCTTAATTTTGCCCAATGAAAAGAGATTGTCTTAAAAGTAATATAGTATCTCAAGCAACGGCTAGAATAATTCGGTATAACCAGGAAATAATATATATAGGGGTAACGTATGGAAGTAAAGATACTATATCTATACTCAATTTCTATTCTAACATATTTTGTGATAAATGTAGGGTTATACGACTTGCTAGATCGTTAAATTGCAAAACACAGTAAATATTAAGTCCCTTTTAAGTCATATTTGTTCTAAAAATGAGGTTATAATATAACTTTCTATACTTCGAACCAACTCATTATACAACTCATGGTCAGAACGGAAAATTTCGAAATGTTTGAATTTCAGAAATTTTAAGTTTTGTAAAAAAAACTTTTAATGGCATTTTGACCCATACTTAGGAATAATCATATGTATGGAAAGTTAAAAAAAATGAAAATATGTATTTTTGGCTTGGGCATTCGCAAATATTGAGCAGGACAGAGATGAAACTAAAATTTCTGATAAATAATGTTGAATTTTTGTTAAACAAAAACATACATTATACAAAAATCTATTTTACAACTTTTAGAGATAGTTCTTTAAGTTTTGCAGTAGCTTTTGAAAAATATATTTGTAAGAATATTCACATATTTTATTTCCATATTGAAAGCATGAAAAATTATTTGTTTTCGACAAATATTTTCCTTTATTGTATGAAAATAATAAAATAGCAAAATTATCATTGGCGATTGTGGTCAGAAGGAAATGTGAGTTCTTCAGACTCAACTGAATTGGTATATTTTCCATACTTTTCATAATAAAAATTGGTTTCATATTCACTTGGCTGATTATCATATGTATACAAAAGTCATTTTTATTTCACCAGAAATATATGATTCTAAATTTTCAATGTCATCAAATATTTCTGAACTTTCCTCACAAGGTTTATATTCTCAAGATGTACAACGGCCTGAAATAACATGAACGGCTTTTCATTTCATTACTGTACATTTATAATCCGTGGCATCCGGTCCTTGACGAAGTTTACCAAATTATTTTTCTAATGAATAAATTGCACAAGTAGCATATATGTTTGATTTGGAGCTAAAACTTACCTAACTAGACTAGCAAATGCATTGCAGGTGTGAAAGTATGTCAGGATAATTTTTTTATACGATTGCCTTGATGTTCAGCCATATAAAGAATCATTTTATCAAACATAATGTCAACTGTATACCGCGGATCTGACTTCAGACTGTAGATGGTCATTATGTTTTATATCAGTGCCAAGGTCCTTAACATGTAGAATTTTTCTCTATGTCAAAACTTTGTTTAAAAGGATGGTAGTATCATTTTTGTTCTCATTTGACTGAGTGAGAAGTGTGTTTATATGTTGGTGTTTTTTTGTTTTTTGTTTTTTGGAAAGCTTACTTAGATATGTGAAAACTCGTGGTCTTTGAAGCAATGGAAATTTGATTTAAAACTAAAAGTTTAACAAGTCTTGCGGATTCTAGATGATATAACTACTTAAGATGGGAGGATTTTCCTACTCGCTTTAAACTATTATCGTCAAAGATATTCTCTGTAAGCCACAACTTTCAAATATTCTGCAACAGCTAAACATAATCAAATAATAAGCAAGTGAGAACGATGTAAGATAAATTAAATTTGATATAATTAAATACAATATTTGCATTTGATTCTGGTTTGTTTTTAATGGTCAAATAAAATTCAACATATATTTATATATTTATATTTTATGATCAATATCATTAACAATATCATACAGTTATATATCATATCATGTTATCATTAACAATATCATAGAGAAAAATATTAAATTTACTTCATGTGAAAAATAATAGCTTTTTTAAATAAATTTCACAGTGTAAAAACAATCGATGAAAAATTTTCGGAAGAAAAGTTTCTGTTAAAAATTAAACATAAGGATCACAGTTAACTTCCTTGGGAGAGTCTTTGCCAACATTTTAAGCGGAAAGACCAGACAAAATCGAATTTTAAAATTATTTCATTAAATCGAGTATAATTAAAATGTTATATGAAGGAATAAGAAATATTGTAAAATTTCAATTTAACTGTAAATAAATAAAATCGAAATTTAGAAAAATAATTAAAGTTTATCATTAGTGCATTTGCTTTTATGTATATAAATCTTATAGATAAGAATATTAAATTAACTTTAAATGAAAAAACTTAAATAAATTTCCTATTTTCATAAGCCGAGTATAGCAACCCCAAACCGAAACTGAAATGAGCCGGTGCCAGTGGAAAAACGAAATTTGAAATAAGCCTTTAGTTATAGGCTTTATTTGCACCATCAGCTGGCTGGAACAACAGAATGCCATGTGTTACTGTAGTAATAAAATGTTCTGCCAATATCCTATTAACAAATATTTTTACAAAATTTTTATCTAAACATTCGCATTTTTCATAAGAAAAAAACCTATGAACAGGATTTTGGAATTTCCTCGAAAGCCTAACTTCACAGCTTTACTAAAAAATTATTCTAAAGTTATGTTGCTTGCCATTTGGGTTCCTAAACTCGTTTTATTTTAGAGAAGACTTCTTATAAGAGATTGCATTTGATGTATTAATGTTTTTCGTTTCTTGGATCTTATTCAATACAGGCTGAAAATGATCATTCTAAGAAAAGAGCTTCTGGTCTTTGATAGAATGGTTAGTTTATTCGCCTGCTGAAAATAATATATTATATAAATCTAATTTGCTTCAGTTGTTCAGTTTGGTGCTATCAGCCAGTTCTCTCTATTTTGTATTATCATGAGCGATTCTGTTTCTAAGATAGAAGCTGTTAATCCTGTCTTGACAAATATAAAAGGAAATTTGAAAATTAAGTTTATCTGGAGATAAAGATGAAATAGTAACTGCTTACTCAGATTTCGAGCGATGTCCGCAAGCAAATAGAAACAAACAAGTTAATAAAAATCATTATTATTAATGTTTAAAACAGAAACATTTCTCGAACAAGATAAGCAAATCAGCCATGAAAAACATACAGATTACAACAAATTAAAATCAAGGATAAGGATATTGAGTTCATAATACGAGAAAGAGAAGAGTACAAAATATTCTAAGATTTTTAAAATAAATTACAACACTAAAAAGGAAGCAGAATGGATTTGGTTTTCACGTATAAAACATTTTTTATCTATCATTGGATACGCGATGAATTCGTTTGTCTCTACTCTTCATTATATAGCTGATTTTATAATTACCTTCTTATAGATCTCCCGGTTTTTCACCCGTTTTTATTATTATTGGTCACAATCTTAACAACATGAGATATGCAGATGACACAGTGTTGATAGCAGACAGAAAAAGTAAACTACAGGAATTCACACAGAATTTAGTCCTTTCTTCACCCTTTCTTTTACAAGAAAGGGTGAAGAAAGGACTAAACATCAATTGTAAGAAGAAGATAGAATATATGGTTGTCAGCAAAAGGACTAGCCTAAGATGCGAAGTATAATTTCCAGTTCGTACTTCGCATCTTGGGCTGGGAAGTGGACGGAAAATAGGACACCGAAATCAGAAGGCATGTTGGAATAGGGAAATATCCTTCCAAATGTTAAACAAAGTATTAAAAAAACATGGCAATTTCATTATAAACAAAGAAAAGAGTACTGGACTGTTATGCAATATTGGTCCTCCAGTAATGGCAATGAATGTCGGACAGATTAAAAAGAGACTTGACGCAACAGAAATGTGATGCTATTGAAGGATGTTGAGAATACTATGGACTGAACATGTGAGCAATGTCAGTTTTAGAGAAAATGAAAACAAAAAGGAAACTCATACTTAGAATCAGAAAAAGACGTTTGAAGATCCTGGCATACATAATAAGGAAAGACTGCTTAGAAAATTTGATATTAACAGGATATATTGAAGACAAGGGGGACAGCGGAGAGCAGCACATAACCTAATCATAACCTGGTTGGCAGAACAGGGAGTAGGAAAGAGAACAAAAGAAAAAAGTTTACTATATCTACAAAAACAGGAAGTTGTGGAGAATCATAATCGCTCATGTCCGGAAGGGACACGGCAGATGGAAGAAGACACATAACTTTATATCGAAATTTTCAGTATAGGCAACCGTAACAAGGAATGTTGATTTTTGTCTGCCTCCACTGGTCTAATGGTGGCTGCTCCTACTGATGACGCTGTTGTGACGGCTGCTGCTATTCTTCCGCTTCCTCTTAATCTCTTCTCCACACATGAGTAAAAAAGATTTGTGCCAGAAATATTTTCCAAGGTAACGTTTTCCAAATCTGAAAACATTGTTTTTCCTCTACTTTCTATTTTTACTTTTCCCCATTTATCAGCTTATTATTTCTTTTTATATATCTTCACGATTGCCTCACTTATTATTATTATTATTATTATTATTATTATTATTATTTATTTCCTTTGATAGCTGACGTTTACACATTTCTTTCCGGGTCCCGCCCAGGGACCTAAGGTTAGAAATGGTATCATGACACTTACAACTGCAAAAAAAAAAATATTACATAGATAAAGCCCTTCGTAAAGTGTGGGCTGTACTTGTCAGAATAATTTTTTGTATCTCTTTGAGGCATGGACTTCCAGGGATCCCTTCAATTAAGCTACTGGAATCTTTTCCAACCAATCCCAAGGCTCCAACTACAACAAAGATTGTTGATGTTCCCATGTGCCACATTTTTTAGATTTCTATTTCAAGGTCCTTGTATTTTGACAGCTTTTCGAATATCTTCAAAGATACATTGCAGTCTGCAGGGACTGCCATATCAATTTTTTTTTTTTTTTTTGCTTGTGGTCTTTAATAACAATGTCTGGGCGGTTGACTTTGATTGTTCTGTCAGTGTGTATTGTGTAGCCCCATACAATTGTAACAGGTCCTATCTCCGTAACCGGGTCCGGGTGGTGTTCGTACCAGTTTCTTTCAGTTTCCTTCTCATAGAAGTTGCAAATTTTCCAGTGCAGATATTGGCCCACTCTGTCATGCCAGTTTTTATATTCAGTGGGTGCCAATATCGTGCAACCTGATACAAGATGATCAATGGTTTCTGGATATTTATCATAGAATCTGCATTTTGGGCTAACACAGTATTTTAGTATATGTGCTTGATAATTCCTAGTTAACAAGCATTGGTCCTGTGCAGCAAGGATAAAACCTTCAGTTTCAGCTTTCAACCCTGCACTACGTAGCCACTGATGGGTACGGTTTTTGTCTACGTCAGCTTGTTTGGTACGGGCAGAGTATTGGCCATGAAGCGGTTTATCTTGCCATTGTTTCTGTATCTGGTCGGTTGCATCTGTCTTTGCTTTCTTTTTTTAAGTATTTTACAGCTTCAGCCGGTTTACCGTGCTGTACTTGTATTTCTGCGCCCATTTGAAACTCCATTTTGAATTTGTTGGCTTCCTTTATTACGGAGTAATTACGCTTACTACTTTCATGTTCCTTGACACATACCATCATCCAGTCTTCTGTAGTTTCCAAGTATTTTTGGAGGCCAATTGTTGTAGGACAGTTCTAGTTGAACTAATCCTCTGCCTCCTTCGGATCTGGGCACATACAGGCGATCAACATCAGCTTTGGGATGATGCATGCGCTAGCAAGTGAGGAGCTTTCTCGTTTTGGCGTCCATTCGCTTAATTTCAGCTATGGTCAAGTTAAGGACGTTAAAGCTGTATTGCACCATAGTGACAGCCAAAGTGTTTATGGCTGATATTCTGTTTTTTGAGTTTAGCTCTGTATTTAGTACCAGACGTACACGCCTGTAGTACTCCTTTCTCACCTTCTCCTTCATTTGGGGGTGTTGTATTCCATCTCCTTCGCTAATTCCTAGGTACTTATAAGCTTCATCATGCTCAAGTTCCCTAATCTTTGTGACAAAATCTAAACCTATTAAGAGTGCTTCTGTAATTCTACCTTTCTTGAATGTAACTTTTGCACATTTATCTAATCCGAAGTTCATACCTATGTCGTCACTGAAGTATTTTACAATATTGAGGAGGCCCTTCAACTCATTGTCATCTTTGGCAAAGAGTTTGAGATCATCCATGTAGAGTAGGTGATTGAATATTTTCTTATTTATTTTGTAACCATAGCTACTGTTGTTCACTTCATGCGTAAGGGGGATTAAGGACAAACAAAACAGAAGGGGTGACAGGGAGTCTCCTTGAAAGATTCCACGTCGGATATTTAGTCAGTTGGATATGGCAGTGCTTCTGGTGTGACTAAGGTATAGTTTGGTGTTCCACATTCCCATGCTGTGCTTAAGGAAATTTAATACCATACTTTGTACATTTCCAAAGTCTTAAGGATCCAAGAATGTGGAACACTATCAAAGGCTTTACGATAATCAATCCACGCTGCGCTAAGATTTCTACGACTTCTCCTGCAATTTTCCAGGATCATTTTATTTATCAGTAGTTGATCTTTGCAGCCATATGAACCTCTCTTGCATCCCTTCTGTTCCAGCGGAAGAATGCTATTTGTTTCGAAAAAGGAGTAAGCACGGTTCGTCAGGACAGACGTGATCAACTTGTACGTTGTGGAGAGACATGTTATCGGTCGATAATTTTTCGGGTCGTCTGTTTCATTTGTTTTTGGTATGAGGTATGTAATACCTTCAGTAATCCATTCCGGGATTTTATTGGGATTATTTACAAGCTTTGATAATGTTTTCGCAAGGATATTGTGGATAGATGAGAGATGATAAAGCCAGAAATTGGGAACCTTGTCATTTCCTGGGGATTTACATTTTGGGGATTTCGTTAGAGCTTGCCTAACATTATCTGTGGATATATTTTCCCATTCTTGCAGAGGTGTATCCAGCATTCGTTCTTCTTCACGTCGGATCCATTCTGCATTTGGGTTATATTCCTTCGGGCTGCTCCAAATATTTTCCCAAAATGTCTGTACCTTATCAGTCGGTGGTGGCCTTTCGACATGTATAGGTGTTTTTCCAATTTCCCTGTAAAATTTCTTAAGGTCCGTTTGGAATATTTTATTTTAGCGATAGAACATACAACGTTTTTTGTATCGTCTTGTTCTCTGTGCCTTTAGCTGAAGTTTCTGCTTCAGCATTTCCGTGGTTGATGGAATGTCAAGTAGGGATTTAATTTTGTATTTCCTCTATATCTTTTTGCACTTGCGTGTGGAAATATTAGGGTTTGTGGTAAGCTCATCTAATATAGAAAGCACACATCTGATTTGTTTTATTTCTCGTAACAGTTTTGCTTTCCAAGCTGGCTCTCTATGTCTGTTAACTTTATTTATTGTCTTGGTCCCAAGCTTCCGAGTCGCTGTTAAAGCAGTTGCGTGTATGACGTTGTTAACTTCAGTGATGTTTCCCGGTGGTTTATCTGTTAACAGTGTTTCCAGAGCAGCGTTGTATATTTTCACAATGTGCTTGTTGGAATTCGTCATGTGGATTTTGGGTAGCTGGTCTCTTTCTGACAATTGTATGAAAGTTACTCTGCTGAGTACTTGGATGACATGGTTTTTCGCTTCGGTGATTTCAGATTTGTGGTTTTCAAGGAATTCTAACTTAATGTACCTGGAATCATCCTCAGTGACATTGTCTGGAGAACTGCAGGTTATGTTTAAGATAGAGTCTTTGATTTTATTTCCTGGGAGGTTATTTCGCATTTCATTTGTTTTAGTTTTTACCTAATCCTCTGTCACATTACTTATTTCTACATTCATCTCATTACAGTTTGAGTGATGGGTTATAGTATTGTGTCTTATATCTAATTTTATCCTATCTATATCTGTCTTTGAGAGTCTGTTGTTTCGCATAATGTCCCTACGGACATTAGCAAGCATGTTTGGATTGAGGTTAGGTCTTATATCATTTCCCACCATACTTCTCCATATTTGGTATGTTTGATTGGTGGCGTTCTTTGCTGGCTTTTCGAGTGCAGTGAAGAATGATGTTCTGACTTGTCGATACTCTTCCCAGGTCTATTTCGTTCGTTTTCTTTTTATTGGTCGATTTGGTATTGAGTCACTTGGTCCAAGGTTGGCAATAATCCGGTTTTGGTGACCTAGTGTCTCTTCGTTTGCGGAAGAGTTTGTTCCAGTGACAGATTTTTCGTCCTCAGACTGGTTCCTCTCTGAGGGACGTGGCCCTTGTTGACCCGGGTGACGACCGATCCGGTATGAAATTTTATTCGTATTCATTGAAATTGGTAGAGATTTTCGTTTTAACCTTGACTGCCAAGGGGTAATTATGTTCAAGTTACCAGCTTTAGGACGACTCTGGAAAAAGGCCCAAAAGCACGCCCAACATGATATATCGGAGGGGAAATAGTTCATAAAAGTGTATTGTATTCAGTGGGGTAGACTATACTAAGTTTTAACTTAGTATAAGTCGGTGTGACCACTCCCAGGGTGAGTATCAGATTGTAGTATATAGAGTTATATATATATATATATATATATATATATATATATATAAAGGGGGAAAAGGAAAGAGAAAAGGGAAATCCAAATGAAACCATTAAAGTTAAATTGAGTCAAAGGGATTTAGAATCATAGTACAGAAGAAGTACAGGAAAAGTATAGTTGGAAAAAAATGGTACAACATTCACCATTTCTTACATTTTCGGAGCATGGATTGCCACAAATGTTCAACTCTCCGTCGCCAACGACAGATACTTATCAAATTTTATGGGGTAGGCTGGACATTCTACTACAGTTTGGCAGGGGGACTATCAAAGAATTCATTAAACAAAGGGGTAGAGGTAAGGGGAAAATATATACATTTCCGGTCATCTCTCAAACTACTAGACACTAAAAGATAAATTTTACATTTTTACTCAAAGAGAAAACAAAAGGCAGAAGATTGTTAGATAATTAAACCTGCAGCCATGAAAAAAAAAAAATAAATAAATAAAATAAAATAAAAATTATTCAATATGATCCTTATCCATGCGGACATATACAAATGTACATGCAGATATATATATATATATATATATATATATATATATATATATATATATATATATATATATATATATTTATACATATAGTGAGAGAGAGAGGGACAGACAGAGATTAGTATATATATATATATATATATATATATATATATATATATATATATATATATATATATATATATATATATATATATATATGCCCGCACCGACGGAAATATGGGATGCATATTATTCATCTGCTCGCTTTTCAGAGTCTTTAATGAAAAGAGACAATTTAAATCTGGCAATCAAAGTTCCTAGACACTGCATACCATTTAGAAAATAAATGTAATTCGAAAAATTCTGAGCTTCTGACAAAGCAGTTAAGTTTATCATTTGACAAGATTCAAATACTGGCCACAAAGGCAGTGTAAAATGTAGTAGATTTGAGCTGGCCCCACAATCCATTTGCAGAGAGTTCATTGAAACTGAAACCTGCAGATCGATTAAAATTTGTTAGCAAGAATCAAACATTGTCAAAGGAAACTAAAAATTAGAAAATCATTCACAATGTAGCTTGCCATAGTTTTTGTTTTTTGTTTGTTCTTTCTTTTGTAAGTCTCATATTTCATCTTTTATTCAAACAACACTCGTAAAAAATGGATGCTTTTGATAATTAAATTATTTTGAATAAAGTTTCAGATGTTAGGTTTTTGCTGCCTGGTAAGAGTTGCTACTCGACAAAAAAGATTGCTTAACTATGCAGCGTTTTTATTTTTCGTGATATGAATCCCTGACCCTGTATTTTTTGTCGTTATTTAAAAGTTTGCAAGAGAGACTGGAACTTGGAAATTGTTTCACAGAAACTTATAAATGTTTCATGAAATACTCAGTCTTTGATTCAATACAAATGTGCCAAGATTTGGATAATTGCCATTTATAGATTTTTTAAATCATCGGCTTTTTTTGTATAAAATTGGAGATGAATCTCAGCAAATTCCCCTTAGTCTCCAGTTTCTACTAGTGCGTATCTTTTGTCAGCTTGCACGCAACTTCATAATACTTCGGAAAATAAATTCACATATTCATTGATATCATCTCTTTATTAATTATTTTACTTTATTATTTATCTTATAAATGGTTATAGTCAAATGAACATGGTTGTTTATGAGCAAATAAATAATATGCATCAGCAAGAATAATAGTTCGAAATTAAAGAAAAAATATGGCATATAAGTAATAAAAACATTTATAGACGCAAAGTCATAATATACTAGACATTTATACCAGTTTGATAGAAACTCATTCGTTTATTTACTTTTCTGTTGTTGTTTCAACGCAATTCAACCCGTGAATGTTTAATAGCTGGGAAATGAATCATTAAAATTTTTATATATACATGCTGTAATTCTTTCGTTTTTTTTTGTTGTTGTTTTTTGTTGTTTTTTGTTTTCGTTTGTTTTTTTAATGTGGAGACGGTTGTAATGAACAGTTCTTGGTATGTTCTTGAGGGAAGACGGGTTAATTTCTTTTAAATTCAAACGGTGTAAATTTTCGTATGATTAGCTTGAAACTTTAATCCTCAAACAGCAGTATAGTTTCAAAAGAGAAAAAGACATTAGAAAAAAACTAGAAAGGTTCTACGTGTTTGTTCTTCATTGGCAGCACATTGTTTTGTGATGACTGATGGGAAAATTATTCCGTTTACAAATAATAATACACCTATATAGCTTTTGTCCACGAAAAAGATCTTATCAGCAATTGCCTATATTAAGGAAAATGATAAAAACTCGTTGGCATTAGCTATAAAGAAATGTTTTCAAATTCCATAAAACTCGGTAATTTTTCTGTGTACCTTTCTTTCACAGTCATTCACACTCTCACCTTCTCTGAAGCTATTGAAAATGTTTCATTATATTAGTGTGGTGGTCTGTCAAGTTCGAAAATAACATCTGTGTGTAGGGATGAACTCTAGGGTGACTGTCGAGTCCAATGTGGGAAAGGCAATAGGAACAAGGAAATTAAACTTGAGGTTTGCGTGCTTCTACTAATGTCTTCCTTTTTACACGGGCCTCATTGATGCTGTCACGTCGGTTTTCCTCAAATGTCTCTGTTGCTTCGCGTGTCAGGGTACGCTACCCAGTGCGATCCTCTGTGCAACTCTTCAATCTGCTTCGAGACTATTCAAATGTGGGCGATGTTGGTCTTGATGAAGTCTTTGAAGAGTTTCAATGACCTACCATTGTTTTTCTTTCCCTTATCTCGCCATAGAGAGTTTGGTTTGAGATTGTCCATCCGGATGACATTACCCGTCTATCTGAGTTCGGCTTTCAGGATCATAGCTTCAATGTTAGTAGTTCCTGCGTGGTTCAGGACCACAAGGTTTGTGATCCTATGTTGCCATTTGATACTCATATGAAAGTGATCCAACGCTTTGACGCGCCTTCTATAAAGGCTTCAGATCTCACATACATAAAGAAGGCTAGTGACGACAACTACCTTGTATACCTTAAGTTTGGTGGGCTGCTGGATATTGTGTCGATTCAGTACACGAGCTCGCAGTCTGTCCAGGGCTTGACTCGCATTGCAGATCCTGGCGTTGATTTCTTTGTCGATACCGAAATGACACTTCCGATATACTTGAATTCCTCCACAGTCAAAGAGAGACCCGTCCAGTCTATACCTAATGCATATTCAATCATCTATGTTTCTAGCAGACGAAAAAAAGGTTAAACAGCACTGAGCTAGAAAACACTCCTGCTACACACCGTTGGAAATAAAAAGTGGCTCAAACGCCTCTCCTTCAGAAATTGACAGTCATACTATCATGAAACAGATGTTTCGGCCTGGACGGAATCCACACTGGGTTTATGGTAATTCCCCCTCGGAAATCAGGCGACTGAGGATGACGCGCGCCAAGATCTAGCCAGCAGTATGGAGGAGACACTGTGGCATATCTCTCCTGTCAATATAGTAAAGAGAACATATACGCTGCTCATAAAGACTAGATATAGTCAAAAGTACTGAAACACAGACATACAAGGTTAAACAGTGACTCCATATATAAAAATTGATGAGATATTTAGAACAATCATATAAAAAGATAGTAAAAAACAAGTCAATTAAAAAGATGTGATTGTAAAGAACAAGTCATAAAATATGCTAAGAAAGGATAAGTCATGTAAAAAGATGATATAGCAAAGAAAAAGAAAGATGAATTAAGAAAGATTAAGTCACATGAAGATGATATGCACAAGTAATATCAAAAGTTGAAAGACAGATTGAAAATATACCGTCGACTGAGAACTGTTTACAAGATATTATCTGAACAAACCTTATTCGGTCGTAGAATATACACTGGAAATTTTACATGCGAACTAAGAACTTCTTCCAATATAGGAAATAAGGAAATGAAAGCATCAAAACTGTAGACGGGGCGATGTCAAATGGTTACAGGATTAAAATGAAAGAATGTAAAAAATTAGAAAGTACGAAGAACTTGTCAGCGTGCTGTGAAAAGAGGGGAACATGAAAGTTCAAGTCGTGCCCATATCAGAAATGTAAAAAAAAAAAAAAAAAAAACTAACAATATATCCAAAGTAACAGCAGACTGGAACATTGCCAAAATAACCAATTATGGAAATTATAAGCTAGACAAGCGTGGAAAGTGACAAATATGTGATTGAGATTTTTTTTTAAAGTTAGTCCAGAAGAAACATTATTTTTGGGGAGGGTGATCCATCAGGAACTGTGCAAAAAACTGGGGTTTTATCAAGCAAGTCAGTGATCGGTTCATTAAAAGAACTGTTAAAAAGAGAGATCTCGTGGATTTTAGGATTCAAACTGATTACCTAACAGTCAGTTGTGTGCCATGCGAGATACACGTTTAGGCGATCATGTATCTTTCGATACATGACTGACGAGGCAGATTTTACCCACAGTAGGTCGCCATTTCTTTCTGCGGTAGACCAGTTGCCATCCAAGACTATAGAACCCGGTCTGTCCTGCTATTTACTCATAGCTGGGGAGAAGATGATTCATAGCTTTCCCAAGTAAGTGAATGTAATGGATTCGACTGGAATTCGAAGTCGGCTCTCCGATTCCGCTGTCCAAGCCACTGTCCATTACTCCACTGTGCCTCCACGTAACACACGCCAGAAATCCAAATTTAATTATTGTAAACAAGGGGAGAACATATTTTTTCTGATCATCGATTTTACTGTTCGAAAAGAATATAGAATATTTTTTAAACTGAAATATAGGACAAATATATTATTCAAGTAAGACAATTGAAATAATGACAACATTTAAAGGTGAAAGCTGTACACATTTTCGTTGGAACGCTTGGAATAGTTCCAAAGCGCTCAAGAAAAAGATATTCGAGGAAGAATTGGGATCATCCAAACAATATCATAGAAGCTATACTGAGAGAAGGACATGTAAGTTTATTTCTGTCACTCATCCACCAAGAACCTGGAATGATCATAATAATGAACAACATAACCAGTGAATGTAGTTTGGTAAGAATGTTCCAATAGACGAGAGAGTTGATCTGAATGATAGGTAAGTACAGTTGAGAAAGTTTTAAGCATAAAGGGTTTTCGAACCAGTTATTATTAGAACACTGGGACGAATCCTGAAGAACCTAGAAAGGGAGCTGGTTTAACTGAAAATTAGTGTATTATATTAATGTTTTAAAGGAACGCGTTCATACTACATAAAAACCAGTTTCATAATTTAATTATTCTAACTGAATTAGTAATGAAAATTTTCAAAAATAATTAAATAAAAATAAATGAATGTGGTACGGAATGTATATCAGTTAAAATGAATTAACAAAATTCTTTTTATTCGTTGCAATTACAGGATCGATATTCAAACTTTCTATTAGACTGATTTTTGGAAACACTATCCTACTGTTTATTAAGTTTGGTCCGATGCAACATTTGCAAGACATCACGAAATTCTTTTCTGCGTAAGGAAAATTGTATTTTGTTGCTTACGCTATTCAGAAAGAGAATGTTGGAATGCTAATAGTACAAATTGCAAAGAAGAGGGCATAATGGATGACATACGGACATTTCATTTGACAGTGAATATATGATATTTAAGATTCATATAAGTACCTAATACATTTTCTTTATCACATTTTAAAAATGCCATACGTGAAATATATGTTTCAGAATATTCCAAGAAGGAATCATATTATATGTGTTGTATGTAATATTTGCAGTAGACACACAAAATCTTTTACAATATTTCCCTCCGTATTCTGCTTGATGAAATTCTTTTTCTTTTTATTATCCCTAGATATTCCAACTATTAACGTCATTTTTATTTTAGTTTAATTTTTAACACACTATTCTCGCTAACTTTAATTTTTGTCATGTTCATGTAGTGCCTAAATATTTAGAAGTTTGTACTATTTACATTCTGTTTTCTTCGTCTTTTACACTTTTGCTATGATGAAACTGTCCAAAAGAATTACATAACTTGGTGTTAATGTTTGATTCCAATATATTTAGAAAGAGAAAACATGCAAGAGAGAAATTTCTCTTTTGTAGGGGATTTTAATGGTTTCACAGTACCATAATCTAAAATGCTCAGGTATATTAACAATCAGTCGTTACATTGCGATATTCTAGTTGAAAAAATGAAGAACACAAAATGTTCAACGAAAAAGTGCAGAAGAAATGTCCGATCCAACCTGTAAAAAAAACACCGAAAAGCTGTTGACTGAAATAAACAAATAAACAAAAACAACAACAAAACTAACCTGAAAATGGATGCAATAATGCGAATCGTATTATATAGAGTATATATTGATATCGAATAGCAATATACATTAGTACATATATAAGTGTAATTGAGTTGTCCGGAAGGTTCTTGCCGACTTTTAGTCGTTCATGTACCAACGCGTTCGAACACGTCAACTGTATCGACAGATATAATATTCTTGCATTTCCGATTGGAGCACACTTCAAACTATCTCTTGAGAAAGAACGTTTAAAATTACTTAATTCGTGTCTATTTTGCAACCCTATGAAAATGCATTTTAGACGTTTGATGTATTTTTTGTCGTAAAGGCAAAAATGCCTAGCAAAGCTACAAAAAAGATATGTGCTATGTACGGTGAGGGTTCATTAGCTAATAGAACTGTACACAAGTGGTTCACTAAGTTTACAGTGATTGTAGCCTTATTGATGAAAAACAGATTCTCCACCACCACTACCACTACAGATAACGATCAAATCAAGGCACTGATCAAGAATAACCCTCATCGCGGGAACTGGCAGAAGCACTAAATTTATCAAAATCCACCATTTATGAGCACTTAGTGAAGCTTGGCTACTCAGATCACTACGATGTTTGGGTACCACAGGGTTCTGAGTGAAAACAATCTTTTGAATCATATTTCATCTGTAATTGCTGTATAATCCCACTGCAAATGGACCCTTTTGAAGCAAATTGTAACGGGTGATGAGAAATGCATAGATTACAGCAATGTTCAGCGAAAAAGGTCCTGGGGTAAGCAACATGAGTCAAAAGCAGGTCTTCATCCTAAGAAAATCACGCTGTGAATCTGGTGAGATTGGAAAGAAATCCTGTTCTATGTGTTTCAGACAATTGATTCTGAAAAGTACTGCTTGCAACTGGACGAATTAAAGGCAACTAATGAAGGAAATCTCTCAGAATTGGCGAACAGGAAAGGTGTTGTTTTCCATCTGAATAGTTCCAGACTTCACGTTTCTTTGGCTACCCGGCAAAAATTGTTGCAGTTTGACTGGGATGTGTCACCTTCACCCGTCATATTCACCAGACATTGCTCCTTCGGATTTTCATTTATTCAGGACATTGCAAAATAATCTCAATGGTATAAATTTTAATTCTTTAGAAGACATAAAATGACTTCTTTGCTGAGAAACCACTGACATTCTGGGTAAATGGAATCTTTAAGTTGAATAAAAAAAATGGAGAAAGGTTATAGAAAAATGGTTCATATTTAGTTGAATAAATATTTAATGGCAAAATTGTGTTTTGTATTTTAATTTCAAAATCGGCATGAACTTTCTGGACAATTCATATAATATGAAATATATATTTAGGCTTCAGTTTTTAATTGATACATGTTTAATTAGAAAAGACAGAGAATGTTTTGTAATTATTTAATTAAACATTGCTAACTTGTTTAAGAAGATAGTGTATATTTGGATTCAATCACTATCGATATTTTCTGAATGTTAATGAGTACCTTCAACATTGATTCCGGTTATTTTCAGTATGTTTGGTTAAAAGTCGACGTAGTCGTTAGAATTTATGGTGACGTACAAGCAATGTAATTGGCGATTCTTCAGTGGATAAATATATCACCAGTTGTTGATTACATTTTAAAACTTTATTACAATGTTAAAGGATATTTTGTTTAAGTTCGAATTTTTTAAAATTTTATAAGGGCTTCTAAAACTTGAGGTGAATTTTTATACTTTTAACCTCATGGTTTCATTTTTTGCGAAATTTTGTCATATGCGGTTAGAGATCTTATATATATATTGGATATAGTTATTGATGTGGGCACTGTGATAAGTTAACCTGCGATGTTGAGTAGTGTCTTACATGTCCGACACGTCATAGGAAAATTAATACTCTAGCGGATCAGCGATTTATAAATTAGGGAATCCAGAGTTTATGAGTTCTTGATGGAATTGTTTGTCGAATAGTGTATGGGAAAAGGATATAAGCCTTGCATTATTGATCAAATCTTATAACTGTGCAGATATTCGCTAAAATAAATAATAGAAAAGAATTAAAAACACTAAAATTATTTAATTAGGAAAATCTTTAAGGACTGAAAAATGTGTTAATCTGAAGGTGCAATATATGCTAAATTGGGACGAATGAAAGTTTCTTAATTAAGCCGTCTGCATCTTTTCCTGGTCACCAAAGAATATGTAACCTAAAGTTATCTGAATGGAATCTATTAATTTCAGAAGGACACTTTTCATCGATAGCTACATTTTGATGGAATAATTGTGCGAAATATTTTGAATCAAGCATTTACTCCTTTAAATGAGCCGATAGTAAAAGATTCCATTCTACTCGGACCATATAAACAGCATCTAGTTTGTGGATAAACGATTGTCCTTGGTATGGTTGGTGTGTTCCCCGTTAAAATGTCTCCACTTTTCATCATCGCCTGTTAAACTGTTTTTAATGAAAACTTCAGTACAGTCAAATAGACTGTTTTCATTTAACTCATGTGAAAGTCAGATATAAAGGCTATTAATATAATCAAGCTGGTGCAAATGATTTACAACTCTTGATTTGAATATTTTTAGCGTGTTGTCTATCGTTCATCATTATTATTGTTTGATCACTATCAAGTTTTCTTCCCGACAAAAAGAAACCTGCAGCACGAAACTTGAAACAATTTTTGGGCACTCCGGCAGTATTTGAACCTGCGTCTTCCTTGGATAAAGATCAGATGTGCTTTAAACCATCTCGACCAAGAAGTGTGTCGATGATCAAGCAAAAGTAAATAGTGCCAAATAAATGATATGAAATTTTCGGGAGTTTGAAAGAAATTTGCGTTTACAAGGAACTATTCAATTTTGCTTGATCATCGACGCACTTCGTAGTTGAGATAGTCTAAAGAACCTCGGATCTAACGATGGTTTTTCCTGCCATGGGGGATGCAGGTTCGAATCCTGCCGAAGAATAATAGGATTTCTTGAATATTCAGTAGGCGAAAATAAATGAATATACTCTTTAATAAATAGAACGTCTACACAAATATGTATCCACTAAAAATAAGGGAATCCACTAAAAAATGGAAATTAAGTAATAAATTATATATATATATATATATATATATATATATATATATATATATATATATATATATATATAAAAGTGGACATGGAAGTCAGCACTTAGAGGCGACAGTCTGTTTCATGCTAGTGCAATCGTCAGGCGACTAGTGCTGTTATTTTTCTCGGCTGTTTATATAAGGGTCAGTGGTGTATTATGGGTAGTATATTTTGGCGGTTACTTTTACCGGAAGTCGCTTATTTGTTTATTTATTTATGTCAAATTATTTTGCTTGTTTTTTTGTTTGTTTTTTTTATTTTTATTTTTTATCTTATATATTTATTTATTTATTTATTCTTTTATTTTGATCGGTGTTTTTGGTTAACGTAGTAAAAATTTGTTTATATAGCTTATTGTTGGTAGTCTATAATGGCCGCCATTTACCGGAAATCGCTTGTTCGCTTATTTATTTGGGTCAAATTGTTTTGCTTATTATTTTTATTTTTATTTGTATAACAGTTATAACTTTCGTCCGTTCTTTTGTTTTGATTTTATTTCGCATATTCTAACAGGTGTGGTTTTGTGATTTGTTTGTTTGGAGTAGTTTATTTTGCTTATTTTATTGTTGTTTGTTTATATATTTATTTATTTTTCTATTTTAAGTTACGTAGTAAAAATTTGTTTTCATGTCTACATTTTGAGATTAGCTCGGATCTTTTATTTAATAATTTATTTTGATCTGGGAAGGTAATGATAGCTATTTTTTCCTCCAATTTTTACTACGTAACTTAAAATAGAACAATAAATAAATATATAAACAAACAACAATAAAATAAGCAAAATAAACTACTCCAAACAAACAAATCACAAAACCACACCTGTTAGAATATGCGAAATAAAATAAAATCAAAAGAACGGACGAAAGTTATAACTGTAATACAAATAAAAATAAAAATAATAAGCAAAACAATTTGACCCAAATAAATAAGCGAACAAGCGATTTCCGGTAAATGGCGGCCATTATAGACTACCAACAATAAGCTATATAAACAAATTTTTACTACGTTAACCAAAAACACCGATCAAAATAAAAGAATAAATAAATAAATATATAAGATAAAAAATAAAAATAAAAATAAAAAAAACAAACAAAAAAACAAGCAAAATAATTTGACATAAATAAATAAACAAATAAGCGACTTCCGGTAAAAGTAACCGCCAAAATATACTACCCATAATGCACCACTGACCCTTATATAAACAGCCGAGAAAAATAACAGCACTAGTCGCCTGACGATTGCACTAGCATGAAACAGACTGTCGCCTCTAAGTGCTGACTTCCATGTCCACTTTTATATTTACACACGCTCTATCTCTGATATTGAGCACTTTACCCCATAAATATAGCACACTTTAAGACTATATTTCTGCATATATATATATATATATATATATATATATTAAACTAGTTCTAAATTATAATCATGTAATGATTAAATCTTGTGACGTTTATAACGAAACATTAGCGTGTTAATAATGTCAAATTTGAAAATTAGAATTAGCTGTTACGAAAGAGTATAAACATGAGATCTATTAATAAGGTCAACGTGATTTTATCTTACATTTGGCCCTGATGAGCTGGCAAAACAGATAAGTCACTTAAACTTTTCTTGATTAATTGTATATACAGACACACGCGCAAAACACACTATGAAAAAACTTGATAAGTGAATATAAAAAGAACAATCGAGAAGTATAAGCAGTCAATTGCTGATGACCACTGAGGAGTGGACCGGCGGCTCCGTCTACGAAACTCTGGAGTCAGGATGCTGAAGTCAGCATCATTCAATTAAGTTACAAACTTTTTAATTATATTAATTCTATATGTGTATATATATGTGTGTGTGTGTGTGTCTCTGTGTCTCTGTGTCTGTCTGTCTGTGTGTGTGTGTGTGTGTGTCTGTGTGTGTGTGTATGTGTCTGTGTGTATGTGTGTCTGTGGACACTGATATCAACACTGAGTGACGAGAGCATGTTTCATGCTTGAACGCAATCTTCAGGCCTAAATATACAGTGTTTGAAATAAAAATTGGACGACTATTCAATTCTTCAACAGTGCAGCAACTGTTAAAACATGTAGTAATCTGGAGGTATACTACCCTTAAATATTCAAGTTCACTACAGAGAACTGTCCTACAGCAGTCTAGTGAATTAAAGCTTTGGTTCGCGAATTTGTTACATAGCAAATGTAATCAATCCTTGGACCTGGCAGTGGGTATTTTAATATCCCTAGACATGGGCAGTGGAACGAGTTCAATCTAACTCCGTAAATTAAATTAATTAGGATTCAGTTCAGAATTCTCTGTCGGTTACCCAGATCGATATACACCTGCTGAAGGAAGGAGGGCTCAACGTCTGAAACAACAAAGAAAAGGACGATAGCCCAAATATAAATACCGTAAATAACCCTACAAATTAATACATAATTTTAAGATTTTATTTAATTTATAATTTATTCTAATTAAATTCTTTTTAAATAAAAAAAAAATTGTTTGAAAAAAATGTTTTTCATCAGATAATAGGATCCATAATATATTTTATTCATAAATAATGTCTTAGTTTTATTGCATTTTTTTATTTTTCAATACCAAGCAGATTTTCTGTAGTTGGGGAATGGGGGTCCTGTTTGATGCCCACCAAAATTAATGTTTAAATTCTCCAAGGATTTGTATAACTAATAGAGACATACAAAAATTAAGCCCTACAAAAATGAATTTCTCGAAATTTCATAAAATTAAATAAGTGGGACTGGGTAACAGATATTCAAAATTTTTGCCAAGATTTTCTATAAAAGAAACATTTCAAAAATATTTTCATTAATTTCCTGAAAGTTTCATTAAAATCCGACAAATATTCATTAAAATCCGACGATATTTGCAAGAATTTCCAAATCAATTTGTATAACACCGAAAAAAGGACGCCCAAACTTCCCATATAAATTTATACAAATTTTAATAAACAGTGAAATGAATAACAACCAGCCTAAATTAAGAAGTTATACTAATTATGCAATTATTTTTTTTACCTCAGGGAAACTGCTACATTCCTTTTTTTTTATCAGAAAAATGGAAAAATTCATGGGTAGCAACTCAAACAAGTGTACCCACTAAAAATAACCTTTATAGTAATAAGAGATAGTCGACCAAAATCCTTCAAAAAATAACTTCATACTAATAGGGCAGAAGTGACTTAATCTGTGTTTTGATAGAAAGTGATATATAAATAAGTTAAAATGTACGCAACCATTGAGCAATAGGTAGCTCGCTTTTTTGACAGATAACTATTACCAACGTAGCAAATTCGATCTTCCCTCGTTTCCACACTATCTTACTTTTTCCCTAGAAATTACTCACTCGTTGATGGGATATTGGAAAACGAGACACATTATAAAGATTAAGATACGATATAAATTTAAATAAATCCGTGGGTGGTTTGATACGACTGTCTTATCGCTTCGAGCAGAGTTTTCAATTAGTTGCTGACATTTAATTGCCTATGCTTGTTCAAATTAAACATTTTTAGCGATATATATTAAAGAAGACGACAGTGAAGAGAGGAAAAGTTTTCCTGTTTGTCTGCTATATCGCTCTGGGCAACGGAAAACAAGAGAATTTGTAACTATGTCATGAGGATTCCCCGAGTAATATTGATCAATTGTCTCACGAAATTTCTATTCTTTTCTCTCTCTTTTTTCTCTCCCTCTCAACTCTCACTCTCTCTCTCTATCCCTCTCTACCCATATAACAATCTATCTTTCTCTATCTCCCGCTTGTTCTCTCATTCTTCTTTTCCCTTTCTTCTATTTTCTCTTACACTTTATTTTTCCACCCTTCCATTCAATCTATGCTCACACCTTCATTCTTTCTTCTTTTCATTCTTTCTTTCTTTTCTTTCTTTCTCACTTTGAGTTTTTTATTCTCAATAGAAAAATTGTAATTCAACAATTATTTTGGAGCCTATATTTAACTCCGAATTTAGAATATATCTACTAGAATTTATAAATTAATTAGTTATTATTAGCTTAATTATCAACATATAAACAAGTGCTCAGTTATTTAATGCAAGGGTGTGCTGAAATGTTCTCGGCCCTTGGGTACTTCCTAAAATCTGAACAAAAACCAAATATCAAAAACTTTTCAGCACATATTCATATTAATGAAAATATTCTGCCTAAGGAAATGGTGCCTAAGTTCTATTCAGGGAACTAACCTTCTCTTCCACTTTTTCAAAAATTCATTTTCAATGTCCTCTTTCTGGAACACTATCATCTACTTAATCTCATCCTAAACGTTCCAGCAGCAATTTTAACATCCGGAAAGGTTAGAAGATTGCATCTTCACTGTAGGAGGGTTGATGCGATTTTTTTAAAGAACCATGCACGTTGCGGGAAGACTAGTCATTGTGAATTCAACGGAATCTCACTAAATAAGAGAGTGTTTATTCACGCATATCTGATTCGTTATCGAAATAGTCAAAATGACTGGAGATGTACCCTGCATTGCATGGGCTTTCGTAGTCGTGGACAACAACGGCAACTCCGTAACTGTTTCTCACCTCGGCCACAAAATGTCGCCATTGAACCATGAAAAACTGGTGCAATATTTTTCTTCTGTCAAACACTCAAGTCTGTACTTGGAGGAAACCACATCATGCAGTAAATTCAGTCAGTCGACAGAGTATTGCACAAGTTAATGCTGACATAATAACGCTGTGTGGTGAATTCTATAGGAATTGAGAAAAGGCCACTAGTGAAACTGGAGTATGTCTCGACAGCACTGGCATCAACAGTTCTTATTGCAAACCATTTGTTTTCCAAGTAACACAAAATTGATTCCAGGAACAAACGACTGCTTTGCATTCGCCATTGATCTTCCATTCACTAGATCTATATCAAATGAAGCATGGCTGGAAAATACAAAATACAACTTAACTAGCGTGCGTTGTATATTTTGTACGATGCCAGTTTCATCATTTGGCATTTGCGGGAAAGTTGAACATAAATTTCCAGTGTTTACTGAGCGTTTAGGGTTGTCATAAGCCATTATCAAAAAATGATAATGTTCTGTCTGTCTATGCATTGTATTTTCTTTGGTAGTTTTCGAGTGTCTCGTCTTCGCATGTGTCGATTTTTCAACTAACGCGTCTTTACGCGTCACTCAGAATCTATCTTACACATTTATAAGTCTACCATTCGTCTATACTTCGAATATTGCTGCCATATATGATTTGATGTTCCTGCTATATATATATTCTTGTTAAAATCCAAATAGTCTGAAACGTTAATGGAATACCACCTTCAGTCACTACCCCACCTCCGTAATGTCGCTTCCCTATGCCTTTTCTATAAATACTTTCATGGTAATTGTCCTGACAAACTTTGCTCTATGGTAGACTCTATGAACTTAAGCATAGTACTACATTGGTAACAAGGTCTCATCATTTTATAGTTTATCTTTTTCGATTTTTTCTCCTCTCTTCTTTTTTATTTCATTTCGCTTTCCATTCTTTGAATGAATATCCAACTTAAATTCCAGTTTATTTTTCCTTCTCTCTCTCTTTATCTATCTCTCTTTGTCATTCTCCGTCTCTCTCTCTCTCTCTCTCTCTCTCTCTCTCTCTCTCTCTCTCTCTCTCTCTCTTGTACGTTTTTCCTTTTCTCGTCTTTCCGTTTTATTTTTGTTTTATTTTTATTTAAAGTGCGATTTTTATTTAATCAAATCCAAATTTAGTTCGGTTTTGAAGGAAGAAACATCTTGAATTACCAAATCCATTGGCGGTGCCGCTTTTCAAGCGGAACAATCATTTTGAGATATGAGATAATTAAGAAAAAAACCACTTATTCATCTCCCCTCACACCCTCCCAATTTCGATTTAATAAAAATGATTCGTTCTTGGATTGACTTCCAGAAGGCCTTTTTGTTTATTCTTTTCTTTTTCCAACGTATCCTGCGTTGCTCATTGGTTATTGGCTTTGCCTCAAAAATTTCCCAGCCTCGTTTACAGTTTTACTGGAATAAAACCGGTGCGTTATTTTAGGAATATAATCTGTTATATTTTTGGAATTTAAATTCACTTCGCGTCACTATTCAATAATTATAAGAACTGAAGATGTTTATTTTTATTACGTATATTATTTTTACACGTCTCAACGTTATTGATTTTGTATAATGGAAGAATGCGAAATACAAGACATGATGATTTTTTCGTATGGATTTTTCAATGAACAATTACCTGGATCGCTTGAGTTTTGTTACAAATATCAAGACATACCTATGCACTAGTTGGGCACCTCGACATGGTGTAATGGTTAGAAAGCTTGTCTTGCTAGATCAATTACGACTGAGTAGTGAGTTCGATCCTCACTGGGTGCCCCTTACTTTCGGCCTTGTGCCACATCTAAGCCGGGCTTAGAAAATCACTACCTATGCACTAGTTTCATTACTGCTTGTCACATGACTGATTTTAGTTGAATTTGTCATGCACAGAAAAACAGCCACATACTCAAATCAGAATTATCGTCATTATTATTATTATTAGTGTGTGGCGAATTACCAAGTCCCCTCCGAGATCTATCTGCAAAAAGGGCACTGTAGGAGAGTTATTTATGTACGTTTTGGAACGTTTCGTTTAGATGGAGTGGGGTTGTCGATGATATATGCAATTCTGCACAAAGTAATCTTTTGTAGCTCTGAAATGCTGATATATCCAGGAATTTTAGTCACAAGATTTTGTTATGATAATATCCAACACAACAGGGATAATCATAGTTTTAAGTTTCCGCATTTTTTGTTACTTCGATTTGAAGGTTCTTATAATTTGACAGTTTTTTTTTAATTCTTTTTTAGGAAAATTGGATTTCTGGGGATAAATCATATCGATAATTTGGCAGGTTCCGTTTTTTAAAATCTTTTATGACTACGTCTGGTTTATTTGCATCAATTTTCCTGTCTGTGAGGATTTGGAAATTCAACAGTATAAACACTCCGGGACTTCATTACCATAGTTCGAACAAATATACCAATGAATATATTGCACTGGGCTGTCATATCTAATAATGTATTCTTTATCAGAAATGACTGGTCACTATGATTGCTTCAAATTTTGTTCGTAAGAAGTATAAAAACGCTTGTATTTTCAACTTTTGATCAATAAAACTACCTCATATCTCCTGGCTGTTCAAAATTTTCAAAGAAAAATGAAGCTTGAAAATCCCATTTTCTGATTGGCTGACTTTGAGAGACTGCGCTACATCGGTGACGACGTAAATCAAAAAGGCAATGCCTATTTTGGGATAAGGAACTACATAGCTTTCATAGTTATCAATAAAAAACCCGATACAATAAAGTCGCCAGATACTATTTTGAAACGTCATCCGCCACTGTGCACGGCTTTGACTAACCCAGTGGGAGGTTAGTCAATCGCGTCAACTGTTCAAGGTTGCTGCTAGTTCATTGGCACGGTTGCAAGCGTTTAACCTTGGGCCCAACCAATCATACGCGCGAGCAGATCTCTTACGCACGCGTGTGCACGTGCGTACGTATGTCACCTTAGTATGTGCGCTCAAGGTCAACCAGCCAACCTCCTCTTTATACCATAACTCGCACGCGTGTTCACACTTCTGCGATTACTGTACCGCACTTGGCTCACTTCATTCGCTTCTTACGGAAACGGCAAGTTGTTGATTACGTATCCAAATTGTTTTTTTTACTTCTTAATTATAACTACATCCGTTTCCGCGTTTATCGATTTTACATCCCAAATTACCTACTACCGTTTTAGCTTTAGTTGAATTTTTTAAACTTCACTTTTTTGTCTTCGATCCCCTTTTGATACAGTTACATACATTTTTGGGATCCCTCTGACCTGCCTACGTTTAGACTACACGTATTTTTACACTCAAAAAACCTACATACCTTTTATTACGTTTGCCTTTTTAAAATTGGTTAAAATGACGCCTAAGAGAAGAAAACTTTTTGGACAGCGCACGGCTGCTGCCTCCGCTACAAGAGCAGCAAGAACAAGTGAAACCACAGAACAAACTTCGTTGCGCCTATCTCAGATGACCTCACGCTCTGCCGCTCGAATCTCCACGGAAAGTACCGCTGAACGGACTAAAAGGCTGGCATCAGTAGCATCAGTTAGATTAGACTTTCAACTGAAGAGCGTTTAGTACAGAATTCACAGGACGCAATACGCGTTTCTAGGGCCAGGTCTTCCGTGTCCCCAACACAGACAATCCTTCGGCGTTTAAGGAATGCCAGCGCTACAGCATGTTCTAGAGCTTTAGAAATCCCTGAACAAATCACTTCGCATCGTCTTAGGAATGCTAGGGCTACAGCATCTTCCAGGGTTTCGGAACAACCTCAACAAACCGCTATTCATCGTTTAAGAAATGCCAGCGCTACTGCGTCTGCCAGAGTTTTAGAAAGTCCTGTGCAAACCGCTAATCATCGTTTGAGGAATTCCAGATCTACTGCGTCTGCCAGAGCTTCAGAAAGCCCTTGGGTACGGCGAGCACGGCTCAACAACAATGACCAAATCGCAAGGACACATGCTCAGCGTCGCGGGTCTGCATTTAGGTGAACAGTGTTTCGCCCATGGACAGCTGTAAATTGGGAATTCTGTACTAAAAGCTGCTCTCGAGTCGGGAGTAAATATAACGCTTACGTTTACTCTCCAACAAACAAAGCTAAGAATATTACCTACGCAGAAGTCCTATAGCCCATGGTCGGTCACGTTTAAACGCAATGTACACATCTTTATGTCAGCTGCATCGTAGGTTCCTTCATTTTTTAACCCGATTTATTTAAAGGTCGTCGTATTATCCACTTGCCATTACTAAGACATTTCATTAAAGGTTGTCTTGCTCATCAGATGCTCCCTTATCACTTAAAACCCACCATAGCTGCATTCGCACTTACATGTCGACCACATAACCATATTCAGTTGCAACACAAAACCAATACGTGGGAAGGTGGATTCGTTTAATTGTCAGAGAAGTCGAGTGCGTCCACGCAAATCAGGCTTCATCAAAAAGAAGTGGGATAAAAAAGAATAGCAGCATGCAGAGTTATAATATGCATTCTCTGTCGTACACCGTTGGTGTGTTTCTCCTCTTACGATAAGGGCTGCTTTAGGTAATGCCTTCATGCTCGCCTCAACTGACTATTAAAAACTACAAAAAAAATTGTGCCACTTACAAGTACTCACCCCGGCAACTTCCCATACTTCTGGTATGTGGTTCTGTTTACGGTAGTGGCGGTACCGTCTTTTGGGCAAAAGACGCGTCTACCTTTCACGCTATTGCGTTTTACTACATTGCAACTGACACAGGGCTTCATGTAATGTCTTGCACTCGGGGATAATAAAACTGTCCCATCGGAATACAAAGACATCTGCCACAACTCACCAAAAACTTCCTAAGGCCCGTGTTCGTATTGAACTTGACAACTTTTAATTGGAGATGTCTTACTAATGGCAAACGGCTGATGCTACCATGGCTCTCCATTGCTTCCTTTTAAGCCTTACAATTTTTTCTTCCGTTGTGCTGATGAATACCGACAACTTGTGTACATTACGTTTTTTACGTGGGCGGCTATCAGTTCTACTAGATGCGTGTACAAAATGAGTATGGCGGTTATGACCTTCCATTCAGAGGAAGTTTACTCGCGGGCAACACCGGGCATTACTGCTAGTATATTTCTAACTGAATGAGTCCTTATTCAGCACCTTACCTAGTGGTCTATATTCTGCCATCATCAGCTTTAGAGTGGTAGTCAGTAGCTTAAGTATTTGGGAATCAATGCGTTCTATATCATTAAAGCTCTATTTTACAATGCCAAATCTGTAAGTAACAACGGGTAATATCAGTGAACTTATTGCATCTATTCTATTCAGTGAATTGCGATAGCTTTTTCTTATCTTTTCCTTCATTTTTGAGTTTTTTATGCCATTTACTTCTTGAATCCCTGAGTATTTGCAAACTTCTTGTAGGTTACTGATGAAAACATTGATGTCTAGCACTATCTGACTATATTTGACAAATTCTTCTGCTTTAAATCTTGCCTTGGCACACTTGTTCAGACCAAATTTCATTCCGATATCATCACTGAATCTTTTTGCTATCACCAGTACGGATTTGAGATTGTTTTCATTTCTTGCATAAAGCTTGAGGTCATCCATGTAGAAGAGGTGGTTAATGCTATGTTTGTAGATTTTGTAGCCGAAGTTTGAATCGTCGAACAATTTAGACAGAGAGCAAAACAGAAGAGGAGTGGTGAAAGTCAATCTTCATCGTATATCCCGCGGTTGATGCTTATATTATTTATTTTAATATTGCCCTTTGTATGGTTCAGTTTGATGAATTCAATGGTTCTGGGTGAAATCTTATAAATCTGTAGTGATTTAATGATCCACTCATGGAGAACACTATCGAAACCTTTTTGTAATCTATCCAAGCAGTAGAATTCTTACAGCTTTCCAGTATCATCTTGTTAATCAGGATTTGGTCCTTGCATCCATTTTTGCCTCCCTATTGTCTTCCAGGATAAGTAGGTTCTGTTGGAAATTATTTATGTCAGGATTATGTGGTCAGGTAGTAGTTAGGCAAGCAAAAGGCCTATAATTTGGTTAAATCCCTTTCTGTAATTTTGGGAAGCAGGTAAATTAAGCCTTCACTTAATCACAAGGGTGATGTCACAGCATTATTCTTTATTTCAGAGTAGATAACGGCCAGTGCATCATGGAGAGTGTAGCCCAAATTTGGGAACATTATGTATCCCAGGGTATTTATCATTATTATTATTATTATTATTATTATTATTATTATTATTATTATTATTATTTCTGTTGTACAATCATTTCCTTCCGAATCCCAACCAGAGACTTAAGGTTAGAAATGACATCATAACATTTTCTGAACATTTTACTGAACATTTTTGTAAAAAAATAAAAATAAAACAACCTAAGATTACAGATATTTTACATAGATAAAGCCCTTCGTCAGATGTGAGCTGTACATGTCCGAACATTTTTTGTATTTCTTTAAGGCATGTGTTATCAGGGTTAACTTCAATGAGTCTATGAGAGACTTTTCCAATCAAACCCATGACCCAAACACAACTGGAATTATTGATGTCTTCATGCGCCACATTTTTTTTATTTCCACTTCAATATTATTGCATTTTGATATTTATGAAAGATCTTCAAATATACATTATATTCTGCAGGAACTGCTATATCTATAAGAAAGTAGTCTGTTTTTGCGGTGTTTGATCACGATGTCTGGGGGATTAGCTTTAATTGTTCTGTCTGTGCGTATTGTAAACTCCCATAAGATCGTTATAGGTCCTGTAACCGCTTCTAGGTGGTATTCGTTCCAAATTCTTGTAGTTTCCTTCTCATAAAAGTTGCTGATTTTCCAGTGCATATATTGGCCCACCCAGTCATGCTGAGTTTTACATTCGGTGAATATTAATTCTGTGCAATATAACACAAGATAGCCAATTGTTTCTGGATATTCATCACATAATTTGCATTTCAAGTTGACACAATATTTCAATAGATTTGCTTGATAATTTTTAGCTAGCAAACATTGATCCTGCGTAGCAAGAATACAACCTTCGGTTTCAGCTTTTAACCCTGCAATATGCAACCACTGATGGTATAGGGTTTGTCTACATCACCTTGTTTGGTACGAGCAGAGTATTGACCATGAATAGGTTTATCTTGCCACCGTTTGCATTTGCTTTTGCTTTTTTTTTTAGATTATTTACCGCTACAGTAGTGGTATTATGATTTACTTGAAATTCCCTTTTGAATGTGATGGCTTCCTTTATTACTGAATAAAGTTTCTTATTTCTTTTATGTTCTTTGACACAGATCACCCCGCAGTCTTCTGTAGTTTCTGGGCATCGTCGTAGACCGATTGTTGTAGTTTTGTAAGACAGTTCTAGTTGTACTAATTATCTGCTTCCTTCAAATCTGGACAAACAGACGATCAACATCGGCCCTGCAGTGGCAAGTGAAAAGCTTTTTCGTTTTAGCATCCATTCGCTTAATATCATCTATGGTCCAGTTAAGGATGTTGAAATTGTATTTCTTTACAGGGACAGCAAAAGTGTTTCTCACTGATATTTAGTTTTGTGAATTTTAAGTCGGTATTTAACATTAGACGCATACACCTTTTCCTCCTTTCTCCATCATTTGCGTATACTGTACTTCATCTCCTTCGCTGACTCCTAAGTACTTATAGACGTGTTCGCTTTCCAGTCCCCTAATCTATTGAGTGTCATTCGGTAATTCTCCCCTTCTTGAATGTTAGTTATGAACATTTATCTAATCCGAAATTCATACCGATGTTATCACTGAAACATTTTACAGTATTGAGGAGATCATTGTCGTTTTTGGCAAAAATGTCGGTGATTAAATACGTTGTTGTTTATTTTGTAACCATAGTTATTACTGTTTAGTTCATGAGAAAGGGAGATTAGGGGCAAATAAAACACGTGGTATGATAGGTAATTTCCTTGAAAAATATCCTCATCGGATATTCAAACGACTGGAAGTGGCGGTGTTATCTTTGCTGCGATTTAAGTATAATGTAGTTTTCCACAGTCCCATACTAAGGCGAAATTGAACAACCGACAATAAACAGGACTACCGTCTACCGAAGTAGAAGCTGCACTGGCCAAATTGAACAGAAACAAGGCGGCAGGACCAGACTGAAATGTAAGAGAGATGCTGACAGCCTTAGATGATTTTGGCATTATTACAGAAATAATAAATGAAATCTACAACAGTGAAGATATATCGGAAAATCTCAGCATATCAATTTTCATAGCACTGCCTAAGAAACTCCAACGAACAATCAGCCTTCTGTAGAATCAGGCCAGAGATAGGACTTGAACAGTGCTGGTTCGTTAAAGGCACCGGAACAAGGAACGCGATATTCATCCTCAGAATGTTATCAGAAAGAGCAATACAAATGCAGAAGGACGTGCACCTGTGTTTTATAGGCGACGCATAGGCGTTCGACAAAGTACTGTTAGAGCTGCTCAGCAACTTTGAAATATTCGAGAAAGATATTAGAATATTCAAAAACCTCGACTGGCAACAAAACTCCTGCATAAAGATAAAAATATTACTTCAGCAGATATACCAAAATAGAAAAAGGTGTAAGACAAGGATGTGCCTTCTCGCGAGATTTATTCAACCTATACAGCAAGACAATTGTGAGAGAACCGGAAATCCTACCAGTATTCATCATTGGCTGTCACAATCTTAACAGGATAAGATATACACAGATGACACAATACTGATAGCAGACACGACAAGGAAGCTGTAAAACATCCTACAGAAATTAGCCAAGGAGAACGAAAAGAAGGAACTAAGCATAAACTACAAGAAGACAAAATGCATGGCCATCAGCAAAAAGGTGAGCCCGAAATGAGATTTAAAATTCGGCGACACTAAAATGAAATGTGGAAATTTAAATATCTGGGAAGTGTTCTGACAGAGGACGCTGAGATCCGAAGACGTATTGGGATGACCAAAGACGCATTCCAAAATCTAGGCAGAGTATTACGAGACAGGAGGATTTCGTTCATTACGAAGAAAAGACTTCTGAACTGCTCCTTTACTGCAACAGAGGTATGGTCCTACAGAATGATGTTTAGGATACCATGGACCGAAAATGTGAGCAACGATGAGGTTTTGGAGAGGATGTAAAGAAACTTATACTTAACATCAGGAACAGGCAGCTGAAATTATTGGGACACAATGAAAAAGGAGGGCTTGAAAAAAATGATACTCACAGGGCGGATAGAGAGAAAGAAAGACAAGGGAAAGCAACGCGTGACATACTTAGCGGGCCTGGGAGAAGTAACAAAAAGACAAAGCTTATTGAGAGCTACAGGGGATAGGAGGAAGTGGAGAGCCATGATAAAGAACTGTGATGGCCTACATGCTGAAAGGACATAAGCCATCATAGCTCTCCAGACACGGCACATAAAAGAAGATGCTATATTTAAAGAAATTAACTTTCACTGAGAGCCTTTGTTTTTTCGAAACCCTTAAGGATCCAGGAGTGTGGCACACAATCAAAGGCTATACGATGGTCTATGAAAGTTGTGCTGTTTTTTACTTTTTTCCTGCAATTTTCCAAGATTTTTATTTGTCGATAGTTAATCTTTGCAACCATATGAGCCTCTTCAGAATCCTTCTTTTCGTTGAGAAAAGAGTAAGTAAACTTCGTACAGACATGATTAATTTATATGTGGTGGATAAACCATATTTTTTGGATCATCTGTTTCATCCGTTTTGGTATGTAATATGTTCAGTGATCCATTCTGGAATTTTATTGGGATTATTCATTAGCATTAATAAAGTTTGCGTAAATGATATAACAAAAAGCTGAGTACCTTGTCTTTTTCATGGGATTTCTATATTTGGGGATTTTGTTAGATCTTACTTTTTATTATTCTTGGTTATATTTTTCCATTCTTGTGCATATTTTAATCCACTCTGAATTGGAATTATATTACTTTGGATTCTCCCAAATTTGCACTTCTTCAATAGATGGAGACTTTTAACGTCTATAACTGTTTACCCATTTTCCTTGTCGAACTTCTTGAGGTCTGTTTGAAATATCTTATTTTGTTGATAGAACCTACAACACCTTTTATATCGTCTTGTTTGCTGTGGCTTTAATTACAGTTTCTGTTTAAGTATTGGTGGAATTTCATTTACTACTTTAATTTTATAGTTCCGCCTATATTCTAAGACCGATTGTTGCAGTTTTGCAAGAGTGTTCTAGTTGAACTAATCTTCTCCCTCCTTCGGATCTAGTCACGTACAGGTGATCAACATAGGCCTTAGGGTGATGCATGCGGTGACAAGTGAGATACTTTCTCGTTTTGCCATCTATTCGCATATTATTATTATTATTCTGCACGGTTTTTCATTATCAACCGGTGATCTTGCATTATGGGTATTCTCCATGAAGTCGTACGACCTCAAATAGATAGCGCCTTTCGCAGACTATTTGCAGTGCCAAGCAACTCAAATTTCTGAAGTGATGAGAAACTAGGCTTTATTCCTATTTTCTTAATGTAGGTTCGGTGGCATAGATTCCAACGTCCCAATGAAAACTGAGACAATAGTGATATCCCCATATTCTGGCAACTTCAATCAGGAGGTCGGTGTATTTTTTAACCTTTTCAATTTCTTTAACTTTGATAATATCGTAACCAGTAACATCTATGAAGAAGTATTTACATATTCTATTTTTAGAGCAACGACAGTGATATCTAGTTTGGTGGTGTCAAGGTTTCGGTCCGTTTGGATGTTGAAAACCCACAAGACCTTGTCTTAGTCGTTTTCGATAATGTTCTTTGGTTTCTGGCACTAACATTTCTTTTGGGCTTCAAGTCCATGCTTTCTACATAGGCACAAAAGCCTCTTCCCCTCATAGTGGCGATTGGATTCTTTGTGCTCAAGCATTCCACAGGTGCTAATAATGTGGGTGACTCTTTCCACTTACATTCCAATACAAAATAAGATTTCGGAGAGAATCGAACTCTCATCCATTTTTCATGAGTGAAGCTTTGTCTTAACGTGAAAGCTGTTCTACTTCTTGTGCGACGAAAGCTAGCCGATGTACATCAGGTCTAACTATATAATCTTATTCTTCATTTACTTGCAATGATTGGCGCTAATATCTTTGTTTTTGTTTTTGTTTTTTATTAGTTATTAGTCTGTTAGTATTGTCTTGCATTTTATTATTAACTGAAAGCCAAGTAGTGACCATCACAGTTGTTGTCATCTGAAACTGGGACGAAAGAACTAATAATAAAAAATTAACAATAACTTACATTATTTCAACTACAAATGCCTGACAACTTAAGACTACGGTGTTTAAAAGCAAGAGAAATAAGATTAGATACTAAAAAAAACTTTAATTTTAACGGTTAATGTTTCATGGAAGCATGGAAATTCAAAATATCGCTTTTATTTGATGATTTATCAATGACAGTTACTATTTAATAAATTTGACTGGAATTGCGTCATTCTTATTGATAATATAGTTCTCAAATCAATAAGATCAATTAGGTATATACATATATGACGGTGCGCTATCTTGTCAGATGAATATATTTTAATTTGATTGAAGCAAAAATTGAAACCTGATCGAATTCAAATATTCATAAGCCAATCAAATTTACTTACTGTTCATTGTGTTTAGGACATAAAATAAACCGAAAAAAGTCAGTAGTTGATCCGAATGTGAGGCAAATTAGGCCCTTTCATAACGAGGCAGATTTCAGTTCCCTCTGACAATCTCCCGTTACCCCGTTTACACACGCACAAAGAAAGTGCACTACACATACTCTACATTCACTTTTTACATACAAAATCAACAGGTTCCTACAAGTGACAGAGATCTATGCGAGTATTCATCTTTCGCAGCTGAAACTTTAATATATATAACTTATTGAGCTATTCATATATTTGAAAAATGACTTTCTCAATTCACCGAAACGAAACTTTACTTTCATTTCGATATAAAGAGACATTTTACATTTAATCACTCGGACTCAAAACAATTTTTTGTTTCTTTTTTATTGAGTGTTTAATCACCATTGTTTTTACTTTATATAAAAGCTTGTCATTTCGTTCTGTAAAACTTTGTAAATTATGGTTTTTTGACACGAATTCTCTTAATACCCAATATTTCCCAGACAAAGTTAATCCATAAGTGGTGGTCAAGACTTAAACTCAGTGACTTATACCTATATTTTTCACTTACTGGTGTAGATATCTAATATTGAGATATTCAGTTGGACAATTAAAGCGAAAATCATAATTCACTGCATCTAATTTATAATTTATCTTTATTTCTCTTCTCCTTCTCCTCTCTCTCTCCCAAATATTTTCTTCTTCTTTGTCATTCTCTCCGACTCTATATGCTGTCTATCTAACAATCTCTTATTCTCTTCCCTTATCGCTTTACCTTATCTCTTTTTTTCTGAACATGCTTCGCCTTTCTCACATCCTCTCTTTTTTCTCACCATTCGCACTCTCTTCATTTCTCACTCTTTTTCTCTCTTCCTCTATCTCTGGTTCTCTTTCCTTTCATTTTTCTCGCTCCCTCATTTTTGTTTTTCGTTTATTCCTTCTAACTCTTCCGATTTTTTAAATCAAAATGTTTAGAGATTTTAATTTTTTTGCTGCACTTTTATACGCCCATAAATAGTTACGACTTGGATCAGCATTTGAGTCACTTGAAACAACTAAGGGGAGAATGGATTTAATGAGGAAAATAAATCATTTTTTATCGATTTCCCTTTCTTTCTACAAGTGTATTGTATGGTAACGTACCTTTCAATTCTTTGACCTCTAACCCTCAACTTGAACTAAATTAGTCAATGGCCTTAGTAACTCATTACATTGATTTGTTAGTCTATATTTATGGTATGCAATACTTTTGGAAAGACGCAGTCGTTGGCTTACTGCTATAACATTGACCTGACAGCTATAAAATCAGCATGGAATTTTCGTATCATTGAGAAATCTTAAATGAGATGCAGAAAAAGATTCCGTTTTAAGGGCACAAAAAATAAAGAACAACCCTCTTCTTTCCGCCAGTATTCAGTTTTTAAAAACATTATTTAATTTAGATCCTATTTTGTAATAACTATAGCCACTTTCTTACTTTTTAAAATATCTTCGCAAATAGAATGTAGGTGGAATTCGAATTATATCCATTTAACTCTGCATATTGCATGTACAGTGTGCGATGGGTAAATTGTCACCATTTTATATTTTTCATTTCCCGCATGCACGTTGTTTGTTTTTGATTTTGTCGACTGAAAAGTATAGTAGCGTCAGTTGGGCACTGTCTGTGAGAAAAAGAGCACCATGGCGCAATTCAGTCCGCAAGATATTTGGAAACGACATGCTGTACCGTTTGGCATTTGCGCCGGAAGCTCCAATACGAACATTTCAGAGTGTTTGGGTGTCAATGTGAGGAATGTGCAGATAATTCGGAAAGAGCTGGATGAGTCTAATGATGGTTACGAAGGTATGGCAACTCGAAAAACTCACTCTGATCGTTCTGATATGAGAATTGCCGAATTTGTTGGTGAGGGCCTCAGATTCAACAAGGAGTCCTACATCAAGTGCCTGAGTAGGTAGTGCTGAACTGGGTCAAGAAGGTGGCTGCTGGAAGACCTTATATCTGGCAAAAGGCTTCTGCACCAAGCAGAAGAGCTGTCAGACAATTTCTGAGACCCCTTACATCTGGCCACCTAACTCCCCAGACTGAAACCCACTTGATTATGTTTGGGGTGCAGTTGAGCGAGAGACCAACAAAACTCCTTGTAACACCAAAGATGAACTGAAGGCAAAGATTATGGCAGCATTAAAGAGAAAACCAACCATAAGAGTTGCAGGAGATCCCGAAGTCGTCTGTAAACTGTGGTTGAAGCTAATGGCGATTTTATTGAATAAATTTACTCTTTCGTATTTCAAAATATTTTTATGTAATTTTGGTAAATATATCTGATAAAATGAGATGTCAGTGTTATTTTTATTTTTGCGTAATTTAGATGACAATTTATCCATCCCACACTTATTTATGAATAAGAAAGTATAAAACATTGATGAAATTATATATATATATATATATATATATATATATATATATATGCACACACACAGACGTAGACACGCACACACACATATACACACACAAATATATATATACATATATATATATAATAATGGACTCTCCCGTCGGTTTCGACGTATGAGGATCTGACAGCTTAGTTGATTCATTTGTGAAATTTTGTTCGATAATCTTAAGTGGCATTTAAGACCCGCTAGTGATTTGCAAAGGAGGCCACATATGGAGCAAGTGTGAGGATTATGAGATGAGATCACTGTTGGATAGGCTGACCTTTTAGATCTTGCTCTCGCTTCTTGAAGATGATTCAGACAAGCAGATTGAAAATTGCTGAGTCCACTAAAACACGTTGATCTCGATTCTACCCCTCCAAGGCTAAGCGCTCAAGGGTGTTATGTGGTATATTGACTGCTGACAAGTTGCTTTTCAGCTTGTCTTTGTATCTTAGCCATATATATATATATATATATATATATATATATATATATATATATATATATATATATATATATATATATATATATATATTCTCATTATTTTAAAAGCTATATTTAGTGGAAACACGTGTGTGACTAGACATTTCTGTTTTTAAATAGTTTAAATCTATGTCTCCGGTCTATTCATTCGAAAGTATTAAAGTTATTTTATTTACAAAAATGTATACTTGTCGTTGGTAGCATGAGATAAACTATCAATGGATCCATGGATAGTAAGGTAATATGTGATGTTATAATTTTTAATAGGAATATTTTCTACCACTGAAGTCGACTAATTTGATGTATTATTCCTGTGCTACTGATAATATGGTACCGATTTACAGTTCATAATCAAGTCCCTTTAGTTTAAACTTTGTCTATAAATTATTTCATTCCTTCAAATGCTGATTCTAGCAAGGTTTGGAATCTGCTGATTTTACTATTATATCACGTGTCGCCTTGCACATGATATGTTTAAATAATGCGTAAACAATTCACAAAAGACATTTATTTTACTTGCATTTATTTACTACTTAGGTAGCATCCATTATGCTCTTAAATTAGTTGTAAAAGTTGTTTTCTACAGCGCAAACATGGCATCTGATCTTTAAGCGGAAAATAAAAGAATTCGATCAATATAGAATTGTTTAAAACAAAAGTGGAATTTTATCCGCAAACGTTTATCCGTTGTTTGTGTAATTTCGCCGAATAATGAGAGAGCGCGAACAATAAAATAACTGTCGGCTTTCTTTTTCTAGAAAAATTCCATTGATTTTTTTAATGTAATTGTTGAATTATGTATGGAGTCATTAATTGCTGAAAATCGGTGGTTCATTTTAGTGTTGACTGCTGTAATAAGTGAAATCATGAGAATGATTTTGTAGGCGGCAGGCCAGAAAATATGAACTAACCTCTAAAGATAATGAAACTATTGATTTTCATTTTCTTTAACCGAATCATATCTGGGCGTTTCAGATTTATCTACATGGCAACACTTACACATTCTTTTGTGTTGATGCGGAACCGACACCAACTAGCATTGTTACTAATGCTAAAGTGTACTTGTCCAAATATAAGGCAAAGAAAATTGTGTTGCACTTACTAGTAAGAAAAACCTACTTATTCGAAAAATAATGTTCATTTTACATCAGAAGTAGGACTTTAACAAATAGAATATAAAGAATGTCCCCAGAACACATTGGTGAAACATTCCGAAATTTAAAGAAAAGAATATATGAACATAAATGTATGACGTAAAGTTTAATAATACATGAAAAACACGTGTGTGTAACCGAAAGATTCGTGATCACAATTTATATATGGAATACACCATTTTCCTAAAAGACGAAAAAGCATAGAAAATGTCACAGTCTGTGCGTTCCTTATCGTTAATATACGACCGGCCTATTTTAATACAAGGTAACCAAAAAAGTTCTGTCCGTTTTTAAAGGAAAAAAAGAAAACACTTCACAGTATGTGTAACTTATATTTAGTCTTCGAAGTAATCTCCATCGGCATTCAGCACCTTCTGTCAACGTGTATCCAGCTGTTCAATGCCCTTGCGGTAGAACTTGGGGGGTTTTGACGCAAAGAAGTCCGTGAGGGCTTTGCGCAAGTCTGCTTCATTGGTGAAGGATTTCTCACGAAGATGATTATCCAGGGAGTGGAAGAGGGACAATCGGATGGCGCAAGGTCAGGTGAATAAGGTGGATGGCACAAAGTCTCCTACACAAGTTGCTGTATGGTATCCCTGACCACTCGCGCGACATGCGGCCTGGCGTTGGCATGGAGGAAAAGCACACCTTTGCGATTCACCAGTGCTGGCTCCTTCTGGCGCAATGCTTGTTGCACACGTTTCAATTGCTGCGAGTATAGGTCTCCAGTGACCGTTTGGCCCGTTGGTAGCAGTTCATAATGAACCACTTGACGACCTGTCCACCAGACACAAAGCATAATCTAGCGTTCTTGCGGTGTGAGGGACAGCATCCTGAGGAGACAACCAATGCCTGGAACGCTTGGGAGTTTCGTACAGAACCCACTTTTCATCACTGGTAAGCACTCGATTGAATAAGGATGCGGTACGGTGGCGAGAAAGCAGCGATACGCAGGCTGCCACTCGTTGTCCCTTGTGGACCTCCAACGGCGTTTGCGGAACGCACTTGCTCAGTTTGTACGTCTTACCTAGGCGGCGCAGGTGAAGTCTAACTGTTTCATCGGAAACTTTGAACTGTCTTGCAAGTTCACCACACATTAGACTACTGTCCTCTTCAATGGCCGCCTTCAGGACTCCGTCATTCAAGACCTGTGGTCGTCCACTGCGAGGCTCATCATGGAGAGACAAATCTCCCGACTTGAATTTTCGAAACCAACGCCTTGCAGTACGTTCATGCACAGCACTATCCCCAAACGCTTGAGATATGCGGCAACTTGATGCAGCTGCTGATAAGCCCACTTTGAAGTCGTAAAGCAAACAGCCCCGAACGAGATCTCTAGACACTTCCATCCTTCTCACAGCTGTCTGGGTTATAACTGATGGCCAGGCACGGTGCGCGTGTTTTTTATAACGTCTGATGTTCCTACTTCCGGCTGTCCGAATTTGAAAACAATTGCTACACGCATTTCGTATATATTTCAACTTCATTCAATGACTAATCAAAAAACGGACATTTTGGTTACCTTGTATATAATATATCGTATATCATATCTTCATATTATATACCTATAGATACCGGTATATAAGGAGGCACAGTGGAGTAATGGGTAGCGGCACGGAGTGAGGAATCGGAAATCAGAGTTCGAATCCGTTATATTCACTTACGTGCTAATACCCTTGCGATAGGTATGAATCCTCTTTTTTTCCTCCCAGAAGCAGGACAGACCGGGTTTTATAGCCTTGGATGGCAACTGGTCTACCGCAGAAAGAAATGGCAACTTACTGCAAGAAAAAAATCTGCCTCGTCAGTCATATATCGAAAGGTACATGGTCGCCTAAGCGTGTATCACGCATGGTACCCAACTGACTGAATATAGATCTCACACATACATCCTCTCTCTCTCTCTCTCTCTCTCTCTCTCTCTATATATATATATATATATATATATATATATATATATATATATATATATATATAAATATATATATGTATATATATATATATATATATATATATATATATATATATATATATAAAGTCCCATTGAATAAATTTTTATCCGTAACAAAACTTATATAGATCTGATCTATCCACTTATGATTATGTCATTCACTCAGAGTAAGAAAATACTGAGGATAAATTAAAAATAATGTTCAAGCACTGACTTAATGAATTGATTTTAGTGAGAGACTTTGGAAAATTATCCCTTGGTACCGACATCGAGAAGGACTTTGTATTATATTTTAAAACTATAGATACTTTAACTTCATTCAATGACTAATCAAAAAACGGACAGAACTTTTTTGGTTACCTTGTATATGCCCACTTATCAAAGAGGTTGCAATGGTTTATTAAAATTAGACAGAGTTGCAGAATTTGCTTACTTTTGTCAGTTTATGTCAAAAAAATTTAGGGATCTAAAAATGAAAGAGAAAATCCGTTCCAAATTTCATAGACAAAAATTCGAGATGTAAAAGAAAGAATTCGTTTCTTAAAATAATGTGAATACCACCATTTACCCTGCTCTGACTTTTCAGTTAATACTGAAACAATGTGAGATATGTAAGCTTTTTTATAGCTTAGTTGAAAGTAGATAAAATATAATTTCTGTACCTATACAACGAAAGTAAAAAACCAAGCGTTCAGCCTATTACTGAGAATCAGGTTTCGTCTCTCTAATGTAAAATTTATTGCTTTCAAAGAAATATTCTTTTTCTTATGACAACGAAATATGTCAAAGTAAAAATTTTTCAAATTTCTTAAATATTAATTTCCGTCGGATTCTTAACCATATATATATATGTGTGTGTGTGTGTGTGTGTGTGTGTGTGTGTGTGTGTGTGTGTGTGTGTGTGTGTGAAAGAGAGAGAGAGAGAGAGAAAGAGAGAGAGAATGTGGTAAAAAGTTCTCGGCCCGACCAAGTATATCTTAGAAAAATAAAAAATAAATCCGATGTTTTGTGATTTGGTAGGCATTTGCAAAATGACTATGATCCATCTTCGTCCAAACAGTTACTTCTAATATTAGAAAATGAAAGTATGAAAAACAAATATTTACATTTGTAGAATTGTAAATATTTGTTTTTCATACTTCGATCGCGTACAAATTGCACTAAATTTTCTTAACAACTTGTTCTACAGTACGGTAAATGTAAATATTATAGAAAATGTTTAGTACAGAAAGGTAAACAAGAGGTCAGCTCTGTTAATTAAATGTTTTAATAATATATTAATAAATTAATATATTTTCCTGGTTCATCAAGTCACATCTCTAGTTACAAAGGAATTTGGTTTCATTTATTTTTATTACAAGTTTTTGAGGGGTAGTTTTAGATTGATTATAAGGTGACAGGGGTGGCGGGAGTAGGAGGACTATAGAATGATCTATATTGGAAATGTAAAGTGGGGGTACAGTCGTTTTTAAACCATCTTTGATCATTTACTTAGGTACAAGTGTACTCAGTAAAGAGGCCAGACAATTTGACCTCTTAAATAATTTTTAGACGGGAAGAGAAAAGAAGACAAATTGTAAAGCAAAGGAGGGGGAAGAAGAAAGAAAGAAAGAGTTAAACAGAGGGGAGCAATTAGGAAGAATGAGTTATCATATGTAAGCATATCACGGTGACACTTGAAAAACACACATCAATATAATTTATAGTTAATACATAAAGTATTAAAGATTACCAGCAAAGTATGAATAAAATAAAATATATTAATAATATTATTAATAATCTTATTAATCCTGATTAATACAATAGTAATTAATATAGGACAATATATTAAAGATTATTTTTTAAAAATTAAATTTTAAAAAGAAGATTATTATTAAATTAATAATATTAATATTATTAAAACAACTATAATAAAGGTTAAAAATAAATTTAAATTTGAACATTAAAATTAAAAAATTAAAATTTATAAATGGTAAATAAAAATATATTTAATATTAATTATATATTAAATATGTAATATCAATTTAATATTAATAATCAGATTACTTACTACTATTAATAATAATAGTATTACTCATAATAATGATAAAAAGAATGACAATAATTAGATAAAAAATGGAGAGTAAAATCTAAAAAATAAAAAATATAAAAATAATAATGTTGTTTGGTACATTTATTTAGTAACCTTATTTTCATGGAAAATTCTGCAAAGTAAATGAAAAAACTAAATATATACACGCTTATTCATATATATATATATATATATATACCTATTCTGATACATATGTTAACAAACATATAATGATATCAAGCAAAACATACAATTATATAAAGACCGATACATAAAATAATCACATCTTAAATATGTACGTATATATATACACATATACCCAAATATTCACAAATTCACATATCTATACCTATGTATAAATGCATATAACTAAATATATATCTACATATATACATCTATATACATACACACTTAAAAACACAAACACACAAAAAATTATTAATATTATCACACATCTACACATATACATACATATAAAGATATACACACACCTATATATATACATATATACACACACATATACACTTATACATATGCATACACCTGTACATACACATATACATATATATACATACCAATATACACACATATATATACATATATATATACATGTATACATATACGAATATACAGCCATATACAAATATACATACATACATACGCACACACACACACACACATATATATATATATATATATAAAAGAAAAAATATATATACATATGAAAACATTTACACATAAATTGTTTAACCTAATAAGTCCTTAATCCGACATATAGAAATTAGGAATTATTTGGTGTCTTGATGATTTAAAATCCAGTGGTTTCCATGGTATCATAGACCCCATCCAGGCGTTATCATCGTATGGATAATTAACGCCGGGTTAGGATCAATATATCCTGCACGATGATATTTTCTTTTATTTCTCAATTAACGTTCCGTTAAAGGATTCTTGAATAAGGGTTAGGGTTGCTTCCCTTGTATTATTGTATCATCGGCGGAATAGATAAAGTAAAAATAAATAAATATTAATTTAATTAGGATATAATTGAATTTAAGTTTCCCGGGCCCCCTAAATGACACATTCGACCGACCGTACACCGTAGACCAGAGACGAACGAAACAACAGATGTTAACAATATAATATGCTTAATAAACAAGAACATGGGACAAATGACAATAATGGATAAAAGAATAGCATGAAATGTTGCGTCTAGTTGGGAGAAGATGAGCGATAACGAATACAGAACTCAACATATGAAAGGGGATAACATTAATAATCTGGTGTTACATATGTAATGGTGTTTTGCACGAACATAATGTTATTGTACTGTTGCAAGCTAGAATAATATCTGGGATGGGATATAAGAACTTATCTGCTATTTTGTGGTTTAACGGGCAATTTCGATAACAGTCTTTTTCTATCTTTCTTTCTTTCTGAGGACTGAAGGTTAGATTCTCGATTTGGATCGTGTCTTCCGCCTTGGTTTTGAATTCAGGATTCCTTCTTAAGGTGACGATATCTGAGTTGCAAAGGACTACTGTATTAGACACTTCTCACATTCGCGGCACTGGAACAACATGGTTTGCTTCTCAGCCTCGGGGAACGTGCGGTCTCAGCTTATTGTTTGGAGTTTGCAGTTGATGTGACTTTACTCGTCAACGGCTGGCCTGCTACTAATTTTCTAGAGTCATCACGCGCGTCTCTTCCTTTTTGGCGCCTAATTTCCTGCTTGCTGATTGGCTGCTCTTGACCAATCGCATTGCCGCTTTCGCGTGCTGCTTCTATTTTTATCACTCGCCTACGCGTGTGTGATTTAGGTCATGGTGTGGGAAGGGGATGGGTGTTATATGTCGGCTTTCATTCGCCACAATGGGCAAGTCCCCCCCAAAGTTTTAGGCATAGTTTGTTATTTTGAACCGGTTTTTATGTCTGCATTTGAAGATGATTTATTACGGTGATTGAGTAATTCATCAGGTCTATTATATTTGATTATTAATATTTTTCTTTAATGCAGAGGTCACATCTTTAAAGTTTTTAGGAGTTCTAGCCCTGGAAATAATTTTCCGTTTCAGCTGCGGAGTGAAGCCCTTTTCCTTAATATCCCAATAACATTTAGATAATGCTTTTTGATTCTGGAAGGATTCGTTTATGAAGGAATGGCGATGGTTATGAAAGCGTTGTTTCCAGTCTACAACGGATATTCCAATATAAACCTTTTTCTGGTTCATATTTTCTTTGGGGAAAATTGTGATCTCATAGAATGCATTTTCTATCAAACATAATCCCCCCCACTCGGCACTCAGGTTTAACTCTGCAATTACAGGCAGAAATAAATCCTAGTCATGGAACCTTAAGGTTGTCCCTTTCTTAATTATTTAATTAATATTTGATCTGATGTTACATTGAGCTCTCTGGATTACATCATCTTTGGAATTATCCACGCGGATTACCAAACCCTTCATTCCCTTATCATATATATATATATATATATATATATATATATATATATATATATATATATATATGTGTGTGTGTGTGTGTGTGTATGTATGTATGTATGTATGTATTCTAATAACATTAAAGCAATCTACATATTTGCATTTAAATTTACAGATTATCAGTCTACACTTACGTGATAAGGGCTGAGTATAAAGTTATTCCTGTGGTGCAAACATATTTCCTATTTTATTTTGGTGGATTATAATCGCAAAGGCTAATGCTGGTGGTATGGCCATAGATGGAGAATATTCACATCATATCATTTTTTTTCAATTTGATATAGATAGCAGCTGAACAGTAGTTTGAAAAAAGGCGTCTGACATGAAAATGCGTATGAAGCATCGACAATTACTGAAATTTGACGATAGTAAGCAGTGAATATAACCACATTCCATGTAAATAAATGAGAAGCATTAAGTTTCGAAGTTTCCATCGTACGTGTGTTTGTGTGTATTATACAAATCTAGTACGATGACAGTCCTATTGGGACTTAAGCTAACTCCAGAACTCAAGTGGATCTTTTTATCTAGGATCCATCACTAAAGATGCTGAAAAAATGGTCAGTTCCCTGATTGACTTTCAATTGAATATGTGAAGGAAAATAACGAAACAAAAATTTTCATAACAAAATAATTTTAAACTCGTGCAACCAACAAAGGTGTTGACTGATTTTTATAAGGAAATGATGCCTTGGTTTTGATGGTATTAAGATTTCTATTGTTTCTATGGAAACCTTTTTTTACGAATTTATGAATGAAAAGGATGCCATTCTCTAATTCTTGAATCATTTAATCTGCATAAATTTTAGTCGCCAGATGTAAACTTTTTCACATCGATCAGAATTTATTGATACCATTCCTTATGGTATATCTGTTCCAATGCCGAAAATTTTGATGATTATACATTATATACTCTCCGTTTCAGTTCTCATGTTTACGATCAAGTTCTAATCAAGTTTTTTTGTTTTTTTTTAATCTCAGCAGTTACAAATGTGATATGCTTAGGAGTTTTCTGAATGATGACAAGTTTCTACAACCGTCAAAGCGTTTTGAATTTCTAACCACAAATTCTACTTCTGCCAACCTTATAAGCATGTTTAACGTTTATGTCTTTTAGCACTGTGACTTTTTAAAAGCTATTTTGACTTTTAAAATCATATTTCAACGCATACTTTAACGCATACTTCAACTTCATCCTCAGAATTACAGAGAGATTAGAAACAACGCCTCAAACAAATTTTGTTTTAATCCTGTCCATGGATTTATTTGGACGCCCACATCTTAACATAGTATTGTATGGTGATATTGTATATTGAGAAGAGTTATTATATTAATAATAAGTTGGTTCAAAATGCAAGATTTTTAACTTTTTATTGCCGTTTTTTCTCATTCAGCTTTTTAATCATCTTCATTCCGAATTTATAGAGAGATTTTGTATTTTCTCAGTTTTATCACCAAAGGTACACGGTTGTTTTAATAGCCAGACACATACACTGAAAGCCTGTGACAAGGAGAATACGTTTTCAAACTAGTCAAAATATATATTTGACAACTATTTGCCCGAATGTAACAACACTTAAAAAAGGGACCAAATTTCCTCTTTGAAATATAAATGACTTTTAATGAAGGGCTAACAAAATGTTCGAGGAATTTTCTATGCGAATTTCTTAACCCATTTACTCTGGTTGAGCTTGTTATGTGTGATTGTGGTAGACTTTTGATTTCTGTGCTAATGACCACCAGTAATGGTTAATAGCTTGCGAGAATTGCAAATTAAACCCGCCGTAAGCAGATTCTCGGTCGATTCTGTTGTTGCATTTTCTTAGAATGAATCAAAGCACAAATTTAACGAATTTCAATAAACAAATGCGCGTGCTGAACGGGTTCACTTACCTGATTTACCCTTTGTTTTCCCAATTGTTAATAAGAGCAGAAATAACTCTAGAATTTGATGATTCCTCGGATATATTCAAAGTACTAATTTAGCCAGGAATAAAATCAGTTCTCTCCTCTTTGAAATGTTTTTTCCAAAAGAAACGAGGAAAGCTTGGGGCGTTTAAAGCCAATTCGAAAAATAATCAGCAAGCACATTTATCTGCTCAAGTGAAAGTTTGCCAACAGGAAAAGAAATTAAATGAAGATGAATAAAACCGAAAGTGAAACTCCATCAGCGCTAATTTCCTTCAAGATGAAAAGAAGGAAAAAAAAAATAAAAGTTATCACAAATGAAAAAAAGAGAAATGTTCCTACAGTCAGTGATCAAAATTTTACTGAAGTTCAACCAGAATTGAACTAGTTGATTGGCTAATAAACATGTAATACTTAGTTCGTTCTTTCTTTCTTTCTTTCTTTCTTTCTTTCTTTCTTTCTTTTGTAATGAACGTTTTGCAAAATGTAATTTTAAGAGAGACTGATCAAAATCGTTCAAAGAAGAATGAAAACGTAACGGTAAAATTGTTTTCAAAGAATTGTATCCGGACTGCTTTGAACAGATTAATTCGAATCGGAATTAACACGAACCACCACCCTCACATTTTCGTTGTCATGGATGAAAATCCTGTTCCTACGCATAGTGACTCGTTTTGTGGCTGATAGTGTTGATATTCTAAGCCTGAAATAGCCTAGAATTTGGAATATTGTTTTATGAATCAGAGAGCACCGCTACCCTTGTAGATCTGTATTAAAGAGAATTAAGTAAATTTCCACACGAGTAATTTAACTGATAAATAAGTAAGTTTATTATTTATCGATAATGTATCAACGAGAGAATGACTTCATTATAACTGAGGCTGCATATCCATAATGTGTCTCCACCAGTAAAGAGAAAGCTCCAACCTTAGGCTTAACTCCTTAGGAGGATTAACGAAATAAACTAATTATGAAAACATCGCGGCCCTGTGTGAGTATAAATAAAAAGAGCATTTTGGGACAAAGCTGCTACAGTAATAATATGGATGCCAAGTAAAAAAGACACGACAGATCGTTCGGGAGAAAAGGTGAAATATTTTAATTATCCAAGATTACTTTTCAAAGTTAATCCAAAAATAAAATAATTAATTTTCTATTCGTCGAGAAAAAAATTACAATTTTCTTCTTTTTTTTTTTCAGCTCCAGTACTTTGAACGTTAGATTTTGATGGTGACGATCAAAATAATATCCACCTTTCAGGTTCATTTTACATTCTATAATATCGATAAAACATTCGAAGAGATATTTTGTAACGATGGAAGGGATTTGGAATTAAGTAAACTGAACTCATCATATTCTGTCTTTAAATTTGCTCTTTATTTCTGGTGATATTTTCTTATAATTATTTCCACATTTCTTTGCTCGATGAAACGTTTCCCCTTTCTTATTTTTTTTTACCTTCAGAATGTACTTTTTCTTCGCGTTTTCTTTCAATTTTACCAAATCTCTCCATCTCTATTCCATCTTTCTTAACGATTTATTTCAACTTCCTTCTTTTTTCTCGCTTCTTCTTATATCATTATTACCATTTTCCTTTTATCTCTTTTCAACTTTTTCTCTTTCCTTTCTTCTTTCCTCTATTTCTATTCTCCCGTCTCTCTCTTTTTCCCTATCTCCTTAAATAATCATTCCTACTGTAGATTCTCTCTCTATCATTCCTGGTTTCATTTATGAGCATCAAACAATTAATATTCTTCATTTTCAGCTGAGGATATATATATATATATATATATATATATATATATATATATATATATATATATATACATATATATATATATATATATATATATATATATATATATATATATATATATATATATATACATATATATATATATATATATATATATATATATATATATATATATATATATATATATATATATATACATATATATATATATATATATATATATATATATATATATATATATATATATATATATATATATATACTTTCTGTTTGCCTCATTTGCTTTGGTTCTAGAGTGTAGCTTTATCGAATGTATATTAATCTCTTCTTGAGTTACCGGGTTAAAAACGAAACTGTGCGGCTCTTATTTTCATTTGTGTATAATGAACGACATTTTGTTGATGAATGTAAATCAGTGTAGGATTTATACATGAGAAATGTGTGAAATCGCTTTACACACAGAAAAACAGTTGATCACTTTAAAAAGGAAAAATTCTTCAAACCAGATGAGAAAACAGTTTTCATTTATTTGATCAGTTTATTAAAAATTAACATGTGTAAAAAACAACAAAATTCTAAACAATAAAGTTCCGTAGATATTAATTTATTCGAAATTTTGCTCTCATTTTTGCTTGTTTCAATATTCAGAACGCTATACCCACGAGCCTTCTTCAGGTGCTTGTCCTATTCGTTATCATTCTCTGAATTTCGAACTGAATTTTTTATTCAATCCATGGTGGGATAGATTGTTCTCATTCTAATATTCTTATTGTGCTTCTTTTAATGGAAAGCTAATTCTTAGCTGATTAACCAGCATGGCTGTCGGTGTCTGTAGCTGTCTGGTTAATGTGATTGGTGTTTATGGCCCGCTCATGTGTTTAGTATTAGTCGTGCGTTGATTATTGTGGCATGAATACTTAGCTTGCTGTTCTGGTTGGTCATTGACTTCGGTGTCCATAGTGCGTTTGTCAGGCGTTTGTTGATAGTTGGTCATTATGGTTAGGTATCCGTTGTCGACTGTTTAGTGTGGTCGAAATCAATGTCTAGAACCACCTTCATTATAGAAATATCAGTTCTTTCATTATGTTTTATATTTAGTCTTCCAAGGTGGCATCTCGAAGATATCAAAATTCCGTTTTTTCATGCTCTGCGGAATATTAAAATTGGCATCTTTTCTACCTAGCGGCAGAGATTGAATTTTTATCCTCATGGTGTCCTTTTCATTGTTTTTCTTCCTCTTCCTTC
>OZ038495.1:75573740-75651240 GCA_964036315.1 Acanthosepion esculentum
TACTAAAATGTACTGCCCACTGTATATCCATGCTCACATTCATTATTTAGTCTCTGTAAACGCCCGGCAAGCGAAAGTGAATTCAGTGGCACAAATCTGTTTGTATGCATTTGGCACTTAGCTGTTATCAAGACAAAGCATTAACGATTATTGTTGGTTATGTTTAACCTCTACTGTTATAACATTCAGCTTATATCAGCATATTTTTCAGTTCATTCCTTAAACAAGTAATAGCGATGAAGGCATATAACGTGACACACACTAACGGACACACACGCACGCGCGCACACACACATACACACACACACATACACACACACACACACATATATATATATATATATATATATATATATATATGAAGACTGATCATTAACTTCATAGCTTGATACGACGTTATTATATCTGAAATTTTACCGGAAATTTGTACTAATTTTGATCTAAGTTATCAACATTTGCCTATGAATTAACTATTGACTGGGGAAGTGTTTATGGGAAAAAAATATGTGTTTTAATGCTACTTGGCTACTTACCCTACCTATATATATACGGCAATGGTAATGGTGGGATTGGACGTTTTATATATATATTCTTATAAGGAAACATTCGGCATTCATTGACCGGACAATTAACTTATCTGTCGATTAAAATGTATAAAATCTTTCTCTAAAAACAGGTTTTCAGCTCAAGTCCATTAACTGTTATCTAATACTGATGGAGATTTATTTCCTAACCTTTTATTTAATTTAGTGTGAAAAGTCAACCTGTTTATTATGTCATTATTTTTTCATCAAGTTATCTTATCTGTCTATATCTCTGTGATGAGGTATTATGATTACTTGCATTATTTACATTATTTGGACTGTTATTCTCATCGTTATTGCCATATTCAAAACTTTTCGGCCGTTGTACGATCCAATCTTCTTCAGGTGATTGGAATTTCGAACCGAACCGTTTATTTGTTCGGTTCGAAATTGCAATCACCTGATAAAGGCCGGAGTCTACAACGGCCGAAACGTTGTGAATATGGTAATGAAGTCTAGTTACCTTGTTATCCATTTTTAGGTGTCGCCGTAGGAATTATTCAAAACATGTACTTGCTGTTATTTTGATAAAGTTCTTTATTTGTGGTTCTATATTGTGATGAAGGATGGTCAACTTTCTATGCAATAGTTATGCTATTTCCTGGAATAGCTTTATGAAATATATGCCATCATTACACAGAACAAAAGTCAAATTGGGACGTTAGAAGTTGATTTCATAGAATGAAGAGTGTGATTAATACAATGTTAGTACTTTCACCATAATGGATCCAATTGAAATACATCTGAATGTGTGAGGGTCTCCATGACTACATTTTTGTTCCCATACTGCATCAATGCGCGATATACCAAGGATATGCTTCTGATTCCAGACTTCCTTCATAAAAACGGGAAACTTGTTTTTGAATTGATCAAGTATAGCTTTCTTGACTTCCTCATCACTATCTCTCTCTCTCTCTCTCTCTCTCTCTCTCTCTCTCTATCTATCTATCTATATATATATATATATATATATATATATATATATATATTATTTTTATTTTTATACCTATATTATAACACTGGCGGTGTAAAAAAAGCAGATGAAGCAATTTGTAAATAAAAAAATATATTACACAAATCTGGGAAAAATTCAAGAAAAAAAGAAAAGACTAAATACATCCGTACTACTTGCAAATAATCAACCAGCGCCGCAATGTCTAGCCAAAAGAACAAGCACCAACATAGCTACCTAAGTTGATACGCAAAAGCTTAATTTAACGGTATTTTAGTTAAATATTTTGTTCGACGGGGGAAAATTCTTCTAAAGCATAATTTCAATAATATCCCTGATGGCATTATGTTTAGATTATCTACTAATTCTTCTAACATCAATGTTTTTACTCAAGGTAAGCACGATTATGAGCTGGCTAAAAAAAAAACAGTGGTTGCAAAAACAAACTTGTTTATAAAACCACAGATAAAACATCAAATGTACGTAATACGGTGAAGAATAGGGCAAGGAAAACTATGGTTCACACCGCCATTCGCTTGCCCACTTAGATAATGTTTCTCTAAAAAAAATTAATACAGTACATATATCGGTTTCACAACAACCACATTATTACGCTGTTTAACCTGCTGTTATCAAATTTATGTCAATTCAATTGCATATCACCTCTCAACACAAAGGGAAAATACAGCAAGAAATCCTACAAATGCTTACCAATAGCACAAAAGAGCGATATTACATAAACTAGAAACATTAAGCATAGAAAACAGACAACACACGACCAAGAAAATTATATCTAATTTAAGAAAAAATACTAAATATATTTCAATAAATAAACACACACACAAAGTACACATGTAAATGCACTTGAGACATAAAAATACATAATACAAAAAATGATGGCTAACGATAGCCGAAAGTACTCAAACATTGGACAGATTTATGAAATCAAAAAACTAATCAAAAATTCAGGAAAGAATAAATAAAAGCACTTCAACAAAAGAACTTTTGGCAATCTTTAACGGCACTTGTAGAAAGGAAAGATTACAGCCTAAAAACACATTTTATATATATATAGATAGATAGATAGATAGATAGATAGATAGATAGATAGATAGATAGATAGATATAGATATATGCTGGTGTGATTCAGTATACATAGGACGGACCAATCAAAGATTGAAAACCCTTATTGCGCAACTCGTGCCTGCCCATCTACAAACCAGCAGTCGGAGTTGTTCATTGAGGACTACCTAATCTGTGCACGACTCGTCCACTGGACAACACTTATTGGACAAACCATATTGTGCCACCGAATATAATGACGCCTTTTTTTTTCTTTTTTTTAACATAGAGCTCGCTCTGCCCACCACCTTACAGTTCACGAAGTTATATATATCAAATTATATCAGCCCAGCCTATGTAAACAACAGGAATCATTCGCTCCTCGGATTTGTTTAGAGGACTAGGAGTAAACTTTTTCTATTTTATACTCTTTTGGAACATTTAATGTTTTTAATCATCAATTCTATTTTTGTGATTGTGACTGTAGTTTTCTTTAATTGCGCTAACGTTGACCTTTTGAAACAGTGTTGGCTGAAAGTGAATTCTTCAATGTGTATATAATCACGTCGTCTTTATTTAAGTCTGTTTTCTTTTTGTGTACGTTAAAGCCCGTATAGAGTATGAAATTAGAATTATATATATATATATATATATATATATATATATATATATATATATATATATATATATATATATATATATATATATGTATGTATATATATATCTTTTATAGAAGTTTTGTTAAAGACGATTATCCGTGTTATTCAATTTTTCTTGGGTTTGTATAAGTGTTTTCTTTTCTGGTCACAAAGTGTGTAAAACTGTGCGAATGTTCTATATATCTCTGCGCTTTTGACTATTCCATTAGCCGTTATCAAAGATTTTTTTAACTGAATGTTTAAATTTTTATGTGTCTAGAGTGATGGGAATGTGTTTGTTATTTCCCAAACATGGTCAGCATATTATAGCCGTGTTTATAGTTGATGTCATTGAGTGTTGGCTTTTTTTTTTAGCCTTTTTACATGTATTATAGTTAATTTTCTACGAGTATGTTGTGAATAGAGTTTGGTAGATTTTCGTGTCTGTTTAAATGAGTCCTAATATAGCTATGGTCAGAGAGATGTTACGTGAGTCTTCTTGATAAGCATAGAGTGGTATGTCCAATATAATAATTCATGAATTTGGTTTGATCAGGAACGCAGTTCCTCAAGGGGTATGTGAATGCATAAATAATATTGGGTCTCTGAAATTTTGATCTTACAGATGAGTTGTTGGTGGTGATAATAAGGTAGGCTATTTGAATTTTTTATAGTAGATAATTTCATTTCCTTTTTCTGGTCGATTGGAGTTGTGTATTTCTTTAATTCTTCCTGCTCATATATATATATATATATATATATATATATATATATATATATATATATATATATATATATATATGCATGTATTGATTATGAAATTTTGTATAATTTTCATAATGATTCATCATGTCTAGAACCGGAACCCTCAACGAACACACATACTGAAAAGCACTGGAAGTCCGTTTCGTCCTTTTTGTGACTCATCAGCAGTGGGCATCTTCTACCGAGCTTTAGAGTCGAGCCTAGAACCGCTCCGATACGACGCAATCATAATACCTTTGGGCCAACGGGCTGCGGTGGTAAGGAGGAAACTAAGTTACTAGACATAACACAGCACATTGTTCCATAGTGGTGTCACTATAGAAGCATAGAAAACACACAGGACTGGTCCCTAGATCAACGACTTTCTTCACCGAGACGGCCCATCCAGAGCATTAGATGCTGGATCCAGCATAGGTTATATTATAGATTTGTAGTTAGGCGATTTTGTATAATTTTCATACTGATTCTTCATGTCTAGAAACTGAATCCCCAAAGCACACACATGCAGAAAAGCAATGGACGGCTGTTTCGTCCTTTGGGGGACTAATCAGCAGTGCGCATCTTCTACCGACTCTACAGATACGACGCAAGCATCATACCACTGGGCCAACGGTGGCGAGGAGGAAACTACGTTAACAGACATAATATAGCACAGCTCATCCTTGCTGGTGGTGAAAAATTCTACAAAATCCTCTCTGCGCCTACTTGGTCTCTCGCTGTCCACTGACCTGAAGAAATTTGGTTCTCTGCGTCGCGCTAGCTTTTTCTTGCCTGAGTTCGTCCTTCAAATCTACAAGTCAACCATTCGTCCTTGCATGGAATACTGCTGCCATATATGGTCTGGTGCTCCCGCTGTTTATCTCAAGCTCCTCGACAAAATCCAGAGACTGATTTGCAACGTAATCTGGCATTCCGTTCTTTCCTACAAATATTTTCATTGCAACTGCTCCGACGAGATACATTCATTGGTTTTCAAACCGCATGAATTTAAGCTTGCTACTAGGTTGTCATTTCGGTCCCCCCCTTTCACTGTCGAAACGGCTAAATGTAGCCATCTCTTTTACTCCAACAGCTTCTTATCTCGCACCTCCCGTCAGTAGAACTCCCTTCCTATCACTTGCTTCCCTGATGGGTATAATCTTCAAATATTCAAATGTAATGTCAATCGACATCTTCTGATGCCTTGACCTTGACCCCTGTTCTTTTATCCTTTCCCAACCACTCCTCTTTACTCTTACTCTCACTCTCTGTAACCCCTTGCGTACCAGTGGCACTCCTGCCATGCTTGGGGTGATTTGCTTAAAAAAATTACAAATCAATAATATAACCTATGCTGGATCCAGCTTCTAATGGTCTGGTAGGCCCAATGGTAAGATGCTTTTGTCGTATCAGAACGGTCCGGCTTCGTATATACACTATTTACATTATTCAGACTATTGTCCTCATCTTTGTCGCCATATTTATTACAAGGTTTCGGCCGTTGTACGCTCCGGCCTTCTTCAGGTGGTTGGAATGTCGAATTGAACCCTTTGTTTCGCTCACTGTGCCATGTTTTTAATGGGTGTTAGATAGATAGATAGATAGATAAATAGATAGATAGATAGATGTAAATAGTGTTTCGTCTCTCTTAAACTACTACTGGTCTTCCTCGATCTTTGCATTTTTCTCGATTCCTCCTCTGTTTTCTTTCCATCCTCGTCATGATTTAAATTTCTCTCTCTCTTTCTCTCTCCCCTCTCTCTCTCTCTCTCTATATATATATATGTGTGTGTGTGTGTGTGTGTGTGTGTGTGTGTGTGTGTGTGTGTGTGAGTGTGTGTGTGTATATATCTATATATATATATATATATATATATATATATATATCGTAACATTCTTTATTTCTTTCAATTTTGCTCATCTTCTCTCTTTCTCTCCCCATTATGCTTCCTGATTTCTCTCCCCCCTCATCTCTCTCTCTCTCTCTCTCCATCCCTCCCTCCCTTGCCTTTGCCATGCTATTTATTGATGTGGTTCTACAAATGGATACTGAGAATAGCATGGACTAAATACGACGAAATTTTAGAGAAACTGCAAACAAAAAGGACACTTATACGTAGCATCAGAAAGTGACAGTTGAAATTTCTAAGGCGAAAATTTCGACTAATTAGGAGATAGTAAAAGGACAAAGGACAGGAAGTTGTGAAAAATCATAATCACCTACATCATGAAGGGTTATGGTACAGAAGAAGAAGAAAAAGAAGAAGTAGTAGAAGAAGAAGTGAGATTTTCCGAACATTTCCCCATCGCTTTGTCTCTTTGTATAAACGTGTTCCACCTCTTTCTTGTTAATCTAAATTAATCTTTATTCGTTTCTTTCTCTCTCAGTTTCTCTCTCTCCCTCTCTTTGTTTCGTTCATTTTAATTATCATTATTTCTTATACACATATTCATAAGTTCATTATTCCCTTATTCTCGTACATTCCATTCCTTTGTTCTCTTTTTAACCTTTTCTTTCATTCCTTCTTTTTTCTCTCACTATTTCTCTTCCAGTCCCGTTTCAGACCCTGTCTGTCCTTGTATTTTTATCAGCAATCACGATGTCTTTCGAAAGGTCACCTTCATGTATTGATTCCGTCCTTTCTTTTAGCAAGTTAAAAAACAGGCTGAATTTTTTCAATTTAATAAATAAGTGTAAGCGTGTAGGCTACATATGTGTATGAGCTTATATTACAAGATATCTTGATGAGACACACATGCATATATATATATATATATATATATATATATATATATATATATATATATATGCATGTGTACGTGTGCATGAATCTGAGTGTTTAGGTTTGTTTGGGTCTGCAGCATGTCTGTCTGTTCGTAGCATATATGTGTATCGTGCGCGTGTATGTGTGTGTGTGTGTGCGAAAGAGAGAGAGAAAGAGTGCGTACCTTTACTATCATATATATATAGTGATTTTCCAAGCGTAGCTTAGATGTGGCACAAGGCCGAAAGTATGGGGCACCGAGTGAGGATCGAACTCACTACTCAGTTGTAATTGTTCTCGCGGGACAAGCTTGCTAACTATTACACCACCTCGGGGTGCCCACTATCATATATATATATATATATATATATATATATATATATATATATATATATATATATATATATATATATATATATATATATATATATATATATATATATATATATATATATATATATATATATATATATATATATATATATATATATATATATATATATATATATATATATATATATATATATATATATATATATATATATATATATATATATATATATATATATATATATATATGCGAGAGTGTACATTAAATATGTATATTTAATGTACACACATGCATATATATATATATATATATATACACAATGATTTCATGTATGTGCTTGTATTTTTTTTATTTTACAGGTCCTTAACTCTTCTTTCAATTGTGACTCGTGATTTATTTCTGCCCTGAGTATCAAAATAAAAATACATTTACAATGTTATCAATACAACACATTTTAATGCAAAAATTAAAATAAAATTTAATGAAAATATAACAAATTGCAGTTGATCTATAGAACATTGTTTTAAATTAGTTTTATACTAAAAAAAATCTTGCCGCTGCAATTTTTAAAAGCATACACAAAACAATCATCTATATATATTGCATCATTTACATTCAATTTCTCTAACTTTTGTAACATCGGCTTTTCCATCAAAATGGCGTTTGGTGGTATGTAGAGTTTTGTATTTTCTTTGTTTGGAACGTCCAATATGAATTATTCAGTAGTCGTCTCATCCCAATGTACCTGGTACGGTCTTTCGATTTCCTTTGTATTCAAGTGAAATCTTTCCCCTGTTCTTGATTTATTGCTCCAGGAATTTAATTGAAACATTCTAGATTTGAATACAGAATGGGAAGTTTAAGCTCATGTTGCAACCCAAATCCTTAAACATGATTAACTTATTTCTGACAATTTGTAATTCATATCCTAAGAACTTAGAAATGACTTCTTTAAATATGCTCTCTTTTGACAGTTTTAAAAACTCTTTTATTAACTCAAACTTAATATGAAAAGCCGTAGTAGAAGATAACTTTCTCGAATTACCATGTTAGTTTCGAGGATGTTTTTGGCACCAACTTGTAGATGTTTTCTATTTGGACATTCTTTCTTAACCCAATGTAAATTCTTAATTCTGCTGATCCATTCACAAAAGAGAACTTTGTATATCCTAATTGTTGATCCAGAATCTCCCACATAACTTTTAGTTTTCCATATATGAGTCTATAGTATTCATTTCATTTGATTTTCTCAAGAACATTTGCCAAATTCTGGTATGATTCTTTTAAATGAACAGAATGAGCAAAAGGTACAGGTGTATATGTTTTTTTTTCATTATAAAGAAGTAATCATTTCAAACTTATTTTAGATGAATCTAGCGTTACCATTCTTCTGTATTGCAATCAGTGTCAAATTTATGTACTTCAATAAACCAAGTATCTATAGTTTTAAAATATAATACAAAGTCCTTCTCGATGTCGGTACCAAGGGATAATTTTCCAAAGTCTCTCACTAAAATCAATTCATTAAGTCAATGCTTGAACATTATTTTTAATTTATCCTCAGTATTTTCTTACTCTGAGTGAATGACATAATCATAAGTGGATAGATCAGATCTATATAAGTTTTGTTACGGATAAAAATTTATTCAATGGGACTTTATATATATATATATATATATAGAGAGAGAGAGAGAGAGAGAGAGAGAGAAGGAGGATGTATGAGATCTATATTCAGTCAGTTGGGTACCATGCGTGATACACGCTTAGGCGACCATGTACCTTTCGATATATGACTGACGAGGCAGATTTTTTTCTTGCAGTAAGTTGCCATTTCTTTCTGCGGTAGACCAGTTGCCATCCAAGGCTATAAAACCCGGTCTGTCCTGCTTCTGGGAGGAAAAAAAGAGGATTCATACCTATCGCAAGGGTATTAGCACGTAAGTGAATATAATGGTTTCGATTGGAATTCGAACTCGGCTTTCCGATTCCTCATACCGTGCCGCTATCCATTAGTCCACTGTGTCTCCTTATATACCGGTTTCTATAGGTATATAATATGAAGATATGATATACGATATATTATATACAAGGTAACCAAAAAGTTCTGTCCGTTTTTTGATTAGTCATTGAATGAAGTTGAAATATATACGAAATGCGTGTAGCAATTGTTTTCAAATTTGGACAGCCGGAAGTAGGAACATCAGACGTTATAAAAAAACACGCGCACAGTGCTTGCCCATCAGTTATAAGCCGGACAGCTGTAAGAAGATCTCGTTCGGGGCTGTTTGCTTTACGACTTCAAAGTGGGCTTATCAGCAGCTGCATCAAGTCACCGCATAATTCAAGCGTTTGGGGATAGTGCTGTGCATGAACGTACTGCAAGGCGTTGGTTTCAAAAATTCAAGTCGGGAGATTTGTCTCTCCATGATGAGCCTCGCAGTGGACGACTACAGGTCTTGAATGACGGAGTCCTGAAGGCGGCCATTGAAGAGGACAGTAGTCTAACGTGTGGTGAACTTGCAAGACAGTTCAACCTTTCCGATGAAACAGTTAGACTTCACCTGCACTGCCTAGGTAAGACGTACAAACTGAGCAGGTGGGTTCGGCAAACGCTGTTGGAGGTCCACAAGGTACAACGAGTGGCAGCCTGCGTATCGCTGCTTTCTCGCCATCGTACCGCATCCTTATTCAATCAAGTGCTTACCAGTGATGAAAAGTGGGTTCTGTACGAAAGCGTTCCAGACATTGGTTGTCTCCTCAGGATGCTGTCCCTCACACCGCAAGACTGCCTATGCACCCACGCAAGATTATGCTTTGTGTCTGGTGGACAGGTCGTCAAGTGGTTCATTATGAACTGCTACCAACGGGCCAAACGGTCACTGGAGACCTATACTCGCAGCAATTGAAACGTGTGCAACAGGCATTGCGCCAGAAGGATCCAGCACTGGTGAATCGCAAAGGTGTGATTTTCTTCCATGACAACGCCAGGCCGGGGTGATGGTAGTCAGGAGTGGGGGGAATTTGCTATGAAAAAATACTTCTCAAGATCTGCCATTGAGTATTTCCCTTGGGCTTGTATAAACTGTTTAAAGAAAGATTACATTTCTGTAAAACATGCATAGTGTTATTATTGTGTTTCTAGTTCTCAAAAAAAGAAAGTGCTGAGAAACATGCGGTTATTGTGCGGTATTCTCCGGACATTCGGGTAATACCACGTATTGTGTGGAATTTCAATGTTGTATTTTACCACCTTTCACACAAAGAAAAACACGGAAGCCATGACAACTTACTGAGAACCGAATAACTAATAATTTCCTACTCATCATGGAACTCTTCAGAAATGGATGTTGATAGATATATTATTGTTACGTTTATAAATATAGTACACTGAGTGAGGTATTTAAAATAATGACAACATGAAATATTGCCAGTAAGAGAAAATTTCTCCGTTCGCTTAGTATCGATTGAAGTTAAATATATAAATAGATTTTATCCAATACAGAAATGAACGTAGTAGCAATCTTCTTCAAGTACGACCTGTTGTTGCAATTTCTGCGCGAAATCTGGACATATGAGAGATGTTTATTAAACTTAGTCTAATTTGGCACAAGGCACCTAGTATGTATCAAATACTAGTAAAAAGAATGTAATATCAACCATTGAAGTATCGCTCTACGTTAGTCGTAACTTTACAACGTTAGCAGCATAAATAATACAGTTAAACGTCATAAGAAAAATCGCTCCCGATGTCTCCATTGAACTGCACCAAACGAAAGTTTTGGAGCAATTAAAAAGGCAGGTTAGAATAAAAAGAAAAATGAAGAAAAATAACTAAAAATGTCTGATAAAAACAAAACTTCCCATCGATATTGTAAATGATTTATAATTGCAAACTTCCTGTCATGCGCAGTGACACGCCAATGTTATGATCAGATTTAATGACGATTGTATGACACTGTGGAGATGACAGAAGGAATACGACATCAAGGGATTCGACAATATCAATACATTTTGTATTTTATGGTGGATTTATATGCTTGGTGCACAAGTTCTCAGCACTTTCTTTTTTTGAGAACTAGAAACACAATAATAACACTAATAACAACAATTTTATATAAAATCCTTGGAAGCTTCTGCATACATTTAATACGTAGGGACCTGATTCTTGTCCGGGATAATTACGTAAGCCCGTTTTCAATTTAGGCAAGCAAGAATATCCTTTCTACTAAGGAGACTGTCACAATACAGTCTTTAAAATTCCATTTCACTCAATATGGATATTCGACCCATAACCAGGGGATTAAAGACCTTTCTCAAATGAATTAGTATGAAAGGCGCCATCAGCTGGAATTTAACTCGACCTGTCGATTCCATTTCCCGATCATTTGTAATAGATAGATAGATAGATAGATAGATAGATAGATAGATAGATAGATAGATAGATAGATAGATAGATAGATAGATAGATATACTTCTATAATTTAAAATATTAGAAAAAATTCTATAATTCTGGAAAAACAAAAAAGCACAAATTCTTTCTAATCAATAAACTTTCCGAATTCTCTCGTATTCTTTAAAGAATGATGTACACATGTGTTATGTTCAGCCATTTGATATCCTTAAGGAATTCATTCAAGGAGAAAGGAAACAACTAGAAAAACGTGACTGACATTATTAACATTAGCGTTAGGAATGTTCTATTTTAAAAACTTATTTCAGAAGTCATCACCACCATCCACACGTACACATCTTTCGATGGCTGTTTCGCCGACCCACACTTATTAATTTGTGTTGCTTGCAAGAAATGGATTTTATTATTTGATATCCGTTATATATAACTAGCTGGTCAAATAAGGGGGGTTCCGCCCAGAGTCATTTATGCAGATCGAAAGAAAATGAAAGATCGTGAAGAAATGTTTTCTAGAATATGATCAACTGTCTGACAGAATTATTTTGATTAAACTGAAAAAGAAGGCCTTTAATAGATCAGTTATAGGCGTATGTGCACTAGCAGTACAATGCACAGAGAAAGAATGATAAGCTTAACAGCACATTGGACAAAACTAAGTGCAAATCAGGAAATTACGTACTTCATGGGAGACCTGCCTGCCCAAGTCGGAAAGGAACAAGATGAAATAGTAAATTCGGGCTAGGAACTCGTAATGAAAGCGATGAAAGATAGGGTCAATGGTGCATAGCAAACGAGTAAATTTCAAGTAAACCCAACACCCTTATGGGCATGGAGAAACGTGGAAGGATACACAAATTATCAGATTAATTACATAATATTCAGAAATGCAGTTTTACACTGTAAAACCTATACAAGTGCGACCTCTTTCGTCATATGCTACCTTTGAATAAAATTAAAGAAAACCAAAGAAACGCCTAAACTATAATAAGGCTGACCCCTGAATCATCCACGTTACAAAAAGATATAGAGTCAAAAGCAAATATAATAATTTAAATTAAACTGAAAATGCAAAGTAAAACACGCTGAGAGAAACACTATTGACATTGGCGAATGAGATCATCCCAATGAAACGAAGCAGAAGAAAAAAGAATGGATGACATATGAAATTATCCAGATGATGAAACGAGATAACAAACAATGCCAAGGAATGGTACAGATTACAGAAGATTAAAAATAGAAATTAGAAACAATTGTATGTAGACAAAGAAAGAATGAATCATCGGAAAGTAGCCGAAAATAGAAAGAATGGAGGATACGGCACAAAAGAATAAAATAAAACAAGACAAAAGATGTTTTCATCAACAGATTGTATAAAATTAAAAGAGAATACATTCATAATAGAATAATTACTTCGTAGATGGAACAAATACATTTAATAACTATTTCACAAGCGAGAGAAACCTGCGATACGCAGAAATGAGGACGGAATCGAAATCGAAATATTGAAGAAACATTAAAAGAAATGCCCTCAGCCTTGCATGATTTCGGCATCGACAATCTTACAAAAATAGTAAATTAAATATACATAGAGTCTTCCCACTGGATCTTTTCAACATCTACAGTGAGTCTATCCTAAGAGAACTGGAGACCCTATCAAAATATATTATGAGTTTTTATAGCAGTCAAAGAAAGAAAACTACAGGACCTCCTAGGCAAGGTAGTAAAGGAAAGTGAGAAGATAGGACTATCAATTGTAACAAGACAGAATGTTTGATTGTTGTTGTGGTGTCCTCCCTCTAAAGAGTCAATGTTGGATTCTTCCGCCTACTATAAGATTAGTAGGACAGAAGGCTTCGGAGAACAGTGAATGGATGGAGCACTGGTTCATACGACACACACTCACTAGTCATGTCATACTCTTCTGGTGTATTTACTGTTTAATATACGATATATCTGCAAATCTGGTTTTTGTTATTACTTAACCATTTACTTGGTCACAACAATTGTCAACAAGAGAAAAGCTATCATTTTTGTATGGCAAGCAACCAAATCATGTGGCAAAATAATTGCAGTACGTTTTCTTTCTAAAATAAATTAGTATTTTGAATTTTGATTTTAACATTTCTTAAGTAGCATAAGAGAAAGAAGTCAATAACATTTTATCCAGATATGCGAACCAGCTGTAGACATAATGTTTTGAGCACTCAGTCATGAGAATCACTTATGAACTTATTTCAGCCTGTTTCCTGTTCCTGCCTATCTGCATATTACAGTAGATTTTCTACACAGAAAGAAAATATCGTTTAGTCAAATCTGTGATGATATGTCTGATGACAGTATTTTACATAAAACATTCATTTATCACATGTGTTAAAGTAAATTCATATAATCAATGTTACCTAGCTATATTTTAAATCTCATGACTATTTTTATCCATTGATTAGTTGATAAATAAATCTGATTTATCGACTATTGCAACATATTAGTCATTGTTTTGGGATGCTAAAACAATTCCTGTTCATAGTACACTTACGGCTACATAGGTTTGAAAGAAACTGTCTAATTGACAGGTGAATAGTTCATTCGTTGCAGATACTAAGAGCCTCATCTCTATTTGACACATGATTATATCTCCATCAAGCGACAAACTGAAAACAAACGGCAAAAGAGATCAAAGAGTCTACATTCAACGACACCCACTTCTGATTTTGTTGAAACTGTAGGACAGAAAATTAGTGCTGAAAACTATCTCTAGCAATGTCAGAATTCTGAAAGACAGATTTATTATTCTTGTAACTGGGAAAGATTGAAATGCCTGTTGCCTAAGATGGAAAATGTTGCGACAAGAGAGAGGGGATATGATAGGATATGACCTGTGGCACCCTAATAAAGATGAGTCACAGGAGGCCCACAAACATTTAAAAATAAATAAGATAAATTTGACAGGACAAAATGCAAAAATTTATTTACACAATATATACAATTTTAATACAAAAATTGAATAGGATAATAGTGTTTCGGTTGAAACGAACCGAAAATAGATGAACAATAAACAGAGAGTTAAGTAAATGGAGGATACTAACCGATATAGATGAACCAAATAAGATAACTGTGAAATGGTTAATAATGCAGATGAGTTAGTTACCATGAACTTAAAGTCAGTAAAGTCCTGGCAAGTTAGGTTCGCAGAAAAAGCCAATGTTCAAAAAGTCAGTTTGATGTCGCTAAAATGTCCTGTGTGACGTTGAGCAGATGCTGAATAAAGTCAAAAAAATAATCCTGTCTGTAGTAATTAACTGAATGTATAAAGTAAAGGATGTTTGACGACAAGACGGCTAAGCTGGTCGTAGGATAAACCAATACACGGCTAGAAATAGGTAATAAGCCGAAGTGCTAGCGTTGAGAAGATGCTGGTAATAGGCCAAAGTAGCTTAAATGGCCGGTGCGGGCGTTGAAGATAATACACAATAAAACGGCGAGAAATAATAGACCGATGATGCGCTCACGTTGAGCGGAAGCTGAATGAATCGGTGAAAAATAGAAAAATAAGCCTATGTTGTGTTAATGTCCGGTACTGGCATTGAAGAAATACACAATAAAACGGAGGGAAATAATAGATCGATGTTGCTGTAATTGGTCTGGTGTTGAGCAGTTGCTGAGTGAAGTTAAGACGAAAATCTATTCGATGAAATTAACCAAAAGGTTTACGGCCGTAGCACGATAAGCGGGCAGCAACTTCCTATGAAACCAGATGAGTAATATTGAAAAAGGAACGCTGGAAGTAAGAACCAATGAGCAACCGAAAGTACAGTGTTGTTGTGTAGCCATTGAATGAAAATGTCCAGAAACGCGGAAGTACAGGGCTGTTGTGTAGCCATTGAATAAACAGGTGCAGAAGAAAAGGTCTGTATAGCCGTTGAAATGTACAGGTTATAAACGCCGGAAGTAACGGGGTATATAAATTTGAATGCGCCAGTCAAAAAACTTCAGAAGTAATGTGAGAAAGCCGGAAGAAAAGATCGGAATAAACAAAGGAAAAAATGTTTCCAACTAGCGTCCAATTGGCAGACAAAAATAAGGTGGGTTGTAACTTAATACAGAACCCATCCAAGCGCTCTGGTCACAGGAACAAGTGGCATGCGCTCCTCCTCCTTTTCTTTGTTTTAAGGAGCAGTGAAAGGTCACAGGTTTATATGAGTTTATATGACGTGTGTAGTCTTATCGCCGAGATTGATACAAACTTAATACCTAAAAATTAAATACTAAGCTGGTAGAATGTATAAAAAATGTTATGAAATGTTCAAGAGGAGGTTTAGATTGTGCTAATGATCAACTAAGAAGAATGTGGTTGATTATATAAAATCAGTCTGTTATAGAAGAAAGTGGTGTGATGCAACGAAGAAAAGGCAAAGGTCCCGAAGTAATATCTCGTCCGCCATGATAACATGAACGGAGTAGCGGAAGCGTTAAGATAAACAAAAATGGCTGGAATTATCATTCAGGCGTTGAATTGATTGGATATATGAGATCTTATCATTGGTTTCTTTTTTGATGGGTTTTATATTTTTTTACTAATGTTCACCCAATACAAGACCCAAGAGCCACTCAAAGTAGAGGGTTATTTTGTGCTGTTGTATTAGCGCAAGAAAGGGAAAGAATTGAAGTTATTATGTCTATGCAGAAAAGATAACGGCTTACTTGAAGAGGTCAAGGTATAATTCGTGAATAACATTTCATAGTTCAGTCAGAGACGTTACAATTATCGTGTGGAAGTGGACTTTAGAAGAAACCCAACCCTAAATAAGAAACAATGGATAAACCTCTACTTCTATTCAAAACAATGACTGAGATGGAAGATGGATGAATTTTGTTGTGCTTGCCTTCCTGTCATTATATCCACAATTTGATCTTGAAAAGCATCTTCAAACTGTTTCATGTTGTGTCAACTGGTCCTAATATCAAACTTTGGAATTTAATCAATAAGAACACATTTACAACTATGCGAAACGAAGAAAAACCTATCCATGCTAAAATACTTGATTGTAACAAAGAAATCCTGAATGGAACATGCCACCCCATGGAAGACGAAGATTAAAAAGATGTTTTGCAACTCTTTCTTAGTGCTTAGCCTGAAATCAAATTCCAATTTATTAAGAATATAATATTTTCTCAGTCTTGTATATTATGTAGGTGTGGATGTATGTTTGCGTGTGTGTGCACGAACACTCGTACACTGTCAGATTTTATTATTCAAGTCAGTCGTCTCACAATGAAATTTGTATTAAATAACTGATGTTGCTAAAGCTTTCAATATATATATGTGTGTGTGTGTGTGTGTGTGTGTTATTAATATTTTACATTTTTATCTCTGTCTAATAAAATTTCACACGATCAAATATGTAATGTAAATATTTGACATATAAAAACAACAAATATTATAAGAGCTGAAATTCACATTTTCATATATATGTGTGTGTGTGTGTGTGTGTGTGTGTGTGTGTGTGTGTGTGATAAACATACAATGACATTCATTTTGAATATTTAAATATAAAGTAATACCTATGGTACAAAAAAGCGCAAAGAAGATGCAAATAATGATTTACAAAACTAAATTAAAAGCGAATAACTCTAAATAACCTATAAAAAAACAAGAAATGAACCCAGTTTACTGAAACAATTTAATTGGCTGATGGCAGAACGGTCGAAACATTTTTAAAAACAAAGCCAGAACAACAACAACAAAAAAACGCCAAACGTTCGAAAATTTTGTAACACGTGACCACCGAAATGAGCGCTTGAACTTGATTGACACATGCAGAATTACCTGACGAACAAACCCGAAACTTTCAGTGAAGCTAGGAAAACATCACTAATGACTCATCTCGGAGCACTCAAAGAATGTATGTTACGAATTTCTGTGAAAGATGTGGATATATTTTCCGGAGTAGGCGATGTTTTTATTTCTTACATCACTGCTAACCAACACTAAATAAATGATATTGTATTACTTTAACATGAATGGGTGTTTCGTTGTCATCAATCCTCTTGTCTTTCTCATTACATTTTGGCTTCTACAAATTAAAACTATACGATGTACATTGAAAAATACTTAAACAATGCTTACTTTTGCTGAGCTTCTAAAATTAAAATTCCTTACGACTCGTTTCTTGTTTTAGTGAAAATACTGCGAAATTGCAATAGTTATGTTTCTCTCTCTTTACATATAATGCTGAAATTAGCTGAGAATAATTATTTAGCTACCGATTCAAACTACCAAAGATAATGTATTCATTTAGTTTGTTTTCAGTAACTTGGAACTTGCAGATAGGGGCTTCATGAGTAAATCTTTGATTTTAAGCCCTGTTCACTGTTTGGTACTCATCATTGATCAGTACAAAAGCTAGCTACGCCCTGCTAATGAGGAGTTAGAATGGGTTGTCAGATAATTTTTACGACTTCACCAGCCAGAACGTCTGCTCTCCTAACTTCCCTGAATTTAATCCCATCGATTTTTATGTATGGGCGCAGTTGAGAAAGATACCAACCGCACTGTCTGTAACACCAAGTCTCAGCTGATCGACAGGATTAAGAAGGCGTTTGAGGCTCTCCTGAGGAATATCGTGAAGGACGCAAGTGCCAGATTCTGGAGTCGGATCGAGTCCGTGGTAGATGCTAATGGTGGCTTATTTGAGTGAATTTTCTTTTGATTATTATAACCTGATGTGCCACTTTTCTATTTTTCCAATGAATTAAATTTGTCTTAAATATTCACTTTGTCTTCCATTTAAAAAAAGTCAAATTCATCCCAAACACACTATATATACTGTTTAACAGAAAGTGATAATACATCGGGTGTGATTCCAAAGAAAACAATCATTCAAATATTTTAGGTAATATAGAAGACCAGCAGTAACGATAAAACAGTAACCGACTCAGTGAGAAAGCAAAATCTAAATAAGTAGCGATACACCTGCTCTTATGTATCTAAATCTTCTTCTTCTATGTGCCATGTCCTTTCAAGGCGTACGGTGATCATAGCTCTCCACAACCTCTATCCCTTGTAGCCCTTTGCAGTGTTTGTTCCTTTGCCAAACCTCCTACTCCTCTGTTCTGCCATCCATTCACGCAAGCGCGTCTGTAGGAGGCCCATTGCCTTTCTCTGTCACTCTTGCCCTCAATATGCCATGTGAGTATCAAATTCTTCAAGTCCTCCTTCTTCATTATATGTCCAATATATTTTAGCTAAAGATTTCTGATTCTGGGTATAAAATTATCCTTTTTGTTTCCATTTTCTTTAAGACATCTACATTGCTTACTCTCTATATCCATAGTATTCTCAGCATCCTTCTGTAGAACCACGTTCTCTGTTACCTCCAGGTTTCAGTTGTTGACTATATGAACTAGTCCATAACTGTAATAAAAAAACTCCGGGGCAGAGGTTAAGGAGAAGCCGATTCGAGTCAGGTAGTTTGCTGCCAGGCTCGCGACAGGCTTGTTGAATTCTCTGTTTGTGGGCAGACAGGAACTCAGACGAAGCTATGCCTACGGTCAGAGTCTCGTCTGGGGAGGTAGACAAAGGGGAATTTTTGCCCAAGCTTACGGGCTGGGAATCGCCCCACATAAAACCAACGGTTTGTCATATTCCTCCTTGTGAAGGTAAATAGCAGCGGTTTGGAGTAAGACATTTTGCTGCCAGGCTCGCGAGGTCTTGTCGAAATCTCAGCATTCGGGCAGAGAGGAACCCAGACGAGGCTATGCCTACGGGCAGAGTCTCGTCTGGAGAGGCAGACAAACCTAGTGTATGAAAGGTGTAAGAAGAATTTTTGCCCATGCCTACAGGCTCGGAATATCCCCACACAAAAAAACGGCCTTATGCAATATCCCTCCTTGTGGGGAGGATTAGATAAATACCAACAGTTTCGAGTCAGGTAGGTCGCTGTCTGGCTTGCGACTGACAAGGCCTCTGTCTTTGGGCAGGGAGTGACTCAGTCGAGTCTCTGTCTACGGAAAGAGACTCGGCTGAGAAAAACAGACAAACAAAGTACCCGGAAAGTTCTTTGACCTTGAGGCCGCTTTTGTTTGTAGCAATGTGGCTCCGCCGCTGACGAAGGCTGAACATTATGTGTTCTTATGCTTGCTAGGTGTTATGAGAGTCGTGATTTAGACGACACGTCGTAAGGGATTCTATGAAGGCGAGAAGTTCACTTCTTCCCAACTGATCTTATATTTAAGCATCAGCTTAAGGTTAAGATTAGGACGGAAAGGCAGCGGCTCACTTCATCAGAATTCGGAAAAAGGTGGGTGAATCTTGCGCGTTTGTGTCGTGTGAAAGAGGCTGACCTGGAGTGGCACTTTGATGCCGGTTAGGCAACAGAATATTGCTTTTCCTGGATTGAACACGGGCAACCCATCCCCAAATTAGGTTAGCTTATTTTTTTTGTTTATTTTTTTTAATTTTTAGTTTCCTTTTTCAATTAACTTAGCTAGGGTATGTATGCTCATTGGTCCCTTTTATATCTGACCCTATTTTCCTTTGAGCTTAATTCCCCATCCCCTCCCTTGTTAAGTAGTCAGTGATATAAAATCCAAACCTTATTTCCTTGTTCTATAAAGTGATATGAAACAAACATAAATTCTTCGCTTGACTTTTCAAGGAAGGAAAAAAACGACAACGATACGTCAGTGACGAACGCGAATTCGGGTGTCGTGTGTTGACAACTTCCCACAAGGGAATCTATTTTGTTTCCCTGTTAGCCTCCTTCAAGATAGAAAACCGATCATGAATTGGTTTCTGAAAATCTTTAATCTGAAGCAATATAACCATACCTGTTGACAAGTGTTATATAAACTTTTACTAAACAGATATGGTCTGGCCTAGATTAAATTTAGTCAATGCTTACATATGTCAACAGTGGCTTTATTATTCGCTAGCTAATAAGAATAATTAGTCATAATATTATGTAAAATATTTCATGACATTAATGAGATAATAGAGTTGGGCCTCTGTTGCTATCTATTCCATCAACATTATTATGCGAGCCTGGCGAAGAGCAGTGGTTAGATTAACAGGCTTGGCTATTGTAGCCTGATTTACACGGACTAGCGTCCTCATCTTGAAACTACAACAGGCACCTGAATAGAACCGAAACATTGTCACCGTACAAATCAAAATGACAAGTAAATAAGTGTATAATCGTTCCAACTAAATTCAAACAAAAATTTTAATCGTTAGTTTCTCACTTATGGTCCAGTAATAGATTTGCTAAATGTCAATATTTATATTGATCTGTTTCACTTTGTATATTATACTTGTATTTTCTAATGTCCATCTCGTGTAAATATGTGCAAAATGTCAACTTTGATGGATTTTTAAGTCCCTTTAAGGAAGTTATTTCATTTCGAAGACGATGACCGTACCTCGTCTATTTTCTAAATAGACGTTGAGGGGTAGATAAAAAGGACACATTTCTTTCAAAAAGAAAAGTAAAATATTCTTTCATTTTAACTGCAGGAGATAACTGGGAAAATTTTCACCATCAGCTTAATATTTTTCGACTAATTAGGCAGAATATATTATGCGAATGTAAACATATTCTAATATAATTGTTGTTTTCATGTTAAGTTACTCTTCGTATTGTTTGCTTTATGTGAACAACAGTTTGATTTACCAGTCTCCTATATTCAACTACTCATTGTTTCTAACATTAAAATTTTAAAACTAATTCAAAACTGGTGTGGAAAATAACTTTAGATGATGAAGGCATAATAGATATTTACATTTAATTATTAGTTTATCTATTCCATTAATCTTTTTTCTTTTTTCTGTCCTTCATTTCCTAGTTAAATCTTTTCAGAAGAAACTTACATAATGCATAATTACATAAAAATTTAATGTGTGTGTGTGTGTGTGTGTGTGTGCGTGCGTGCGTGCGTGCGTGCGTGCGTGCGTGCGTGCGTGCGTGCGTGTGTGTGTGGTTAAATGTGTAAAGGATGAGACGATGGAAAGAATCTGTGAACATGTTAAATAAAAATATTGAAAACCTCCAAGTAGACCTAGCAAATACACTTGGTGGCTTCAGATTAAGAAATTTTACCAACTGCGTCGAAACACTCACACATGAGCACCACCTGACTATAGACATGAGGTTTAAGGACCCATAATTTCAACACTAGATTATACAAGAGATTCGTGGCCTTATGGATTAAAACATTGCTTCCCTGTCATTCATAAGTTCAGTACTTAGTTCTGTCAGTGCTGATATGTTTCATCCTTGAAAATTCTTTGAAAGAAACGGACAAGTGATAGTGCGGTAAATAAAACTTATGAGTATTAGCGGATATGTAAAGAAAAATTATAATAAGCTACGCTCGAGGATTGAGTTCCTAAAAGTTTCCCAAGTAGGGAGAAAAAATTTGAAGAAGATCGGAAAGGTACAACGTTTGAAATGTTGTGAGTATAACAACCAAGATGATTATGATTGATCGAATAGGAAAGTATATGGCCTTATTTATCACAGAGAAACATTGTAGACTTATGAAATATTATTTAGTGCTCATTATATATTTGGGACCATCCTGAATATACATGGACAGTTAATGCTTCCTGAAGTTGTTAACCAAATACTTTACTAAATTTCACCTCAGTCATGACAGGAACTTAACTAAAGCAAAAATACAAAAACGCAATATTGTCAGTTACTTATACAGGTTTTTTTCTATAACCTTATGAGGTAAATGCCATGTATTTTACATAATAAATCGTTATTTTTCAATGTAATCTCGTCCTTGTTAATGTACTTATGCTTTTCCCTTTCCACAAAGATTGAAATTATGCAGCGCATATTATTTTTACACTAAAATTCAGTTAACAGCTGTAACAGGATGCGGACATCATACCACCATCATATGCCAATTAAAGTGCATATCTATATATTACCCTTTCTTTCTATCTTTGTCGATATATATATATATATATATATATATATATATATATATATATATATATATATATATATATATATATATATATATATATATAATTTAATTAGAAAACAGACACCGTTTAGGGTTCACTAATTATATTTAATTTCCCAGGAAGGTGTTTTTTCCTGATTCTTCAGATCACATTTCCAAGCATAAAAAATGGTTCTAAATTTACGTATTATTTTTATACATTTTTGAGGGGTAGTTTTAAGTTGATGTAAGGTGATAGAGAGAAGTGGAGGAGTAGGACGACTGATATGGTCGAAATTTGAGAAAGGTGAGATAGGACTAATTTTAATTATATTTTTATTAAGTAAGTAAGTAAGTAGTAAGGGAGGTGGTAAGGACCAGACTTTGACCTATTTAATAAGTCGCCTCACAGGAAACGAGACAAAGAAAAAAAAGAAGAAAAGATATAAGAAAGCAAATGCAGGGATGGGAGGAAAAAAGTGGGGAAAGTATGAATTAACATATATAGTCATTTTGCAGTTAACTTCAAAAATCATATGTTGATATATTTTGCAGTTAACGTTTGACATTAATTTAAAAATTATCAATAAAATAAAATATGATAAAAGGAAAGAAAATATTATAATGTGAATATAAGATAAATAAAAAAATAAAAAATATTAATATTATTATTTACATTATTAATATTATTGAAATTAATATTAATAACAACTAAGGAATAAAAAATTAATAAAATAAAATCTAAAATTTCAAATTTAAATTTTAAAATCTTAAATTCATAATTTAAAATTTAAATATAAAAAAATCTAAAAAATTTTAAATAGTATCGAAAAAATCTATAATGTAATATCGAAAAACATATAGAAATGAAAACAAAATTATATATATATATATATATATATAATATTATAAATTAACTGATTTAAAATATGGTTTCTTCACTACATAGTAATAAACATGTTTCAAAAACTGGAGCTAAAAACTTCAAATTTAATTATATAATTAAATTAAAAGCATTAGTTCTGTTTCATCTTCAATCGAATTTTGGAATAACTTATTTTAAAATTTACTGAGTTTTAAACGCACATATAAATTCATAATTTCCCGTTTCCAAGGAGACAGAGGAATCCAATCATTCAGACAGGTGCGATAACGTGTTCATTTTTATTAACTATTGTTGTATCACTTATGAGTTACTTACGAAAAAGATGTTACGTTTAGGGAGGGTAGGGGTATATTTTGTATGTTGTCTGGGGATTTTTTATTAACAACAAAAAGTTTTTCGTCATTTTTGTCGTACTTGTATACTTAAAGATTCTTTCTAAAAGAATACGTTATATTTAACTACAATTTTAAAATATTTTTACTCTTAATTACTAATAGACTATATTTCTTTATAAATCAAGTAAATGTAACTTCTTTTTCGAAAGTAACTCATAATTGATACAACAATAGTTAATAAAAATGAACATGCTACCGCCCCTGTCTGAATGATTGGATTTCTCTGTATCCTTGGAAACAGGAAATTATGAATTCATATGTGCGTTTAAAACTCAGTAAATTTAACAATAAGTTATTCCAAAATTCTCTTGAACAGAACTAATGCTTTTAATTTAATTATATAATTAAATTTGAAGTTTCTAGCTTCGGTTTTTGAAACATGTTTATTACTGTATAGCGAAGAAGCCATATTTTAAATCAGTTAATTTATAATATTTATGCTCTGTAAATTTACATTGAGCACTATTTTGCAAAAATATCAATAAGAACACCGGATTATATATCTAACTATTCTTTCTTTTTATTTATATATATATATATATATGTGTGTGTGTGTGTGTGTGTGTGTGTGTTTGTGTGTGTGTGTGTGTGTGCTTGCGCGCATGTGCATTTGTGTGTGTGTGAGTTGCAGCAATCCTTCATTAATGCATGCTTGACGTTTTAATGAACTAGATTGTCTAAGGGAAAACATATCCTCTGACTTTAATCCAACACTTTTGTCAGAGAGAAGAATCAAATGTTCATGAGATACGAGCTTTATGATTGATTAAAGGCCAGAAACAAGGAAGTACTACGAAAGTTCATCAAAATATTTGTTATACATTGATAGACCAACTTATACAAAGGTTAGAAGAAAAAATTTCATAATACTTTCACTGCACATGTGCTGTTCAAATTCATTTATTTTGGGCCTATACACACACACACACACATATACACACACAGACACACACACGCGCACGCACACACACGCACACGCACATATATATATATATATATATATATATATATATATATATATATATATATATATATATAAAACAATAATATTGTGGATTATATATATAGTTCTATCGTTCTTGTAAATAATTTCCAGCGAATAAAATCCCATCTGTCACTTCGACCCTAAGTAGTGTCCAACAGCTATTCCCTTTGTACTCGATTATCTGGTTTTGATTATACGTTCTCTGTCCAAGTGGTTACAAGAGTTTTCAGAAATGCATTCCGACCAGCTTTACGTTCTATCGTAGATTTTCAAAGAGGTTCGGTTCCTATCACGCCTTCTTCATTCTTACAAGCTGCATCTCATTCTGTTTAGATATTCCCATTATTGCATTGTCTCAGCTCGTTTTCCATTGTACTAACTCCAGATCTGCGTTTTTATTGTCACACATTTGGACATTCACACCAAAGTTTACTACAGAATATTTTACAGCTGCTCGAGTGTAACTCTCAGCTAAACAAGATTTTCTTTTTGTCAGCTGAGTGCCTACAAGTACCATGCAAGCTTATCTATATTGTTTGCTGTCAGTCTATTCAACACGGTCCTCATTTCAGAAGAGGACGTCACTCGACAATTACTTTGGTTTCAAATGTCTCGTGATCACAGGATGATTCATAAATGATGCGCCTTTCTGTTCAGAATGAATAAAATAAACGGTACTAAATGTAAAATTTATAAAACTAAAATAATACTGTTGTATACTGGGTAGGGTTTGGTAAAAAGGACAAAGTAAATAAGGCCTGAATAAGAAACAACCGAACGACTTGGTGGTGGTCTGCTTTATTTCTTATGTAAAGCTAGCAGTGTATTTTAGGTGGGTTAGTTTCCCATGTTACCAGCTATATCTACATAGGCTAGTTTCGTATGTTGGTGTGTGTGTTAATATCTAATAAATACATCTAGAAATAAATAGTTACAATGAATAATAGCGGCATTGTTTCATCGTCTAAGAAATTTGAACAGCTTAAGATACAACTAATACTAGTAGTAGTAATAAGAATAGTAAAAAAAATATGGCGTGACAGTAAAGTCGGATGAGGAAGAATATAAATCTGTAATTAAATTTAAATGGTGCTCGTTGGTTAGGATTAGGATCTTAATCACTAGGAAATTGTTGTGTTCATGTTCCCAACGATAGAGATGTGAATTCAAATTATGTTGTAAAGGTGTATTCCTTATTTGTGTTCCCTGTCGCTGACTTATCGGTCTTAGAATATAAAAACAACATGATAATTGCAACAAAAGTATAGAAAAAACCTCTTGCCACTATAGTTTTGTTGCAATCCTCAGGTTGTTGAATATAATAGCAAAATATCCTCTGATAAAGTTACACAACTACAGACTATCACGTCTAATACTCAAGCTACTACTCGCGCTACACAAACATAATGAAAACAAAAACTAGTCAACAAGCAATATTAACAAATAAAATCCCTAACAATTCTAACAGGGCAAAATTCATATGTTATAAAACGATACATTTTAAGATTTCTGAAACTAATCCAATACAATTTATGCAAATAATTGAAGGGTCATTCCAGTAGTCAACGAAGATTATACGTTTTAGGCCAGTTTTTTTACAGTTTTTACGCATGTCTCGTAAATATTGATGTCCGACTTAAGCCACAAGAAAAAATTGATTGTTTCTGTAAGCAAAATTTTGTTCCTGAAAAAGAAGCTAACGCCAAAAATACCAAAGATATTGAAAACGGCTTTTATATACTTTTATAGCGGCAAAAATAAATCGCTTAAAAATAGTTTTCTGTAATCTTCGTAATTAAATATTAACAATATAGCTATATATGAAAATATCTACAAGAAAATATTAACGTTATTTAAGTTATAGAAAAGTTATTTTACGTGGGCATATAATAAAAAAGGTAGGCTTTAAGTACTTAGTATACATATTAAAAGGATCTCGCAAATCCATATCCAGTGTCGAAGAACAGCAGAAGTCTGGTCAGAGAAGAGACTACAAACTATTTTGGATCTTTTTGCTGACAAAACCAATTCATCTTAGTAAGGGTAAATGCCAAAAATGACAGAGAATATATTCCGAGATTCGTACTTTCATAACTACAAAATATTTTCTGTTTCTTGTGACTATAATTCAACTATTTTGCCCAAGAAAAAAAACAAATAATCACATTTACAATTCCATAGTTATATTTCAACTTTAATTATTTCTATTTTCAACTTATAGTTAAGAAATTCATTTATTCTTTATCCTCAAATAAATTGCATCTTGTCATAAATTCAGTTTCCTTCGAACGAAATACAACTTAGAACTCTGACGTCTAATTAATATTTTCCATAAAACAAATTCGAAAGAAATATGATCACATTATTTACATTATTCGGACTATTGTCCTCAACTTTGTCGCAATATTCATTACAACGTTTCGGCCGTTGTATGCTCCGGCCTTCTTCCGGTGGTTGGAATGTCGAACTGAACCCTGTATTTCGCTCACTGGGGTACACTGTTCTAGTTCCACGTGCTATGTCTAATGGATATCACTTATCAGTTATCTCCTGTTAATTCCCCTCTCCAAGTTCTCCACCGCCTTAACCAGGTAATGAACTCACACTCTTTGCGCGTTAGTTAGATCCAGTGACAGGACCCAACGAGTAATAAATATGGCGACAAAGATGAGGACAATAGTCCGAATAATGTAAATAGTGTACATAATACCTCATCTCAGAAATATAGACAAATATGATCACTAATCTAATTTGTGCTTGTCACGGTAAAATTATGAAAGAAATTAAGTGAACTATGCATTTCGATTATTCTGTTTCTGTGATCCCAAATTTATAGCTGAACTGGAATGTTTCAAGCCAGACGCGACACTTCAAATTCAGTCATCATAAATTGATAATTACTGAAGACTAACTCAAGACAAATTATGCACAGATGTCAATTTGAAAGTTGGCTTCGATTAAACAGATTTCGACCACAAATTCCTGTGAATTGTTATTTTTGATCCTCGCTTTCTAACTTCCGTAGACTAACCGTTGGAAAAAAAGAAAGGAATCACAGTCACTGCATCATGTTCTTAACCTTATTTGGTCGTTTGATTTTATTCTTGTATTGACCTAAGAATACCACATAACCATCTATTATTTAAAATGAAAATTTCTAGTATTTCAGAAATAGTAAAAAATATGCTTTAAATTATAACTTAAAAAAAGAAAGAAAATTTTTGATTGAATAACATCTATTTTGTGGTTAGTAAATTACGTGTAAAACGCATCAATTTCAGCGGATACGATTGTTCAATAGAGATTAACAATAAATTTTATGTCAACACACATAGGCGACAGTCTGTTTCACACAGTAATGGACTGTCGATTGCGTTTTAGCATGAAACGGACTATCACCACTGGGTGTTGATTTGAATGTCCACTTTTATATTTACATACGCTCTATCTCTGATATTGAGCACTTTAGCCCATAAGTATTGCATATATTAAAAGCATATTTTATCATTCATATTATATATATATATATATATATATATATATATATATATATATATATATATATATATATATATATATATATATATATATACATGCCTTTAGGGTACATTTTACTCGTTCAGATTTCCTGCTCAGTTTCGTACTTGAAATGTGTGTAATCCGATATATTTTTAAATTAGACGTTATTTTAGTGGCGTATTTCAATAGACGTTCTGTTTATTTTAGACAGTATTTTATTTCGTCTACCGACCAGCACATTCGAGAAAATGCGCCCTCTGGCAGAGTGTGTGCGTGTGTGCGCGCGCGCGTGTGTGTGTGTGTGTGTGTGCGCACGCGCGTGTGTGTGTGTGTGTGTGTGTGAAATATGAATTATCATTCGTAACTATCAGTAATTTATAATTATCAATTACAAAACAAAATTTAACGAAGAGGAGATATAACTATATACATCAACAGCGGAATGAGGACAGTCTACTTCCGTAGATTAAATAGATGCTTCAGTTCGAGATTTCCTGAAAATTATCAGAATCGACAGGCTCCTGAAGTAGGCCAGAGGGTAAAATGACTGAAATAACAATGATGAGGACATTAGTCTGGTTGTAATGAAATTATCATTGAATCTAGAAAGTTGAGTATGCAATTATGTTATTAATTTAATATGGAATCAACCTTCAAAAAGCTTTTTTCACCAACATCAGGGATTGGACATTTCATGTCTTTGCTAATTACTTTCTGAAATTTCACTAATTAAATTAACTAAAGGCATAATATTTGCTGTTTGAATCAGTATAAGTTACATGTGTTCACATCGGCAACAATGAAGAGGTAACATTGCAATTCTCTACCACTTGTTTTCTGTTCTACAACCAAATTACCAGCAATCAAATCAAATTACTGGTAATGTATATAATTGATCGGAGGCAAATTAGGTATGTCATATATAACAGCGTAATTCAAACAGGATAGTTTGTTTGACATTATCCGAAACAGAAAAAGCAATACTGGGTTTGGCAGTAAAATAATTAACTATTTAGATCGGAAAATGAAAAGAAAATGAAAATCTTTGGTAAAATAGAAAAGTGTGAATAACATAAATTAATATGGTGTAATTATTTATATAAGGAAATATTTTGCTAATGAAAAATAATTGCTATTTTTAGATCGAGACTTATTTTTTGTTTTTATTTTATTTTCAAACGTTTCGAAAAATAAACGATAATTATTTAATGGCTGTCTTATCGCAATTCATCAGTAAATATAGAACGGCGTTAAAGGGACATTTCAGATCTTTATTTGGGTAAAAAATATATATCAAAACTCCAAGAACAGATACAGAATGTTGAAAAATGTTAAATTTCCACCAAATAGGTCATTACAACATATATCAATAAACAAACTACTATTTGTTAATATTGGTTGTTTATTTTTTTACATTGCAATCAAATTGTAGCCATTTATGCAGCTTAGTTGTCACCTAAACATTTAACCTTCGTAACAAGAATACTATCAGACTATAGTAGATGCTTCTCAACTTAGTCTAATACAAGGCCAAAGTGTAGGAAGTACACTGTATCGTACTTCAACACAGTATTTGTAAGTTCCTCATGAATATTGTTTATAAATATGAGGAATGTACTTTCTTATTTCTATATTTGCTTCTTGTAAAATAGAAATAATAAAAAACACTAAAAGTTTTCTCGTCATATAACATCCGTCAAGTAATAATCCAAACGGAAAGCCCAAACTTCCAATTCTGCGAAGATTGCCAGATACCAACCAAGATGAGGATACCAGTCCTAAGAAATCGGTGTATAATAATGAAATACCATGTACTGGAGATTTCATTAAAAACATTTTTATTTCAATGAAATTAATGAGAACGATGAAAAAGATTTATAAGGGAGTGTGATGTAGTTTTGAGAAAGTTTGGCATTCATGATTAATTTTAGCAGAATATTCCAAACTTGAATTCAATGATGGAAAACTATTTCCAATTTCCCAGGAAGTTACCAATTCGATTTGAATTCTTTCGTGTTTTTCCGAATAAATATAATATTTTGAAAAACTGTTATTTACTCAAAATATTGTTGGAAGTTGTTGATTCCGGGATGAATCCGATATCAATGAATAACAAACGCCAGGAATGGATAAGAAAAATAAATGTATTAACGTAATAATGCAAACTGGTAATACGGGTTAGTAGATCCAGGAATGCGGGTTAGTAGCACTAATATATATACAGTCTTGGTATTGAAGTATCGCGGTATGACTCCTTACTGAGTCTACGTGCTCGCTAACTGTGACTCTTGTGTTACCCTCCTCTATTACAGACTGTCCGGGTATTCACTGGTAGTAATATATGTATACCTCGGGTGAGTCCATTTCTGTAAAAAGGGGAGACTCCTCAATACCCCCCTCCTTAGATAGGGAGTTAGTATCTTTTCCTTTCTCTTATGGTCGACAATTAGGGGCACTGTAAATTTTCTCTTCCTGCTAGTCGTTCCAATTTCTGTGTCTTCTTGTGATCTTTGAATCTCAAAAACTTCAAAGATCTCCTCCATCGACTCATTTTCTGCGGTTGACGAGCTTGGCTCTTCAACCCGTCTTTTTTGTATTTGGTCAATATGTTTTCTGTGGGTAAATTTTTCGCCTTTACTGTACATCACGTTTCCTAGTCAGTTAATTATTGTATTTGGTTCCTCATAAGCCATATTGTTACTGAGATAGACCCATTCTTGTTTGAATGATCTCTTGAGTACTGTAGGTGTATACCGGTTTTTATTTATTTTTTCCTTCGTCCTCTGAATAAATTCATCCTTTTTCGCTTCTTTTCTTATCTCTCCAAAAGTTCATAGGTAGTTCCTTTACTGCCTTGTATAACTCTTTACTGTTTTCATCTGTAGTAGCAAATGGCGTGTTTCGCTTCATTTTACATACTGGTTGGACATTTTCTTTCAATTCAATTCCATCTGCACGCTTACAAAACGAGCTGATAGGTGAATCCCATACGTCGAACTTTTGCATCCAGTCTGTACCCACTAGATTTTCTGTATCTTTCATTAGGTATATATTGAGCTTTTTGTTTTTCCGTGAAATTTAACATTTACGATTATTTCTCCTTCGAATTTTATACGCTTTCCTGTCACCGACTTAGCAATTGTTTGTGTATGTAACATGGTTGGTCTGTTAAGCTTTTTCCATGTCTGTAGGTTAATTATCGTTAGATCGGAACCCGAGTCTAGTTGCAATTTTATCTTTTTATTTAAGATTTCAAGTCCCACATATTTCTTTATGTTGGTATTATCTTCGTCATGCATCCTAGTAGCTCTTATGTTACTAGTAGCTTTTCCGTTCCTACATTGTGGTGCCTTGTACCCCATTTTTCCACACACAAGACAGTTTTTATATTTAAAACGGCAATCCTTATTCCAGTGTAGTCCTCCACATCGATAACATGCAGATGGGGGGTGGCTTATATTTGCTTCGATTTTAGTCATAATTTGCCCTATATGTTGTACTTTTTCCCTTATTATAGAATTTTTGTTTTCTTTCCGGGGAGGGTGAAGAACGTAAACTTTTGTTTAACTTATGTATATGTGATACTCCTGACTCCTCAATGTTCTTCGAGTCTTTCTTCATAGTCAGGCATTTTTGGCAATCTTCTGATACTTGTTGTAGTGTTAGTTCAGGTTCATTTTGTAGTTTTGAAAGCATTCTTTTGCGCATTTCACTATCTTTTGCTGAGACTAACCCTTGAACAAAGATGAGACACTTGAAATTGTCCGGTGTTAATTCTGCCAACTTGAAGTCGTCACAATGTTTATTCATGATGGGGCAAACGTGGAATAGTCTTCATTTTCGCCCTTTACCAGGTTAAGACATTTCCACCTCTTGGGAAAGAGTGACGTTTTTGGACTGAAAAGCTCTGTAAAACATGTAATTGCTTCGTCAAACGTTAATTCGTTCGTCTTTTTTGGCAAAATGTAATCCACAAATTTTGTGTATTCTTCTGTTCCTAGTTTTATGAGCAACAGACGTAGCTTCTTTGCTTCTGTCCAGTTTTGACAATCGACGTTGGAGATGTCTTCATAACGTCTGAAATAATCCCCGAAATTTTTATCCTCTTCTAGGGAGTAATTGAATGTTTCTATCGTATTCCACACTGCGTCTTGGGAAAAAGTCGCCTCTTTTTCGATATTTTGTTGTTTGTTACCCGCTACCTTTAATATTAGTTCCTGCGTTTGTAGTAATTGTTTTTGCCATTTTTCTTCCATTCTTTCCTGGAGTTGTAATTGCTGTTCGTTTTGGTATTTTACAAGTTCTACTAAAATATTTTTAAAATCATCCATGATAAAAGTCTTACGAAAAACTCGCTTTTCCGTATTTTAGTCCTCGTAAATCTTTTGTCGCCAAGTTGTTGTGGACACTGGCAAAAAACGGCAAAGGAGACTTTTGTTTTTTTCTGTGTGAGTTCGAATTCCTCGTCGTCAATTTGTTGTGGACAACGAGGGAGAATTTTGTTTCGACTTTTTTCTACCCGTGTGAGTTCGAATACCACGTCGCCAATGGAATGGATAAGGGAAATAAATGTATTAACGTAATAATACAAACTGGTAATACGGGTTAGTAGATTCAGGAATGCGGGTTAGTAGCAATAATATATATATACAGTCTTCATATTGAAGTATCGCGGTATTACTCCTTACTGAGTCTACGTGCTCGCTAACTGTGACTCTTGTGCTACCCTCCTCTATTACAGACTGTCCGGGTATTCACTGGTAGTAGTATATGTATACCTTGGGTGAGTCCATTTGTGTGATGAATAGGGGAGACACCTCAATAGAAGTAAAAATGATAAATGTGTAATCGTGTAAAAATTAACGAATTTGTAAATCCCCCAAATAACATAAGTTGGTTATATATATATATATATATATATATATATATATATATATATATATATATATATATATATATATATATATATATATAATGAGCTTAAGGCCTTCTGCCAGACTAAACTAAGTTAACACATATAATATGGGACACCTGCCGTAGCGCAATAGCTACCAAGTTCATTTCAGAGATGCTAACGGGATGAGTTTGATTTCTACTGGATACTCAAATACGGTGGCTTTGTGTTATGCTTATGTGAGTAAATAATATTATAAATGGGAAGACAAAGTTCCACGTCTTCTGACACCTGGTCACATCACGTGAGAATCTAACATTGTTTGAGTCAGATCAATCTGGGTTTTTTAACGTTTCCTAACCCAAGATGACTGTTGGGTGCTTCACTTTGAGCCAGAGACAAAGAGGCAACCCATGCAATGAAAACACCCCACTTCACCTGCTCCTTCTTTAGAGAAAGATCGTTTTATCTGCAAGGAAGATGAGGGCCTCGGTTTTTGCGTTTATTGACTTCAAAGTGTCACACCATCAACAAAGAGTACTATGTCAACTTGCTGAAGCAGTTACCAAAGACTACCAAGGGTAAACGCCCAGGACAGCTGACAAAATGTTTTTTTATTTCATCAGCACACAAGTTCTTGGTTTCAATGGCTGCTGTGCATGGCTGTAACTCGTTGATCCCTCTCCTTATTCTCCTGATTTGACCATCATCTGTTCCCCAACATGAAAAAACACTTGGCTGCAGACCAGTATCGCAGTGATGATGACGTCATATCTGTTGTTGATGACTTTTTGATCAATAAGATAAACAGTATTCTTCAAACAGTCAGATGTCGGTTTACCTGGGAAAGAAACAATACAGTTATTAATAATAAGAGTTGAAATGAATGCATGCAAGATTTCACAGCTTTAGCATCACTCCTTTATAGTCAGCCTATGAACTTTTCACCCAATCCTCGCATTCTTCGTATAACTAACTGTGAATGGTCATTGCTTGATAAAATTTATTAGTAAACGTAACAAGAATTCATACAGTCAACAAACGCGTACTTAATTACCATTTAAAGCAAACAAGTGTAGAATTCAGAAGGAAAGATAAATAAAAAAAAGAATTTGTATTATCTAACATTTACAAAAAAAAGCTAAAAAGTTGTTTTTATATAATTTATCAATTCCTTTTGGGATAAAATATTTATCAATGATCAAATTTTATCAGAAGAAAAAAAACTTTATTTCTTCTAGCAAATCAGTACTAGAGAACGGAGAGTTTTATATCGCGCACATACATAGGGGAGGATGCTGAAAAGATTCTTCATCTCACCAAGAAGGAATGCTTAAATGAATACTGTTGGGTCATTTCATCAGCTTTTAGGCAATGTGTTAAGCTGAGAAGTTTTCAGCACCCCCAAAACAGATAGATAGATAGATAGATAGATAGATAGATAGATAGATAGATAGATAGATAGAATTCTATGGAAATATCTATTTTAAGAGGATAACTATGTCTTATAGATTATGCAAAACAGTTTGATGAAATACGTCACAAAAACTGTTTTGTAAACTTGATTTAATTGGGAAGGATATTAGAATTATTCAAAACTTAGCAAAGAGGTCTTGGAAAATTTTACACTCACAGGACATATTGAAAGCAAAATGGACAGAGGCAAACAGCGCATACCCCCTGCCTAACGAGCCTGTGTACATTGTTGACAGTAGATTAGGAGAGATAGAAAATGACAAACTTTACAAAGGAGATTAAGGAGAGCCATGATCACCCACGTCCTGAAAGGACATGGCACACAAAAGAAGTACTTTTAATAATGGCTCAAGATTCTCGATAAATTTCCCGGTATTATTTCTTCAAATATTTTCAGGTACTTTATAAGTTTTCAGTCGAAATATTTATGTTCCCCGTCTTAGTAGTTTTTAACATTCTGTTTTGGATTTGATGCTTTTATCATCGCATGCATAGTAATGTCATATTTCTAGTTGGAATCTTTTGTCATGGGATTTTCGAATAGTTTCACGAGAATATCAATTCTATTTTGCGTGCATTTGTGTTTGCTTGTGCGTACCGTTTAAAATGATGAAATTATGATCCATATTACATTTTCTTTATTGTAGACTGCTTATTTTTATAATTATTGTTCCTAATATCTCTAATGTTATGTAGTATTTACAAGTAAAAGTGGCAGGTTATCTAATAGTAGCTCCATCAAGACCCATATTAATAACAAACACTACAAACCAAGCAAAGCATCCATTGATAAAATAGCACCCATTGATATTTGTTGACACAGAGATAAAACAGTGGGTGCTAGCAGAGTTAGGGGGTGGATAATGCGTTTCACTAGTGGCGACCGGGATGTGTCTATCAACTCCGCTAGTGCAGATTTTTTGGCATGTTTATCGCTCTTTATTTACATTATTTTCATGCAAGACTATTATCCTCATTTTTGTTATTAAAATAACGCTTTGACTCTTGTGCCCCCGAGCCTTCATCTAATCCACTAGGTCTTCCTTTAATCATTTAATAGCCTAGTGGATAAAATACAGTAATTGTAATTTCAGTCCCTGGGTCGGTTAGTGCGTACATGGAATCCGTGGAAACAATAAACGTGCAGCACTAAATAAGAGGTAGACGATACCCCTAGACACGATCTAACGTAATTGACTGCATTCGCTGATCATGCGATTGATAGTTTTCAACACTGTTTCATCATGGGTGGCATTTATTGTTGTCTTTGATCTTGTCTATCTTGATATTAATATAGTTTATTCTGATATACTTATGAACTACTATTAATAGGGATTCCTTTTCCTTTATCAGGTGTTCTTTGCTCAACGAAATCCATATAATTTCGTCTTCAGTTATTTTCGTTTGTATATTCAGTTCAGAATTGAACTTCTTACTATTTTGAATGTTCTTTTCGGAGGTTGTCTGACTTCACAGTTATTCTTTTGTCACTTTTACTGCCTTTTCTGAATGGTATGATTATTATCTCTTTTCTAACATTTGTAAACGTCAAGTCTTTTTTTATATCCGAGGCGACACTATTTTCTTTATTTCTAATATTGTCTTCTCTGAATTGTATAACTTTATGTTTTTTTTTTTCATTTTCCCATTCAAGATAAGCATTTCTTTTTGTCTTTCTAAGAATACACGCAATAATTTATACTTCTTACGAACTGTTGAAATTAATTTTCAAAAAGTTTTCTTTTGAGATATTCTTTTTCTTTTATCATGTTTAATTAAATTTGCCACCAGTTTCCAATGTATTTATAGTGGTCTTTTCCATTAAATAACAATTCAAAGAAACTCATTCATCACATTAGTTTCTTTTTGTTGATTCTAGTTTTACCAAGTGTATCACTAACATTGCACATTTCATTTCAATGTAATGACTAAACCTGATGTTTGGAACAACCGTTCGAGTTTTGTTTTGTCCTGGGTAAAAATAACTTCTGGTTATTATTATTATTATTATTATTATTATTATTATTATTATTTTTATTATTATTATTTTTATTATTATTATTATTATTATTATTATTATTTTTATTATTATTATTTTTATTCTTCTTCTTCTTCTTCTTCTTCTTCTTCTTCTTCTTCTTCTTCTTCTTCCACACAGCTATACATTTTTCAATCGAAGATCATGCATACGACATCAAACAGCACCTTCTGCAGATCAATAGCTTCGTCTTACCACTAATAGTAGCTCCGTGTCCCACTAAACTTAATGAATATCTACAGACCAGTATACATTTATGGTATATTTCTGATGAAAGAATTATCTAATTTTCATCATTTCACTACGTGATAATGTCTAAAATAACGTTTTCTTCTTTTTTTCAGCTGTTGGCAAATGGTTTGTTCTTTGCTTGCGTTAACGTTGCTGGGATCTTTATACACAATCTTACCGATCGCGCCCAACGAAAGACGTTCTACGACACAAGGAACTGCATCGCAGCCCGCCTTGAAATTGAGGACGAGAATGAAAAATTGGTGAGTTTATATTCATTCAGCCACGAATAAAAAAATAAAACTATATTAAAGTTAATTTTAAAAGTTGAAATGCTTTTCAGCATGCAAAACAAGGAGAAATAAATCCATATTAAAGTTCATTTTAAACGTTGATTTGCCTTTTGCATACAAAACAAAGAGAAATAAAGCCATACTATGGTTCCTTTTAAACGTTGATTCACTTTGCACACACAGAACAAAGAGAAACCGTTATATTAGGGCTCATTTTAACAGTTGATTTGCCTTTCGCATACAAAGTGTCATATAGGAAGAAAATGAGTAACTACCGACACTGAGGTTCGAGCGTGAGACTTATGAATATGTTTTTCACCAAGTGTATAAATAGGGGTGTCAGGGTACTGACTAGAGTCATTATGGGCTGACTGTTAGATCGTAGGCATTGAATGGCTGGCTTACTGGAAGTACCTAGTTAATGTGAGTAAGTGTTGTTCCCGGCTGCATCTTTGATTATGATCCAAGTTGAGATTCCCAACCCCCCCATTTGTTTTTGGCTCACCTTTTTTCATCTCGACTTGGACAGCTTTCTTCTCTCCCCATATTATCTTTTCCCTCTCCCTTATTGGGAGAGCCTCTTGATTTTGTCTAAAGACAGAATACAGTGTCCTCTCTTTTGAGGGCTGGACGGGTTCAACTAATATCAGTTATCTTTTTTTGTTTGTTTTGATATTTTAGTTTGTTTTTGAGTTCATCCCTCCACACTCATTGTAAATCATCCATAGATTCTTATATATAAAATTTTTATGATCATGAACTTTTTTATGTCATGGGGTGCGTTTTGTAGGTACCCTGAGTGTATGAGGTATTATGGTATGTGGAGGATTGAATGATTAATACATTCTTTTGTTGAATATGCAAATTGTAACAAGTGAATGGGTATAGGTTAGTAAGTGACGACCAGCCTCAACCCAATTCCCCTTTTTCGGCCTTGGGCCACATTTGTATTCTATATACAATAAATCTTGATTATTGAGTGACTCCAAAAGTTTGCTTGTTCAGCATTAGTTTTTTTGGCATTTTACATACGAACTCTTGAATTTTTCAGTTTAATCCTTGTTTTATTTTTTCTGTTAATTATTTTTTTTAATTTTCCACGTGTAGGCGTTTTAATTTTCAAGCCATGCGCCATTTTTTCTCTTTCTCCTTTACTCTCTTTAATTTTTTAGTCAAGCTTTAATTTTTCCACCCTCTCACTTTAGTTTGTAAATTTTCTTTTTTAAACAAAACTTTATTTCGGCTTACTATAATTATTTTGTTATCCACTTGGTTTTATTAACCAAGCATTTATCTTTAACTTCCCATCAATTTATTTTGTAAATTGTATTATTTTATTTTTTTTTAATTTTTGTAAGCAGTGCTGGTTTCCTGACTTGGTTGTATTAGTCAAACTTTAAGTTTTATTTTTACCCTTACCTCAGTTTAGTTTCACTTTAATCTTTTTATAGGTGTGACTTGGTTGTTTTATTTTCAGAAAGCCGAGTTTTACTGGCGTTCCCCTGACCCTATTTTCTTTTTCTTATTTTTTGTGTTTTTACGTTTTTTTCTTTTGGTAAAGCTAAGTTTTGTTTATTTTTGTTTGTTTTGTTGACCCACCCACGACTCTAATACGTTTTCTTTAGTTTTGTTTCATTTGAAATTATAAAAGGAAAGAAAAAAGAAAATTATATTGGCAACACTAAATTAGTGTTGCCAATGAGTGACTCTAAGGAAGCGCCGCTGTTACCCGGCGAAGTAAATAAAACAGCCTGGGCCAAAAACAGGCCGAAGAAGAAAGATGCAGCTTACTATGCCGAACTACGAAACAAATATGAGGAATTACTTAAGAGAAATGAGTTCTTCACTATCCCGGAGGCGTTGAACGCCGTTAATACACAGACAATCTCCCTGCCGACCACCGACGTGAAGACTCGGAAATTAATTGGGGTCATGGAAAAGGCTCTGAAGAGATAGAGCATTGGACCAAAGGAGATCGAACGCAATATGGGACATTCTCCTGGCTAGCGAGCAAGAATCCAAGCAGCTGACCGGAATTATACTAATAGCCAAGTCAGTGAGACTCCAGACCGAGTACATGGGGATGCGTAAAACAAGAATCACGGTGCATGTTGTGCCCGTAGACATTAGTGAAGACCCGATGGGAGCCTTTTTGCCAAATACGGGCAAGTGGACGAAGTGAGTTCAGTATTTAGTAAATCCGGTATCGCCACTGGGGACATTGTTCTCCAAGTAACTCTGACCCGCCAGAGCTTTGGCGAGATCCCCAATGTACTGATGTGCCGGGAAAAGAGATGCGCGTAATGGTGGAATGCCGCCGCACCTTCCGCCCCGGGAAAAAATGTAACAACATAACCACAACCGACGCAGTGAAGAGCGTACGGAAGACGACAAACAACAACGGGACGTGCCACCTCCGAAACAACATCGACCACCACCGCAGAAGCACCCCGAGGAGGTGCAGCAGCAGCAACAACATAAACTGCTGCAACAAGAGAAAGGCAAACAACAAAAGCATCAACAGGAACAGCAGCAGAAGTAGCAAAATCAGCAGCAACAAAAACAGCAACAACCCGAATCTGAGGTGGGGGAAATGCCTTCGCCCCGATCTTCATCTTTGAAGAGGATCAGGGAGGAGGAAGAAGAGAAACTAGTAGAAAAACCTACTGTAGGGCGGAGAGGGGCACGGAAAAAGCCAGGTCCCTATCCGTCCCTGCTCCGTCAAAAGAAATTTCAGACGCTAATATCATGCCCAAAGCAAGTAGCCTCCCTCTTCACCTGCCTGAGCTTCGTTCTCTTATCTATCAACCTCCTCCGCCAGTTCAATGTTTACTTTCCCTCACTCATCCACTTCTTCCCCGCCCCACCCCACCAAGGAAAAGAAAAATGTAAAGTGGGCAAAAAAGAACTAGAAACGGAATTTTCCAACCATAAAAAATGCTCCGCTGGGCCATTTGTTTAAAATGTCCACAATAGACAGAAAGTCGGTAGAGGACCTCCGCAATTTCCCAAAGGTTCCAGGTGTTATCACTACCTTTTCGAAGCAAAGGACACGTTAACAGAAATTCATGCATTTGAGTTGGGATCGTACCAAATCAAAAGAAAACTTGCTGAATTCGTCTCATGGAGGGTCCCCGTATTTCTTTATCCTTCGTTATATAGGGTGGTAAAGTTAACCCATTCTATGGACGTTGGCAGTATTTGTCCTAGCTGGACAGATGACGTCAGAGTTAAGCGCAGGGAGCCTAGGAAAATCCCTCGTGGTCCTTACCCCCGCAGATTTCTCCCCGGTATGTATGTGATATTTTCTCTTTTTCAGACTTAAAAAATGTCTATCAAGATAGTCAACCTGAATACGAATTAATTGAGGGATAGACGTAAGGCTGTCTGTCTGCTTCGTGACCTCTTGCCGTTCGGTGTGGATGTCGCCGCGATTCAGGAAACTCACTTTGTTTGCAACGTATGATCCTTGTGTGCTGTCTAACGACTTTGTCGTCTATTCAGCATATGGGGGCCGACTGACCAGAAGTGTTTTTTGCTGGTTAAGCGTACCCTGGATGCGAGGGTAGACCATGTCCCTGTCGATGCCGGGGGCGGGGCGATTGATCGTGGCCGATATTTGCGGTGAAAAGTAGTTCGTTTCGGATCGTTATGCGCCCAACGACCGGGAGGAGCGTGTCTCGCCTTTTCTGCAGTTGGGGCCGTTCCTGGTGGATTCAACACACTTAGCCTTAATAGAGGACAGGAATACGGTCCTGAACTCCAAGTTAGTCAGGAGGCGGGAAGTTAGCGGGATGTCGGGCGATCGTAGCTTGGTTGATCTGATTAGCGTGTTTGGTCTTGTCGATAGATACCGGGCGATCACCAAAAGTGGGTGTTGTGGATGTGGGCACTTAAGTGGCCATCTACCCAGGTGGTCAGGAAGGCCGACATAGATCTAACAGTTTGCTCCACGTTCCACTGGTTAGGCTATTCGGAACTAGGGGGAGTGGTTATTTGGAATGGGTAATGGGAGAGGCTTAAGGATAGGATTAGGTCCTTCACCACCGAGTTTAGCAAACGGCTCGCACTAGGCAAGGCTAACAAGGTAAAGCTATTAAGGATTTAGATGATTAGAGTCCCATAACTCTGCTAAACACAGAGTTAAAGATTTTGGCCAAGATCCTGACGGAGCGTTTGCAATCAGTTGCCGAGATTCTGTTGAGACTCGAGCAGACTTGCGCCGTGAAGGGCCGAACAATTCAGAATAACCTGCATCTGATCCGCACGATCCTAAAGTGTGTAAAAGACAACGAGCAAGCCGCGCTGATCAATTTAGATCAGTCCAGGGCATTTGATACTGTTGACTATCGCTACCTGGCTGCTGTCCTGCTGGCCGCCTGATTCGAACCCGACTTCTGCTAAGATTAACTGCGACAAGACATTCGGCTTGCGGTTAGATGCCTGAAAGGGGGTCGGTCTTCCGGAGCCATTTGGTTGGACGCACAGTCCTGTCCGCATTCTCGCAATGTGATTTGGACCCGACCTCCAGCTGGAGAAAACTTGCTCAGAAGTAGAGGCAAAGATCGGCGCGTCAATCGAGACTTAGTGCCGAAGGAGGTTGTCCTTGAAGGGTAGGGCTGAAGCATGTGCCACATACGTATTTCCTCTTATCCTTTACTGCTTGTCTGTACTTACTCTTTGTAGAGAATGTAAGAAGGCGATCGAGTGCTTGCTCTCCTCCATCTTGGGGAGGGACACTTGCATCACGTCGACAGAGAAGTCTGCGCCCAACATCTGTGTCATGGAGTTCTGGGAATGCCGCACTTGGAGAGTGACAAACTCGCCTCGAGGTTGGCTTTCCTCTGCCGTGCGTTGACAGGGAACTCGATTTTGGCGTTGAGTTTAATAGCTGCCTTCCCTTTCCATACTATCACTCCTTCCATCTCGCAGGCTGAACGCCTTTGTAAACCCCAGGATCAATCGAATTTCCTCCTCGAATGATGTCGGCCTTGAGGGTCATTCCTCGGTCCAGTGACATTTCTCGGCCTAGGAGAGTCTTCTATCCTGAACTAGTGGAGGGGGTCGCGATGTATCCACTACGCAGCCGTCTCGGCTTGTCAGCGGACAAATTTTGCTCCTTTTGGTCTTGGGCGCCAGCAACGTTGAGTTTTCGCTTACCTAGCGATTGGTTCGGAATATGCTATCTCTCAACGACATGACCTTCATATGGGGCTTGGCGGATTTGCCAGACTACAATCGGTGTGACCTTGGTTTAGGAGAAACGGCTTCGCACTCATTCTATAATTGTCTTCGGGTGTGGTCCATATGGGACTTTGTCGGCGAGTTGATGGCTCGCATCGCCCCTCGAAATGCTCGCGCTCATTGATCACGCATACGCGTGTGACAATGTGTCGCCCCTGTATTCTGTGTTGAAACGGATTGTGTTTCTATCCCTGGTGGCCAGAGGCTGAATGGTGATTTGGACGACGCGATTGGAGGAAATCTTGCGATATGAACACTATTCTCATCAGGATCTAATCCGATTCTTTGAGCATCAGCTCTAGATGATTAGAACTGATAGTAAGCGTTTCGTTTCGACAGATTTCAGCGAAAGATGGGTAACTGCGGCGAGCTTGTTTGTGCGAACAGGGCTAGCCTTGATTTTTTTTCTTGGTCTCCCTAAGTCCCAAAGGGGAGGTTTCCCGTGGAACCCTGCCCTGGTTAGGTTAGACCACTTACCTGGTTAACGTAAGTAAGTGTTGTTCCCGGCCTGTTCTCCACTGCATCTTTGGTTATGATCCACGTTGAGATTCGCAACTTCCCCAGTTTGTTTTTGCCCCTTCTTTTCATCTCGACTGTGTCAGCTTTCTTCTCTCCCCATGGCCGTATTTATATTATCCGCTCTTAATTGGACAGGTCCAACTAACATCAGTTATCTTTAGTTTGTGTGTTTTTGTTATATTTTAGTTTTTTTGTGGTCATTCCGCCCCACTATCATTACATATCATCAACAAATTTTTATATAGAATTTTATACTCATTATTTTTATGTCATGGGGTGTTTTGTAGGTTCCTTGAGAGTGTGCAGTATTGTGGCGTATGTAGGATTGAATGATGGTGGATAAGTTCTCGTGGTGAATGTGTAAATTGTAATTAGTGAATGGGTCATGAATCTGATTAGCTAGATATAAGATAGCAAACAAACGCAACAATCATACAAATAACATATTTGATCGTTACATTAATGACAAACCAAACGAGCATAAGTCATTTTATTCTATTTTTTCTGCAATGAAAATTAGTCAAGTCGACAGTCAATAAAACTTTGTTCATGACATGAGAAATGACATCACCGCAATTTGTTCATCCAACTTTTAAGATGCAAGTGATTTATTTATTAAAGCTCATTAAACCAATGAAATGTTTGGTGAAATTCCACAAAATTCCTAGCGAGCATTATTGACGCATGGAAACTTTTTCTTCTTCAAGCAAGTACCAATCTTGCCTCAAAGTGGCCAAAACTTAAATGTAAATTACATGATTTCTGTTTTCCTCTTTTCAACGGTTACCCAAATTATTGCAAATTCAAATATTTCTAGCTCACCGAAATCATTTTAAGGATTAATTCATATTTACTACACTTTGTAAAAATTACCAGATCGAGGTTATCAATCATCGTTCACCTTTTATAATGTTTACCATTAATGTTTATTCATCAAATGAATTGGTTTTATTGAATTCACTTCTTTCCAAACATTCGCCCTAAGATTCGCTACCTTCATTTTATTTTTTCTGTTTGTCAGAAATCATATTCTGTACGAAATTTACAAGAAGACTTATAGTATAGTATGCCAATAAGTTAGCAATTATTCTTTTTATGGTTGAGGATTTGCGCACTTCTTGTAGTGTTCGAGCCCAGATAAAGTATAAGATGTGAATCCTGATTTTTTATTCAGGCAAGCACCCCACCACACTTGTAAGGTTTCCTTCTCCATATGGAACACTGTGTTAAATTAACTTAATTAATATCTAAGATATCTCTGCACAAAATGAACTGTACATTTTCAGGTCATTCAATTTTTAAAGGAATTTATTGAAAATATTTTCGATTGAATCTTTGAATTGTCAAATTTACACTAGACACCGAGGAATAAACTTCCAAATTTGTTGCTATGCACAAATTTTAAGGAACGAAAGGAAACGTGCCTAAGTTGCAAAGAAACTTTTCGAGATTCTGACCGATAATTCTTCGCTGGCTCTAACTAATTTTCCCATTCATTCTTCAGGGGTGGGGCATGCAGTAAAATCAAAACATTTCCTGATGGAAGGTTTCATACTGCATATATAGATAAAATGATGGATATATATTATAGCAGAAAACTGGGTTTAATCTAACATCTTATGATAATGCTTTGCATGTTCATTGCTCGTTTATTTGATAGATAGATAGATAGATAGATAGATTCTAACAGACAAAAAAGAAAGACGCTTCATTAAGCATAAATGAGAGGATGGATCAATAGGTTTGTATTCTGATACAGTTATTAACTGAATATTAATCTGAATTTTTCATTGAATAATACTTGCTATATGAAAACGATTTGTGACAAATGCATCGAAAAAAAGATTTATGTTGAAAAATACACTGATTGATGAGTAGAATACATTCTAATGGAAATTCAATTTAATTTTCTATAAATCATATTTCTTACTAAATATATACTATATATATGACATACTATATATATATATATATATATATATATATATATATATATATATATATATATATATATATATATATATATATATATGTGTGTGTGTGTGTGTAGAGAAATAAACGTGCGGAAAACGAAGAAAGAAATAATCTTCAAACACAGATCTACAAATTTTAAATAAATTTATTACTGAGTATTTGTTTTCTTTCAAGTTGAAAGTAACAAATTACAAATGCCCTCGCGAAGCAGACAAAATATTTTGTTTTTGTTCTTTAAAACAACTAGAATAAATTGCGTTAGTATGATAGAGGAAACAGAATGTCTCTACTTAAGGAGAGCGTCACGTGTTTATGAATGTGTCTAATTGGTTTTTGCAAAAAAGTTACTCTATAAGATATACCAAAGGTTGTATAATTAATTATACGAAAGGTGTGAGAATTCAGTTTGTACACAACCCAGCTCAAATGTTTACTGAAAAACTGAAAACTGAATACTAACTAACGCGATCGTATTTGTACAGAATATAAGCTCCAGAAAACTAAAAATTTTATCTACTAATCACAGAAGTTTATTGGCTAATAAATATTTTTCCCAATTTTTAAATATCTATTGTTAGTCATTTTCTGGAGCGATCTCTCATTCTTCATAGCTGGCAACAACCATAGTCTCAAATTCAAATCTGGAGCCTATTTTTTACATAAAAGGAATCATTTGAGATTTTTAGTTATATTACATAAATCTATTGAATATTTCTACAATTATTAACTGGGTTGCACACACACATATATACATGTGTGTGTGTGTGTGTGTGTGTGTGTGTGTGTGTGTGTGTGTGTGTGTGTGTGTGCGCGCGTGCGTGCGTGCGTGCATGTGTGTTTTACACTTCAGGCAATTTTTTGACTTAATAAAAAAATTCAAATGCAATTTCAAAAATATTTTGTCTCTGGCTTATGCAGTTATCTAAATAATAAATTCTGCTTACTTAACACAATCTAAGAAGACTTGCTCTTCCAGAAAAAGTAAAGGCATTTGGCAATGGTAGTATTTTTATTGAATAAAATAAATTCTACCAGGCCTGAAGACAGTTTAGTATTATTTAACAAAGCATGAAGATATTGGCCATTTTGTGCCAACTATAACGATTTCATTGGTAATTGGCGTTTGTTCTGAAACTATTTTTGCCTTTCCCAATATTTTATATAGAACAAGACATAATGGGTCTCCTTTCAAAGTGCTTCTCTTCTCAAGTGCTTGATGTCAGAAAAGGAAGTAAACTCGCCCCGTAATTCTGTAGGTGGGGATCTTTTGATTTGTGGAGCAAGAAATATCAATGCCCAATTACGGGATAACATTTTAGGATGAGTTAATAAGCGTAGTTACTTCGAATATAAATATGAAAGCAACAATCTGTAGAAGATGAAAATTTTCAATTCAGTTATTGTATTAAAGAACTGCGATAATAAAAAAGAGAATGTGATCATTAATAACAACAATAAGAAAAACACATTAGCGTGTAGGATTACTGTGGAGTAATAGTTTGAAAGCTAGCTTAGCAAGCCACTGTTGGTGTGTTGCCCTGACAACCAGAGCAACACATTGTCCAACATTTACTGGTAAACTCTACTATTCGCTTTTATCCCCTCTTTCAATGAACACCCACGGGTGATTTCGAATCCACAGAACCAACAACAGTCCAAACTATGAAACCAGTTGGTTTCTGTCGCTTGAAATGTGTTCTTCAGAAATGATCCTATAATTTTGGTAGATGAGTATAGGCTACACAAAAACTTCTCGTCCGACCAAACAAAAGACATTGTTTGCCAGCATTTTCTTCACTCTGTCAAGCCGTTTTTGCTTGAAGGCATTTGAGAGCAGCTGTCATCGTTTAATCTTATATGATTTTAGCCCTAAATTTTGTTACACAATCCTCTTTAGCGAACTATCCGAAATATCCAACTCTTTTGTCATCTTCATGCTCTGTCGTGGACTCCTCCTCGCACTCTTTTTGACGGCTTTAATGACTCTCATGGTACGAACTAAATGGTTTCTACCTGGAATTGGATTTGGTGAAGTTGTTCGTCCCTTTTGAAACTTTTCAACACATTAAAAAACAGTTTTGCTGCAAATGTTCAATTGTTTTATCAGTTCATAATTCTTCATACCAGCCATTTTCACTGTGACACTTTGATCACATTTTGTTTGACCCGCCATGATTAATTACACTCTAAATCATAAAATAAAAGAATGCTAGGAAACCTTATGCAAAATTTGAAACAATTTTTACGAATAGGCATGTTTCAATTTATGTTTAAATACTGGGTACATTTTTATGTTTGAATAATGGTTAAATATTTATGCCAAACCCGGCAGATTAGTAGCATAGTAAGTACGATTTACACTGAGTAACTTTCAAGCCAGCCGGTTACCACGGATATGATATTTTCTACAAGCCGACTAAAGGTAAAATGTGTGAAGCAGATAATTGATCCATAGCAACAGGGTTGCTTTGTGGGAGAGACTAGGAAAACCCAGAAAAATATTAACATGCTTCAATATTTTCGTGATGGCATCGGTAAATGTTAATAATACACTGCATGAATCAATTGAAGTAAAGAACAGAGAGAAATAAGAAAACATTCCTATTCCAACCTTATTTGCTCTTTACAATGCCATTCAAAGACTATTGTGATACCGTATATATATGTTATCAATGCTTTTGAATCTATTAAATATCAGAAGTAAGTTAACCAAGACGATGATATCAGCTAGCCTTATACGAGACTCCCTGTATACAAATGACTACCATCTTGTGGCTCATAATGAACGCCATCGCAAGTGCTTGCACTGCTCTTGAATTTACTATAAGTATTAATACGCATGGTGGATAACTTTGTTTGTCTTGATAATACCCTATCGAGAATATGCTCACTGAACAGTAAAGCTGTGAGGAATATTCAAAAGGCGAGCAATACATTCAGTAAGTTCGAACAGCGACGATGGAGACGGCGATGAATTTCGAAAGTGACTAAGATCAAGGTGTACTATGCTTGTGCCTTAAAGTTGTTACTGTGTGCCCGTGTGTTGTCTATCGTGAGCATTTGAGCGGTTTCGCCGACAAGTCTTGCGTCGAATATTTGGAATCAATTGTAGAATGTATGTCAGTGACATAGAAGTGCTTCAGCAAAGTTAGTGCAATTAAGGATAGGATTAGGTCCTTCACCACTGATTTCAGCAAACGGCTCACTCTAGATAAAGCTTAAGGCTAGCTTTTCCCGGGCGGTGATTGGGGTGAATCCCCTAGAGATAGCTGTAGCTAGGGAGGCCCTGGAGCGTTCGAATAGCGAGCGCTACATGGGCTAGGTAATTAGACATCGGCTAAGTAAGATGTCTTCCGAAGCTGTGAATATGGGCGCAGATCCGTCGAGGTGGCGATCGTTACATTCGTCAAGTCGATACCGCGGAGGGACGTACTCTTCCGGCCACTGACGACATGTGCGAGGCGTTTCGGCGGCATTTCGTGAGCCGCTTTACCAAGGAGCCTGGTCTCCGTGAGCAGGAGTTTCGTAGCTATTTGGCTCACTTTCCTCTGCTTTCGCCGACTGAAGCGGCTAGCTGCGAGGGTGAGATTACGGAGGGCGAAGTCTACGTGGCATTGAAGAAGGTCGGCAGAGGCAAGTCGCCCGGTCTGGATGGTTTGCCCTATGAATTGTACTTGAGTCTGTCGCACATCTTTGTTCCGATTTTGACTGCAGTGTTCAACAACTGGTTTCGGTCGGGGTGTGATCACTCTGTTGAAAAAGGGCAAGGGTGTTGGGGAGAAACTAGATGATTATAGGCCCATAACTCTGCTAAACACAGAGTTAAAGATTTTGGCCAAGATCCTGCAGGAGCGTTTACACTCAGTTGCCGAGTCTCTGTTGGGTCCTGAGCAGAATTGTTCTGTGAGGGGCCGAACAATTCAGAGCAACCTGCATCTGATCCGCACAATCATAGAGGGTGTAAAAGACGACGAAGAAGCCTCGCTGATCAATTTGGATCAGTCCAAGGCATTTGATAGGGTTGACCATCGCTACCTTGCTTACTGTCTTGCAGGCCGCTGGATTCGCATCCGACTTCTGCCGCTGGATTAGCCTCCTGTATCTCTCCCCCAGTGCTGTGGTACAGGTGAACGGAAAGTTGTCGGGCGCTTTTGTGCTGTCTAGGTCGGTTCGTCATGGTTGTCCGCTGTTGCCTCTCCTTTATGCTTTGGCGTTTGAGCCCCTCCTTCGCCGGCTGAAGGACGGTGCGTGCAGTCCGGCCCTAAGCGGAATCGCCGTTCCTGGGGGGGTCTCGAGCCAGGGTTTCTGCGTACGCTAATGACGTATGTGCTTTCGTGTCGTCCCGCAGCGACATTGAGTCGGTACAGAAGGCGCTCGATCGGTACGAAAAGGTGACAGGGGCCAAGATAAACCGCGACAAGTCGTCCGGCTTGCGGTTAGGTGCCTGGAAAGGGGTCGATCTTCCGGGCCGCTCGGTTAGACGGACGGTCCTGTCCGCATTCTTGGAGTGTGGTTTGGATCCGACCTCCAGCTGGAAAAAAATTGGTCTGAAGTACTAGCAAAGGTCGATTCTGCCGGTCAGATTTGGAATCGACGGAGGTTGTCCGTGAAGGGCAGGGCGGGGGGGCATGCTACATATATTTTCCCTCTTGTTCTTTATCGATTGCCCGTACTTCCTCTCTGTGTCGACCACAGGAAGGCGCTCGATCGATCGCTATCCTCCATTTTATGGAGGGGACGCGGGAATCGGGTCGACAGACAAGTCTGCACCAAACGTCCGTGTCATGGGGGGCGCGGAATGCCACACCTGAAGAGCCACATTCGTGCCTCTAGGTTGGCTTTCCTACGCCGCGCGTTGACAGGAGGAGATCCGATTCTGGCGGGGATTGTTAGGGACGCGTTCCCTTGCCTTACTATCACCCCCCCCCCATCTCGCGGGTTGAGCGCCGTCGTAAACCCCGAGATCAGTCGGATTTCCTTTGCGAGTGTCGGTCGGCCTTGCGGGGTGTTCCGCGGTCCAGTGACCTTTCACGGCCTAAGAAGGTCTTCTATCGGGAGTTAGTGAAGGGGACCGCGAAGGATCCCCTACGTGATACGCTCGACTTGTCGGAGGAGGAGTTTCGTTCCTACTGGTCTTGGGCGCCAGCGGCGGATTACCTCAGAAACCCTGAGTTTTCGCTAACCTGGCGATAGGCTCGGAATCAGTTGCCTCTCAACGACAAGGCTTTCATATGGGGATTGGCGGATTTGCCAGACTGTGAACGGTGTGGCCTTGGTTTAGTAGAAACGGCTTCGCACGCCTTCTACCATTGCCCCCGGGTCCGCCCCTTATGGGACCATGTCGGCGAGCTGACGGCTCGTCTCGCTCCCGAGGAAGTTGTGCTCGTTGATCGCGCATACGCGTGTGACAATGTGTCGCCCCCGTATTCCGGGGTGAAACGAATGGTGTTTCTGACGCTGCTAGCCACGGCCCGAATGGTGATTTGGACGACGCGAAAGGAGGAAGTCTTGCTAGGCAACCGTCTTTCTCATCAGGATCTAATCCGATTCTTTGAGCATCAGTTCAGGATGAAGATTAGAACTGATAGAAAACGATTGCATTCGACAGTCTTCAGCGAAAGGTGGGTAAAAGAGGCGAGCTTGGTTCGTTTGAACGGGTCTAGACTTGATTTTCTCTTCTAGGTCAACCTGGGTCATATCGGGGTGGTTTCCTGTGGAGCCCTCTCCTTGGTTAGGTTAGACAAACTTTTGTGTACCTAGTTAATGTAAGTGTTGTTCCTGGCTTGTTCCCGGCCACATCCTTGGTTATGGTCCAAGTCGAGATTCCCAACCTCCCCTTTTTATCTCGACTGGGTCTGCATTTTATTTCCTCATGACCGTACATTTTTATCCTTTTCCCACTCCCTTAGTGAGAGCCTCTTGATTTTTCTCCTATGGGCAGAATACAGCGACCTCTCTGTTTTGAGGGTTGGACGGGCCCTACTAACATCAGTTATGTTTAGTTTTTGTTAATTCTGAGTTCGTTATTGGGTTCATCTCTCCCCTCTCATTTTATGCATCCATAAAGTTTTAATTACACATATATAATCATTATATTTTATGGTGTGGGGCGCGTTTTGTAGGTTCCCTTTGTGAGGATGCGGTATTTTGGTGAATGGAGGATTGAATGGTAACGGATGAGTTCTTTTGGTGAATGTGGAAATTGTAAGATATGAAAGGGTCGTGAATCTGATTAGCTAGGTATAAGATAGTGAAGACCAGCCTCTACCCCTCCCCTTTTTCGGCCTTGTGCCACAATTTGTATAATTATGCAAATAAATATAGCAGAAGCTTAGCGACTGACTAGTGTTAAACTTTGACTTCACAACCATGGCGTCGCCGATAGGATACCATTTGTCTCTAGAAGATCCAAATTTTGTGGATGCATGGATTCGATGTTTTTCTGCCAGTGCGAGAAGTAAAATGTTGAAAGACAACAAGGAGAAGGGAGGCGAAAATGAAATTACGGATTTATTCTTGGCTACAGCTGGATGCGAGGCGATAATGAAAGTCTTCCCCATGGCATATCCCACAAACTTGGAAGACCTGACTTTCGAAAATATAAGTCAGATTATAAGGAGAAATGAGACAAAAAAAAAGGCTGGTAGTGGCAGAAAGAACGAAGTTCATGTCGATGAAACAAGAAATTGACGAACCAATTATAAAATATCTACACCGTCTACAAAATGCGAGTAGATATTGCGAATTTGAAAAACTCGGACAAGACGGACAGACTATTGAAGAGGACTTGATTCAATTAAGGCTAATTGAAGGCATGTGCAATGCATCACACCGATATAAAATAATGGAACAACTACAAATAGGAAATATGTCTATAAATACATGCATTGACTTTATACAGCAACAAGAATCGATACAGAAATACAACCATCATAAAAATCAACCCAGCGAACAAATATTCGCTGATACGTACATGTTAAAAAAGATAAGAAAATGTCTGTATTGTGGACGTGAACACGAAATAAAAAGGGAAAAGGGCCCAGCATTTGGAAAAACCTGTACAAATTGCTTAAAAAAGAACCATTTTCAAGCAGTATGCAAATTCAAAAAGAAAACCGTTGAAAGAGTTGAAGAAAACGAAACCAATATGGAAGTGTTCACATTAAAAGAATATAGAAAAAATTGGACAAGAAAAGACATATTAAAGGTTAAAATTAAGAACTGCAATTTAGATATGCAAATTGATACTGGGAGTGAAGTAACACTGATACCAAAAATTCTTTGGGAACGCATTGGAAAGCCACCTTTACGAAAGAGCAGTTTACAACTCCGCCAATTTGATGCGTCGGTCATAAAAACTTTAGTATACTTTGAAGGTTCCTTGGAGTTAAAAGATACATTTGAAGTAATACCTATAATTGTCACAAGTTGTAAAAAGAACCACGGACTTCTTGGAAACGACGTGCTTAACATAAATTCTGCCAAATTAATTAATGAGATAAAAATGGAAAAAATTGGAAAGTTAAAAAAACTATAAAGCGAGTTTAAAATTAAAAGAAAATGCATCCCCCTCTTATTATGAGGCACGAAAATTACCAGTACATTTGTTGCCATTAGTAGTAACAAAACTACGAAAATTTATAGAACAAGGCCTTCTTGAACATGTTCCCCCTGGGGGTAGCAAGTGGGCATCACCCATTGTAGTGTTGAGGAAGACAGATGGTGATTTACGTATTTGTGGAGATTACAAAATAGGCGTAAATCACAAAGTCTGTTCGGATTCATATCCCATACCGAATGTTGAAGTTGCATTACATGCACTGGCAGGAATGAGCGTTTTTACAAAAATAGATTTAAAAACGGCATACCACCAAATACCAATAGACGATAACTTCAAAGAAGTAACCACGATAAATACGTCAATAGGGTTACTAAGATGGAAAAGGATGCCATATGGAATAAAAAGGGCAAGCGCCATATTTCAAAGGGCCATCGAACAGGTTTTAGAAAATATGAAAAATATAATTTGTTACCAAGACGATATATGCATAGGAGCTACTAATGAAAAGGAATTAAAAAAGAAAACCGACATAATCTTGAATAGATTAAGAAATGTTGGAATGACAAATGAAAAAAATGTGTAAGCAATTGTAGTAAAATATCTTTTTTAGGTTATTCCATTTCAAAAGAAGGTATATCACCAGACCAAGCCTTGATAGAAAAAATACTAAAAGTAGCTACACCTACAAATAAAAAAGAACTGGAGTCTTTTTGGGATTGGTGAATTTTTACAGGCGATATTTACCAAAATACACGGACTTGACTGAACCGTTTGCAAATTTAAGAAAATACAATGTTGAATTTATTTGGTCAGAGGAACAACAAAAAGCTTTTGATAGATTAAAAGTAATTATGGCAAAGAAACCAGTAGTGAAAATGTTTGATCCAAAAAAGGACATGACGTTAACCACAGATGCAAGCGAACATTCAATATCGGGAATATTATCACAAGGACATCCGATAATGTATTTATCAAGAAGACTAACGAACACCGAATTTAATTATTCAAATATAGAGAAAGAAGCATTGGCTATCGTGTGGACAACTACTAGAGCCCGACAAATTTTAATTGGAAAAGAATTACCCCCTACCTGAAAATCAGCTCTGAATTGTAACATACAAAACTCAATAAAACAAACATATTATTTAATTTCAAATGTTTTTATTTGCTTTTATGAGAGCAAAAAAATTTTTCGATGAAAAAGGAATTTTTAATGCAATTATTTGTTGTTTTTTTTAATTATAATAGATTTTTACGTTTAAGTTGTTAAAATATTATAAAATTAGTTAAAATCCGCTTTCGTAAGTGTCCTTATGAGATAGATCTTTGTTTTAGCGCTTTGTAAATTTTATCGTTTTGACTAATCAGAAGACCCGCAGTAATTAAGAAGTTTATATTACCCAAAGCCACGACGTCGAGGATACTAAGATGGACAATAAGATTAATGGCATTTGACTTTGATATAGAATATGTCAAAGGAAATTCAATTCCACACGTAGATGCACTATCAAGATTGCGATTTTACAAGGAGTCAAAAGATAAAACAGAAGAATTTGAAGATACATTCTTACATTGGGTAGAGACTGATGTTTTGTCTTTAGATAGAATGGCTGCGGAAACTAGACATGATCCAGTACTAAGTAGGATAATATCGAGAATAAGAAAAAACTCATGGGGAAATTGTTCTAGGGCGCAAAGACCCTACAAAGAAATGTCAGAAATTAACGATAGAACATGGAGTGATTTGTAATGGGGATCTGGTAGTTCCCCCAGAAACACAAAGAAAATTGGTAATAAAAAGTGTACATGAAAAAAGTGTACTCCACACTGTGGAGTAACGGCTACACAAAAAAGGATAAGATTAGAAGCATGGTGGCCGGGATATTCAAGAGATGTCGAAGAATATATAAAAAGGGTGCAAAAAATGTAAAGAATTAAGAAACTTTACACAGACTACTCTACATTCGTGGCCTAGAGAAGTGGAGTCATGGAGTCGGATGCATATGGATCACGCGTATATTAATGGAGTGGGACTCTTATTAATTCTAGTAGACTTTTTCCAGGCTGGCCTGGAATAATCCGGGTGCCAGATAAGAAAAGTTCTACGATAAAACAGATTCTAATGGTCATATTTTCCAGAAATGGCATACCAAAAACCCTGGTATCTGACAATGCACCAGAATTTTGTGATGAAGATCTTAATTTATGGTTAGAAAAAATAAGATGTAAACCGTATAAGACACCCCCATATCACTCTCAGTCGAACGGGTTAGCGGAAAGAATGGTGCAGACCGTAAAAACGGGACTAAAAGCATGCTCTCAGCAAAAAGAAAAAGTAGAAGTTTTTCTACTGAGGCTGCTTTTAAGCTATCGCACAATACCACACGCTGGATGACTAGAAAGCCCATCAGCTTTAATGGGAAGACAAATGAGAGCTCCGCTAACGATGTCGTACTCCATAAATTAAAAAATGTGGTACAAAAAGAACAAAGAAGCAAATCCGGAAAGGGCAGAATTTATCATGCAAAAAGGCCACAATACAGCTATAATAAATAGGGAAAACGGCAACAGTGTATTAGCCCATGCAGATCAAATAAGGTCCCAGGGTGAATATGAAGAGCAAAATGATGAAGAAATGTCTACGATTCCGTCCGTTAATGATTTATTAGAACAACCGTTACAAAATGAAACATCAGAAGACGAAATAATGCAGAATCAAGTGGGCCAGAATGAGTTTGAAAGTTCGGACGAAGATCAAATAATGCAAGAAAATGCCTATGATTACAGCTTAGCGCGGGACAGCTCTAGGTCTCCCAGAGAAAGAAATACGGGAGAGAGAGAAGTAGGGTAAAGTAATTTCCCAAATACTCCTCTTTAGTCTTACACTCACTCTCTGTAACCCCTTGCGTGGTAGTGGCACTCCCGCCTTGCTTGGGGCGATTTGCTTGAAAAAAGATGTAGTAAATGTAAAACTAAAGAACCAAAAATTCAATTTAACATTAGACTACAGGAAATTTTTCTAAATTTGTAAGATTACTGGGCAGTTAAAAAAAATTATATAAAAAAGTGGTCACGTTATATTCCTCAGGTCATTTTGCACATATAACCCCATTGAAAGAAAAAGATAAAAATTCTCACTCTCAGTGAAGCTGTCAACCAGTCAACACCTTAAATAAACACCTAACTCCATGTTAAAAAATGCATTTCTGCGATATTTTAAACTAAAAGTAAGTAATATTTGCTTCAAATCAAAATACTTAAATATCAAATTTATTCTATTAGCTTGAAATTAAAACTAAAATAAAAGCATCAAGAAAGATTTTTCATTTTTTGTTTAATTCATTTTAAACCTTAGGTATCGCGAATCTGTGGATTAAACTAACAATTGTACGTAAAATATCTCCATTCTGTACTCCTGAAATACCTTTTCTATGACCATCATTGTAATATTTACCTAATTTCTATATTGTTCTAAATGAAAACTACATTTTTAACAAAATTATAAAATGTATGTTCGATATATTGATAATATATTCATATCAGAAAAAAAACTGAACAGAAGGTTTTTCAACATCGTCGTGTCTATATTTCTCTCACCGGAAAATGTTTGTATATTTGATTTCCATAAAATCTCACTAGTATAAGTCCTGAAAGAATCTCAGTTGAAAAATGCCTTCTGATTTTTAGGTCTTTATTGACATTGTTGTGCGTAGCATTAAGTGAGTAACAATGCACGTTTAAGGAAAACGGGTGTGCGCTAATTCAGGTTCGAATTTCTTTCTACTTCTCATATAATTTTCAAATTTGTTTGAAAATGTTGAGTTTACTGAGTGCCCAAAACAGCCAGAAAAAGCCAGAAAAAAATTATGCCATCAGAGTGAATTAGAAAAAAGAGGAAAACATGTTCAAAATTGAATTAAATGAGGAAGATAAAATGACGAAAGAAAAGACAAAATCGACAGCAAGCTGATACAAAGAATTAAATAAAAAAAATAAAAATACGAAAATATTTTTTTAAATTATGGGAACGAAATAGTTTTTTACTGTTTAAATAACGAATAAAATATTTTATACCTAACTTTTTCCGTTTCATCCTTTTTAAGTTTTGTCTGCTTTTCAATTTTTTCTCAGGATTTTCAAATCTATTTTCTTTTTTATCTTCACTTTGGCCTCCAAATGTGATCCATATATTAAAGTGATCCATATATTTCTGTATACTTATTTATAATTTATTTATGAATTGATGCTTGAATTTTAACTTTTCTTTTCCCAGGAAAAACTTTTGCTTAGTGTTTTACCCCAGCATGTGGCTATGGAAATGAAAGATGATATCACAACTCCACATCAAGGCATGTTTCATAAAATCTATATTCAGAGACATGATAATGTCAGGTAAGAGAGATAATTTATTGACCCTATATTTAATGTTTGAAATGTTAACATTCGTTTGGGATTTTGAAGTGTTCTTTGCTTTTGCTTCTTTCGGAGAAGAAATTTGACTTAGAGTAGGGAACTTGATCCATACATGCATGCATACATGGATTCTCGCGTCGTGAGTATTCCAACGCATGAATATTCCATCGACACCTTACCGATGAATCTTTTCGAAGATTCATCTATTGCCGTAGAATGACCTGAAATTTAAGTGAGAAAGCGTTGTGCATTCCCAGTCCCACTCTCTTGTCCAATGCCCGCCGCCATCTGCTTTCTGGTGCAAAGGCTGCCACGAGATAAGCCTCGTGCAAGGATGCAGGTTATATTTCGGAGTGACATTCCTCTAGTTAGGCTGCCTTGTAAGGCTCCAGAGCCCCTATCTCTCCATCAAGTTTTGCCTCCAGACCGGTTTCAGAGTTTTCTTTTTCCTAGACCAATTGCCAGCCAAGGCTATTTACCCATAGGATTCATACCTTTCCTAAGGGTATTAGGACATAAGTGTATGTAATGGATCTGACTGGAATTCGAACTCGGCTCACCGATTCCTCAATCTGAGCGGCTATCCATTACTCCACCATGCCTCCTGACCCAAACATACGTCGTACTTCTTAACAAGAAAAGCAAAAAATAAAATAAGCGTTTAAATTTATATTTATTCTGGGTCGTCTATTTACAAGACTTTTTTTTGTTACCAGCGTACTGATTGGGATTCAATTCATGGCTTTCTCCCAGAAGCCCATTGTATTGATAGTTTTAACCTTACCATTGAGAATTGTGCCATCAAGGTTTCTTCTTGTATCGATACTTTTGTACCTTCTCGGAAATACCAGGTGAAACTACTATCTTCTCCTTGGTTCACATCTACCTGTTCAGCCACTATAACCCACAGGAATCATTTACCGATTATACCAACGTGATAGTTCCGATCACAACAGACGCCTCTTTGTGTCCGCTCGAAATAACTGTAAACTTGTTCTCAAAGAGATTGAGTTTTTGTTTGCTGATAGAATGAGACGCTAACAAGTCCGTGATACTACTGACGGCTGTGCAATATTATTTTAAATAAGAGTAAGTCTTCTATTCATCCTATCTTCATTCCATTTGAGGTGTAAAATCTTCTGTTGATAAAGTAGACAGTTTTGCTAGTACCTTCTTTCTAATGACTAATTTGTAGTATATTTGCCACTTAGAACTGAGTCCCTAATCTGCTGTCATCTCTAAAGCATGTGGACTTGTTGTTATCCCTACAATAGTCCTTAAGAAATGTGCTTCCGAACTCAAAACTCTACAATAAATTCCTTGCTGCTTCTTGCTTTCCTGCTTGTGGAAAATTCTCTTCTATCATTCTAGCCTTTAACCACTCAAGTTTGATCATTCTATCTATCGGTCTATTAGCCTTCTACTTCATTTTGGTACTAGTGACTCTAATCAACACTGAATTGATTAAGTATCTCATTGTAACGTCTTCTTTTGCTTCTCTAGGTCAACGGCTGGCTTAACGATTATTGCTTAAATAATCTATCAAGCTTTGACAAGAATGGTGAAGCTCGGGCTGTTGCTTTGGATAGCATTAAGGGATTTAACAGGGTTTAACATTCTGGTCTTCTTCACAAGTTGAACGATTATGGTATTTCTGGGAGAATCTTTCATCTGATTCAATCTCTCTTATCAAAATCGGGAAATGAAGGTTACCTCGAACGGCCACTCTTCTAGATCTTTTTGCATTAATGCAGGAGTCGCCCAGGACACTATCCTTGGATCTACATTGTGCCTAATTTTCATCAATAACCTACACTGCCAACACGAAATTGCTCTCTTTTGATCGTCTGTTATAACTTTTGTTTGCCTTTCATCAACATGGAAGACGCTAACCTCCAGGAGAATGATTCCCTGTGCCATTTCGGGCTAACGTTTTCCGCTAACATGAAGTGGAAAGATTATGTTGAATCTGTTGCTAGGTCTGCTGCAAGGAAGGTTGTTTCAATGTGTCGTGCTCAACAATTTTCACTGTCTTGCACTTTTATAAGTATACCATTCGTCCGAGCATTGAATATAGCCATCACATTTGGTCTGGTCCTTGGGCTATGTATTTAGAAATTCTTGATAAAATCTAAAGAATAATATGAAATGTTGAAATGGTTATATGTCGGTACCAACTTTTTTCGCTAAACAGTAAGAAAATTAGTTCCGTGTCACGCCAGAAGGTCTTTCTCGTCTGAGACCATCCTTCAAATCCACAAATCTGCCATTCGACCTTGCATTGGATACTGTTTCCATATATGGTCTGGTGCCCTCGCTGTTCATCTCGAGGTCCTCGATAAAATCCAAAGATGGTTATGCAGTGTGGTAGGTCCTGACCCGGCATCTCGACTGCAGTCACTTTCTCACAGATTTGATGTGGCTTCCCTCTGTATTTTTCCACCCTTTCACTGTCGAAACAGTTAAATGTAACCGCCTCTTCTACTCCAACATCTTTTTCTCTTGCACTTCCCGACAGTGGAACTCCCTTCCTCTTACTTTCTTCCCTGATAGCTATAATGTGACATTACATTTGAAGATTATAGCTATCGACATCTTCTAATGTCTTGATCTTGATCCCCGTACTTCTCTTTATCCTTTCCTCATACACCCCTCTTTACTCTTACTTTCACTCTCTGTTATGGGTTCTTACCTATAACTACAGAATGAACTCTTCCTAACACTATGTATACTACGCTTCTCAAGAGAGAGGGATGAATCGAGTCGAGCCGATAGTAGTTCACTCCAAACCAGACTGACAGTCATACTAACACGTTCCACATCTTGTATTATTATTCCGTGTAATATATCTTCGTTATTTCTACTCTTGTGTTCGTGTTGTTCTTCCTTGGTCCTAACCTGGACCATAACAGTGGCGACGAGGATATTGAAGAAACGAATTATACGCGGAGAATCTAAAAAAAAGACCTTTTTGCTATCGGTCGTCCATAACAGAGGCGACGGAGGTATTGAGAAAAAAAACAAGTTCTACACGAAGATAAAAAAAAAGAAAAATTTTTTGATACCAAACTTAACAGTGGTAACGAAGACACGAATTTTACCTGCCAGCCAGAACAGAATCAAATTCTACGCAGGAAAATTTTTTCGTACTAAGGTTCCAGAACAACAGGCGACAAAGACCTGAAGTCTACACTGAGAAAAAAGGAAAAATCGTTACACAAAATTACGGTGTACCTCAGAAGAAACCACCACCCAAGATTTTCCATACAGCTATAAGTCTTGTCTGTCGTGCAATAAAATGGGACATAAAAGTTCGCATTGTAGAACAAAGAAATAAAACAAAAGCCGAGTAAGAGTCACTAGAACTGACCAAGCGGACGGGATAAATATAGGAAAATACGTACAAGTAGAAATGTTAAACAAAAAAATCAGATTACAATTAGATTCCGGATCAGATTTAACGATTATTAGCTTACAGACGTGGAAGAAATTAAACAAACCGACCATGTTGAGAACAGATAAATTATCCAAGTCGGTAACAGGAAGAAAAATCAAATTTTAGGGGGAGATTATCACAAATGTGACGTTCAACGGGATGACCAAGACATTAAAGATGTATGTTCTAAAGAAAGAGGAAAATCTATTTGGAACTGACTGGATGCAGAAATTTGACCTCTGGGATTTACCGATAAATACGTTCTGCCAAAAAGTGGAAAGGTTATCGACCGAGGCAGAGAAATTAAAGTAAAGTTTCCCCGACGTATTTTCAGCCGGCCTCGGGAGGTGTAAAATATGGCGGCCAAAATCGAACTAAAAGAAAATGTACAACCCATTTTAAGAAGAAAAGAAATGTACCATTCGCATCATTAGAAAAATAGACGAAGAGTTGGATAGACTCGTGAAAACCGGTATATTGAAAAAGGTGGAATATAGTCAATGGGCCGCACCTACGGTTTACGTGAAAAAGAAATCGGATGAGATACGAGTATGCGCTGATTTCTCGATGGGATTGAATGCAGCGATTGAGGATTATCACTATCTTTTCCCTAGTCCAGAGGAAGTTTTCACAAAGTTGAACGGAGGAAACTTTTTCTCAAAGATAGACTTGAGCGAAGCATACCTACAAGTACCAGTAGATGAGGAAACCTCGAGGTTGTTGTGCATAAACACACATAAAGAGTTATATAAGTTCCAGAGATTACCATTCGGGATCAAGGTCGCGCCGGTGATATTTCAGCAAATAATGGACACTATGCTAGGCGGACTGGATTTCACGATAGCATACCTTGATGACATCCTGATAAATAGCAAAAATACTGGGAACACGTTCAAAAGGTTTTCAGGCAGATACAAAATTACGATTTTATGGTAAAGGAAAATAAATGTGACTTCTTTATGAAGGAGATAAAATATCTGAGCCATATTATTGACGAAGAAGGAAGAAGACCAGACCCAGAAAGAGCCACGGCAATAAAAAAAAAAGTGCCGGCTCCAAAAAATTTAGCCGAGTTACATGCACAAATTACGCGCACCCCTAAACGAACTGTTGAAGAAGGAAAACGTTTGGGAATGGTCATATGAATGTCAGAAAACTTTCGACAAAAAGCCTCTAATAGCAGATTTATTTTTAGCACATTATGATCCAAAATTGGAAATAATAGTCGCGAGTGACGCGAGTGCCTATGGTATTGGGGCATGTATACTTCATAAAATGCTGGATGGGACACTAAAACCCATCGCGCATGCGTCAAGAACGTTACTACCAGCCGAACAAAATTACTCGCAAATCGAAAAAGAAATGCTGGGGATTGTTTTTGCGGTTACGAGATTCCACATATATATTTACGGTAGATTTTTCACCTTACAGACGGACCACAAGCCGTTACTGACAATATTTGGATCAAAGAAAGGTCTACCTGTCTACACTGCTAATAGATTGCTAAGACGGGGGACTATTTTATTAAACTATAACTTTAAATTGGAGTATCTTCCATCAAACAAAATCGGGCATGCACATGGACTTTCGAGACTAATACTAAAGAAAACGGAGCCATTAGAAAATTCCGTAATTGAAGCTCTACGATATGAGGAAGATATTAGAACATCATTATGCAATACAAGTTGAGACCTCCCCGTCACATTACAGGAAATAAGAAATGAAGCAGTAAATGACGAATTTATAAAGGAAACGAAAACAAAAATTCTAGGAAAAGATAAGCATATATCAGACAGTTTTTCGTTATGTGATAATGTTCTGCTATATAATGAAAGAGTAGTAACCCCGAAAACGCTACAAAGGCGAATCCTCAAAGATTTTCACATGGGCCACCCAGGAAAGAACAGGATGAAATCCTTAATGCGAAGTTACGTGTACTGGCCAAACATGGATCAAGATATTATACATATGGTGGACAAATGCAAGGGCTGTTCCTTAGCAGCCAAGGCACCTCCGATCACTCATAAGCCATGGCCTAAGACAGATCGACCGTGGAAGAGGATCCATGTATATTTCGCAGGTCCATTAGAGGGTTTCTACTACTTGATTGTAGTAGACAGTTACAGCAAATGGCCAGAAGTATTTCGTTGTAGAAAACCTACTTCTGAGACTACAATAAATTGCCTTCACGAGCTGTTTGCTCGTTTCGGAGGGGTTGATTGTTTAGTCACCGATAATGGGACACAATTTACATCTGCGGATTTTTAAGAATTTTGTGAAACTTTTCAAGTGAAACACATCAAATCCCCGCCATATCAACCAAGATCAAACGGGCAAGCGGAGAGGTTTGTAGATACATTAAAAAGAGCACTAAGGAAAGCTTATAACGTACCAACAGAAAAGTCTTTACAACAATTCTTGCAAGTGTATAGAATTACCCCGAACAGTACTACGCCATCGGCATTATCGCCGGCGGAAGTAATGTTCGCCCGAAAAATTAGATCGGTATATAACAAATTACTGCCAAACAGACAAAGCAATCACCAACGTCGGAAATATTAAATTTAATCAATAGATTAAATTTAATATTTCCAATAAGCTTGAAATTAAAACTAAAATAAAAACTTCAAGAAAGATTTTTCATGTTTAAAAATTAATTTTAAAACTTAGGTATCGTTTTTTTGTGGAAGTATCTTGCTATATTTAATTGTAATTTCTATACTAACAGTTTCTTCTCTTGCACTTCTTCTTGTCGGGTTTCTTGCTTTCCAGTCAACTTTAAGCTTCAGAAAATTTAAATGCAATGTCAATCGTTATCAACTGTCTTCTTAATACATGTTCTTCTAGTAATTTCTCTTTTTAATAATGTTTCCTATTCCTAATGTTCACTCACACACAGTATCCCCTTATTTGGCTTTATCGTCTTGCTTGTGGTGAAATGATTTAAAAAAATAAATTTATTTTAATAAATCTTCTTTTTTTTTTGCAATAAGATCAATAATCCACTATCTTAAATTTGCTTTGACTGCTCATATCGAAGGCACCAAGTGTAAAATGGTAGCTAGACGTTTATTACGTAATTAATTAGATTCTTACGGTATCTCACTACTTTCCTTCATAATGATCATTTCTCTTATCTATTTATGATTGACTTAGCAGAAATATTCCTGAAGTTGGCTTCTGTTGCAGTAGATTAGTTGCCAATCAACACTACAGGATCCAGTCTGTCCTGCTATTTAAACCATAACTGAGAGCAGATATGGACTCATATCTTCCCCAGTGGTATTTGTGAGTAAATGAATACAACGAACCAGAATTCGAACTCGGCTCTCCGATTTTTCATTCCGAGCCGTTATATATAACACCCCGCACATACAAGCTTAAAGCTCCTGATATTCCCAAGCAGTCACCCATCTAGGTACTGAACAGGCTCGACGTTGCTTAAATATTGTGTAACACGACATGCATCATGCAATAAAGAAAATTTGAAATATAAACTGATTACTCATTCTAGGCTAGAAAAGCAGATTTTGTTATCAAGAAGAGGAAGAAAGCTTTTTATATGTAGAGGATATCTCACTGTTTTACTAGGTCATGGAGTAAAATTGAAAAAGTTGAAAAGTTGGAACTCGCGAGACAAGTATACAACTATCATTATTGAAGAGATTTTTTTTAAAGTTAAAAAGAAATGAAAATTATTAAATGAAGAGAGTGATGAGTATTATTGACACTTGCTGTCACTTGATATCTAGTGAAAATCACCTTTTACTAGTTTTGTAAAATATCAATGAAATAATCGGATATATTGACAATTACTATGTTTAGTCTGGCATTAGGCCAAATGAAAAAGTATGTTGCCCTAATCCTGCAGGTTGAAAATCAGCATTATAAATGCTAGCTTTTATTTTAAGTTGAAAGTCGACCACCATCAGAACAAAATACGCAACTACTTCAGCCATATATTTCTAACCTTTTGTCTACAATGAGAGATACATTTATAAGAATGCCATTTCAAATAGGAATATATTCAGAATGAACATCACACAAAAATCTTTTTAAAAATAGTCTTCATCGTTTCTGAATTCTACCAGTAAAATCGCTTACCCATAAAATATCTGTCTCGCGATCGATCGATTGATCTGTCGCTGTTGGTGGAAAATAAAATGTTTATAAAACTATTTTTATAAAAAAAATCACTGGACTTAATCGATATTTGAATATATATGTGTGTGTCAGCACGTTTGTGTATGAAATAGCAGACGTCTGTCGTTGATTGTATTTAACCAATTTCATAAATGTGTTTGACCTGCACCCAGCAACAGGAATTAAAACAAACGTAGATGCAATTCTTTTTTATCAATTTCCATAAGTGCCACACGCATTTTGGTCATCGTTTGGGAGGAACCTCCAGTTCCTCCTTGAATGTTTTCTACTGTACCATCTGATATAACCGCCTCGATGGAACAAAATTGCTCTCAATAATCAGGCAAAGCCAACGGCTGAAACTTCAAAATATATTTACTGGCACTGAATATACACCGTATGCAAGCCTATTTCAATGAGAAATTATATATCGTTTATTCCAGAGACGCAATGGGTGTCGTTGAAATTAATAAATTCATTTTTGCCTCAGTTTTAAAATCAAATATTTTATTTTGTGAGTAAAATTTGGAAGAGAATTCGACAAAATAGAAAATATTTAAAATAATTCAAATATGTTTTCCAAATTGTTTTATTGCCAGATAAATCTATGTAATAAAGCTGGATAACACATGTAATGCTCTAATAACCAGTCTTGAGAGTGGTTTGGGAGTGCTTATTATTTGCATATTTACCTGTAAACCATTTACAATCTAATGTCTCTCTCTAACGAATGAGGGCTTCACTTTGTGCTTAATTCATTCCAGACGACGAATATTATGATCAGTGATATGTGTAAAAATGAGGGCTACTGCCCCGTAACAATTATGCATACCAAGATCAGCGATATGTAAACAGGTAATCTAGCTTCGTTTAGTTCATTTTCATGTGTTTAATACCGCATGGTTATGGGGGAGAAGAAATATTTGAGCGTGTTTGAGAAAAAACAAAATATTATGGTAGGTTACAATATTTTTGAAGCGGCGCGTCTCGTGAGCTGTTCACGTTGTGTTGAGTACTTATTAGCAGAATTCCGTATAAGAGAAAAATTCACCACCACCGACAAGGCTATTTCTTATTGATGCTGGAAGTGGGCGAATGATTTCCCGCTAAGTACAACTGACCAAAATTGCACAAGAATAGAATGCGTCACAACAAAAAAAACAGTACATCGAACTTTCAATGTTGAACCAGTCAGTTCCATTTACAGGATTTCCCCAAGTAATATGCAGCTGTTAGCCTATTGTTAGCATCATGGCACAAAATTCAAAAGGAAACTTTTAGAGGTCTTGTAAAGTTCACGTGTAAGGTCGTAGGTGTTCTTGTTGCCGCTTGTGCTCGTTGAATAGTGATGCATCACTCTTGTTCACTTGATCGTCTGTGTACATAATGATCGCCGAAGGAAGGCTGCTGTTCGAAAAGAATCACATTCAGCCGTAATAACTACAGAACCAACTCTATTGCCCAATTCAATGCTTGCCTTACTAACAGAAATTTGACAGCTAATCTGAGTATATACGGAAGCTTGGTTGATACTCTTTCTTTCTCTCTCTCTCTCTCTCTCTCTCTCTCTCTCTCTCTCTCTCTCTCTCTCTCTCTCTCTCTCTCTCTCTCTTCACTCGGTTTACGGTTCACAAAATTACTATGAAAATCTAAATCAGAAATGAATATCTGATAATACGACCCTGTAGATAATCTTACCTACAACTAGATCCATGGCGATCTTCCTCGAGACTTGGATTTTATATTGTTTTTCTTTTGCTTACCTCCGAATTTATCAAATAGATGTCTTCTGGCAAGTGAAATAGGGTGAACAGGCTATGTAGATCTTTTAGAAGAAATAGAATAAACAATTTCAAGCACGACTTCATTGGCTAGTTTTGCTCCTATACATTAATCTAAGAATAGTCACATATTACACACAGAGATGCATTGTTATACAGTTTTTGAGGCATCTATTTTGTGCGAAAAATATTTTAATGAGTCTTATTAGCCATATTTGGCGAAGATAATTGCTGATATGAAAATATAACAAAAAGCGAGCTACGTAATTTACTACAGGCTACTGAAAATTTGACATAAGTAATACTTTTCACACGCACATACACATGAATTGATACACACGAGGATCATCCGCATACCAACGTATAAACATGGATACGCACGAAGTGACAAATGAAAATGCTCAGTAAATGTGGTAACTGTGCATTTCACATCGTCACCAGTTGACGTTCGAACCAGTTTTGAAGGTATGATTTCAAATGTTGATTCAAATATTCAAGAAGATTCTCCCTATAACTAACAAGATAAAATACACATACATATACTCAAATATATATATATATATATATATATATATATATATATATATATGTGTGTGTGTGTGTTTGTGTGTGTGTGTGTGTGTATGTATGCTTGTCTATATGAATGAATCAAGAATAATTTAAATGTATGTATTTGTACAGAAATTAAAAGACATTAATCTGAAATCAAATCAATTTCTCTGAACAAATTAATTGCGTGGCTATTCAAACTGCAAGCATTCATTTTGCTGTTATTTTTATCCACATCTAAATATGACTTCATCGACGAGACATTGCCAAGAATTATTTTTTATTTTATCTTTACAATAATATTTTTCAGTTATTCTTTCAGTCTGTCGTTCTCATTCTTAATAAATGTGAAGGACTCAAAATTTGCATATAACACATTTTATTCAACCAAATATCTTCATTTTTTATAATTTTCATATTTTGGTCAAATTGTTTCTCGACCATTCAGAGGTTTGCGATTGGTTTTCTGTAAATATGCCTGAGGCATTTCTCAGTTTTCGCTCAATATTTCATTTCACTACTTGGATTTGTTACCAGGAAAACTATATATCAATTAAATATATTGTGTGATGCTCAAGGTTCACCAGATGCAAGATATACCTAAAAATAGCTGAAGCATATAACAACCATGACATTGGAATAAAAACAAGAAAAATGATAATGTTCATCCAAAATAATTACGGATAAAGAGTCAACAACAAATGGAAATTTATATTTCTTGGATTACAACACCCTAAATGAGGAAGAGCCAAATTAAACAGTTGAGAAAGTGCAATAGAATCATTTATTTTCTCCTTTTATAGATTGTAGTGAATATGGTAAATTAGAAAGGGAAATGAGTGAGTGACGACGATGATGAACTGCAAATGCCTCGGATTTTACTATAGAAAACAATGGAATATGTGTATAGCAGAATCCGACAAAGTAAAAAACATAAAATGCATTTGAATTTGAGACGAAATTCTTTTAATCTAGACGAAAGTAGAAATCGAATTAACGTAAACAAATGGAGAAGAAAAGTTATCAAATATTATTGTTGCAATAGAACATCGAAGAAATTTGTCAGAAAGCAAAAAGCTGCAGAACTATCTCGACCTTCGCAAGAGAAGAGAAAACATTGTGGAATATGAAGGTGAAAGTTATGCCTATTATTATTGGATCCTTTGGGACATGCCAAAAAGGCGGATGAACTTAACATCCGAGAAAGAACAGTCTATTCAAACGACTGTAAGGGCAATAGTGAGGTATTGAGGAGATTGTTGTAATTCGATCTTAGATGCAATACTGGCGCAAATATCAAGTCAGTCCGATAAGTCCTGTAAATAGAGAAAGAATCGAAACCGCCCAGTGGACAGCATTAATAAAAAATCTGCAAGACTACTGAGAAAGGTGCTAGTAAATTGAGTAGACAGGTTTTCACTTTATTTTTATGTAAAATCCACAAGATACAGCTAGTGTGGCTACTCGAGTACATATAATAATACATTTATTTCCCAAAATACCTAATATGATGGAAGAACCAGCAACAATATTTTCATCTTGATTGCTTATATCATTATGAATTTTTTTCTCCTCACATTGATAAATCCTGGTAGGTGAAGAAATATTGAAATACCAACTGAGTAATTTTCCACCCTGCAAACCACAGTAAGAAATAGGATGAGTGCATTATTGCTCTGTGAAACGACGAGAAGTTGAGTTCAAAATAAAATTTTACAAGAAGGAAAAAATTAATTTCCGGTTAACTTTTGTGAAATCCTGTTCAACACCAACTACAAATCGATCGATTTTTCCCAAGCTTTCGTTGTCTAACTTGAAGTTACACAATCAATATTGTTAGTATTCAAGGAAGGTTCGGCAGATTTTACCAGTACACTGAAATCTAATCAGCAATATAAAAAAGAAAGAAATTACAAATCTCTAACATTGAACATGTTCATATCTAAAATTAGTTACATATCCGACCCTTTGATTAGAACTATGAATTAGCCACAGAGTACAAGATCAGCTAATCCCGTTCCCCATCCAAGCCACCAAAAAATACGGATAAAGGAAGTCACAAAGTATCTGGAACAGGTGCAAGTAAAAAAAAAATGGCTTGGATTTTAGCCAAGATGACGCCACCTTATTTGCTCCGTAGCTCTGAAGACAACAAAATAATATAGTAAAATTTTTAAAATGATCTATTACCATTTCTTATAGACATAATTTATTAGTATATAATGGTCCGCCCTCTACGCTAATTACCTTATTTTGTTTATTCAGCTTTAATATTGCTATGTATTGCCGTCCAGTTAGTATTATTAATATCTTATATCGATGTTCCACATTTTTAATTTTATCTACAGGCCTCTTTCAGAAGCTTATGAATCTAAAGAATGTTTTTTTTAATTTTTTCTATTAACTTTACGTTTGATTAACATACACTTACCTTCAACGCCCTTTCAGAACATTGAATATATCATATTTATCTACATTCACGATACATTTGTCGCTTACATATTTTCCGCAATCGTCAATGATGGCCTATCTATGTTCCTGTTTATCGTGGCATGAAAAAATAATTCACCCACCTCGACCCTCTGAGCTTATTTTTCTATTTAGCGTAGATCTGACAATTGGTTAATCAAGACATGTCCAAAAGTCTATATTTAATTCTGACCTTTAACTTTCGGAAAAGAGGTAACACTTTGTTTTTACATTTCCTTAAAAATAAGTTAATCACCAGTTACTTAAAACATGGAAGCATTTGTGTAGCGATTTCAACATGTTTTTTATTATAATCTCTTATAATAAAAACAAAAACAATAATAATATATTGCTCTACTTTGCATTGGGCATTTTTTTAAAACTAAATGTTGCGAACAGTGGAATTTTACTCACCTGTTCTTTTCTCTCATATATATATATATATATATATATATATATATATATGTAAGTTATGAAAAATTTGGTAATCCGTATAGGTAGTCCCAAGGAGGATGAAATCCTGAGAGCTCAATGTAGATTCAGAGCTAATAATTTAAAGAAAAACCGACCACTTTAAGGCTCCATGTAATAATTTATTTCACCATAGCCTTTTTAAAGACTTCACTTCCAAAGTTCTTCCATACTGATGATATATATATATATATCATCAGTGTGTGTGTGTGTGTGTGTGTAAAATCATTCGATACACACGAATTAACTACCATGTGGATGATTTCGAAATTTAAGTAATTTGGCTCACAGCACTTCGTTATAAACATATATTTCACCATGTCTTGTGCCTTGGATGTCATCTTCGATAATTTATTTGTTGCTTGACTTCTATTTCCTAGTTTTCGTAATAATGATCATATTGAATGTACAACGGGAAAAGACAAGTTCAGGCTACATTTATATTTTTTAAAATGGTGCTCAGTTAGCAATAGAAACTCATTGTAAATGCCCCCCCCCCCCCGATGGCATTTACTTAGTCTGTAACAAATTCGCGAAGATAAGAATTTAAAAAGGAAGGCTTTTAATTTCAAAAGGTAATTTTAGAGACAGTTTCGAGACGAATATGTCCTCAACAGATTGTTACGTCACGAATGATTTAACCCCTCACTACAAACAACTGCCTTTATCTAAGATGACCACCTCCAATCCCACTCTGTGTTGAACTTAATTTTTTGTCTCTATACGTCTCCCCTCTCTCTCTTTCTCGCTCTCTCTCTCTCTCTCTCTCTCTCTATATATATATATATATATATATATATATATATATATCTTTGTGTTTTACTTTCTATGTCCCTCTCTCTTTCTGTTTCTCTCTCGGATACTCAACATAGTCTGGGTTTAATAGGATTTTTATTAGAAGAACAGCATCTCTTTTTACTATATATGATTATAAATATGAAGGAAAATTTTTAATTTCAAAAAGTCACTTGCCATTCAGAGGATTTGTTTCTCAACAGATCGTTAGGTCATGAAATAGGATTTAACCCCTCACTCCGAAAAACTGCCTTTATCTAAGATGACCACCCAATCCCTCTTTGTGTCACACTCTCTGTTTATGTTTCTCTCTTCTTAATATATGATACCAAGCGTGACATACATCATACATAGGTAATTACAAGCATATCAATATATAGAGCAGTTAAATATTTTTCTTATTCATATAAATACTGACGGATACAAATTCTATGTTCACTTATATAAAAACCGATGATTATTCTGGGTTGTTTTTTTATTTGTTATAGCGTGTATAGAAGTCAGATATAATTTTTATTGGTAGATTTTCAATAGACTCTTAATTTTAGATCATTATAAACAAGGAAAAATAAAAAAAAATATGTAAAAAAAAAATATGTATGATGTCAAGGAAAAATAATGTATTGCTTAAGTTTGTTTCATAATTAAATTCGATTGTATGCATGATGTTGTTTAGTTTTTTGTTACAAAATCAGATAATATTGCTGTGCAGATAAATATTAATAGAGTATCGTCAATATATCAGTAATACATTTTTGAAGAGACTAGCTTCTAGAATTTCTAAGAGGAGACAAAATAAAACACCGCTAAGAGGCGACCCAATCGGTAATCCGAATTTTTGTCTATAAAAAGTTGAAAGTGAAATAATTTTGGTTTGTAATAAGTCAGTAAATTTTGATAATTTTATCTATCGGTAAGGAAAGGTTATTATTGTACCAGATGTTTTTAAGCAATTTAAGCATTTGTCAACACGTGCGTTAGTGTATAGGGATGTAAAATCTAAACTGGCCATATGTTTATCTGTCATATTTAGGTTTTATTTTTTGACATGCTCGCTTGGATTTTTAATACATGACTTGTTTGAAGTAGTAGTATAAAGATTTTGGTTATGGCTTTCTCTGGAATATGGGAAGCACTTTTAGTTCCATATATCCGTATTGTATTGTTACGCAGGTGCATAAAAAGCCAATACATCGAGCACCAAAAATTTGAAATTTAAAATTAAAGTGCTGCACAAACACACACACACACACATATATATATATATATATATATATATATATATATATATATATATATATATATATATATATATATGAATGTATGTACAGAGTGCGATGGATAAACTGTCATTTAAATTACGCAAAATTTAAAATAACATTGAGATCTCATTTTAATAGATATATTTGCCAAAATATCTTGAAATACTAATGAGTACATTTATTCAATAAAATCGCCTTTGGCTTCAAACACGGCCTACAAACGACTTCGGAATCTCCTGAAACTTTTCTGGGCGGCCTCCTTGTTTAATTTGGTGAGTGCTACCATACTCCTTGCCTCTCGCTCAACTGCGGTCCACACATAATAATCAAGGGGTTGCAGTCTAAAGAGTTAGGTGACCAGATGTAAGGGGTGATGTTGTCGCATAAATTGTCTGATAGCCATAAATGTTTTCACCTAATTGTGTGACATGGTACAGAGTCCTGTGGCCAGATATAGGGTCTTCCAGCAGCCATCCTAATGACCCAGAGATCCACTACCTTCTCAAAATACTTGATGTAGGCCTCTGTGTTGAGTCTGAAGCCCTCCCCAACACATTCGGGAATTCTTTTTCTTATCATAACCATCAGAGTGAGTTTTTCGAGCTGACGTACCTTCGTAATCACCATTAGATTCATCCAACTCTCTCCAAATCTTCTTCACTGTACTCAGATTGTCACCTAAACACTCTGAAATGTTCGTAATAGGGCTTCCGAATAGCTAAGCAGTACAGAATGCCGTTTCCAAATTTCTGGCGGAATGAATTGCGTCATGGTTCTCTTTTTCTCACAGATTGTACCCAATTGATCCTACTATACTGTGCGGTTGACAAAATAAAAAACAAACAATGCACATGCGCGAAATTAAAAACATTAAATTGTGACAATTTACCCATTGCACCTGTATGTATGGATGTATAACCACAATATAATATTATCATATAAAGGCATGCTGAACGTGTGTTATTTATTCCTATACGATTATTTATCTGCTTAAGTTATTGCGCACCAGACGTTTTTAGTAATATTCGTGTTTTGTTTCAGACTTCTCGTTTATTAAATTTTTGGTACTTGGCAGAGGCTTTACCTGAGGCTTTATTCTTGTTAGATCTCATATTGGATTCTAAACAAACCAAAGCTGTCATTTCTGCTGCGAAGCAAACAAAGTACAAAAACTATTCAGACAATTGTTTAAACAGGAAGCAGAATATTTTTAGGGTACAAAATGAATATCTCTGAGTTTCACGATAACCAAGATTATCCATAACACTTAAACTAAATTGATTTCTGGCCTGTTTCTTATTTATATTATTTTGTCTCGATGAGTAGAACTGATAGACCAACGCAATTGATGATATCTTCATCGGCTCCTATTGGCTTCCAAAATAAAGCGTGGTATTTTTTTGAGTGAGAAAAAATGTTCTTGGCATTTTCTCGGATTGGAATTTTTATGACATTGAAGAAAACTTTTAATTTATGTTTCCAATATCAGAAGTAGAAATTAAATATCAATATATTTTTCTCTACAATTTCATATTTCAAATCATTTTATTTAATTCTATGTTTTGTTTTGTTTTGTTTTTTTTATATGCAAAGGAATTTTTTTGCGAAATGTTTTGGCAGACACTTCCCGAAAATACGGTTCTGAACTAAACAGAAGTGAAATAAAATCGAAAAAATGATACAAATGACTTTTTGGAAGACAAAATTCACATGTTGGTTTTCTCTTGTTTCAGTATCCTATTTGCTGATATAGTTGGATTTACAGCACTTGCATCGCAATGCACTGCTCAAGAATTGGTGAGAATTTTGAATGAATTGTTCGGTAGATTTGATCAACTGGCTAAGGTGAGTAATTGAATTGTAATTCGGATCAATCTCTATCGGTCACTGAAAAAGAAAGGTTAAAACCTAACTTTAAAAAAGAATGCTTAAACGTAAAACTTCAAAAAGAAGTGAAATAGTTAAACGAAAATTTTTTAAAAAGAATGGTTAAACTTAAAAAAGAAAAAGAATGCTTAAACGTAAAACTTTAAAAAGATAATGGTTAAGCGTAAAACTTCAAAGAGAGAAAAAAAAAGGTAAAAGAGAAAATATGATTAGACCTAAAACTTAAAAAAGAAAAAGTATGGATAAACGTAAAACTGGAAAAAATAGGGTTAACTTTGGGCTTAAAAAAGACGCGTTACACTTAAAATTTAAAAACGAAAAAGAATGGTTAAACGTAAAAGTTAAAAAGGAAACATAATGGTTAAACGCAAAAGGTATGGTTAAACGTAAAACTTTAAAAAGTAAAAGAAAGGTTAAACGTAAATCTTGTGAAAGAAAAAGAGTGGCTCAACATAAACTTATAAAAGAAAATGAAATGTTAAACTTAAATCTTAAAACAAAACAAATGCATGGTTAATTTGAGAAAAGAAAAAGAATGGTTAAACATAAAACAAACACGAAAAATAATGTTTAGACGTAAAACTTATAAAAGAAAAAGAATTGTTAAAATTAAATCTTACAAACGGAAATGAATTGTTGAACGTAAAAGTTATCAAAGAATAAGTTAAAAAGGAAAAATAATGCTTAAACGTAAAACGTAACAAAAAATGTATAGTTAAACGTAAAACTTAAAAAAATAAAAGAATGATTAAAGTTAAATCTTACAAACGAAAAAGAATGGTTAAAGTAAGTCTTATAAAAGAAACATGAATGGTTAAACATAAATCAGGAAAAAAAAGAATGATTAAAGTTAAATCTTAAAAAAATAAAAATGAACGGTTAAACGTAAAAAAACGTAAATCTTTAAAAAGAAAAGGAATTTTTAAACGTTAAACTTAAAAAATTAAACGAATAACTAAACGTTAAACGTAAAAAAGAAAAAATATGGTCAATCGTTTACGTTTGTATAACATAAAAAAGAAAAAGTATGGCTAAACGTAAAACTTAAACACGCAAAATAATGTTTAAACATAAAATTTTTAAAAGAAAAAGAATTGTTAAATGTAAAACTTACAAAAGAAAAAGAATGGTTAAGCATAAAACTTTAAAAAAGAATGGTTAAAAGTAAAATTTTAAAAAAAGTAAAACGCATAACGCAATATTTTCTTTCTTCTTTTTGTTTCTATGTTTTTCGTAAACAAAATCAAGCTCCCAAATCCTAACCATTCCAAATACCGATTGCAAATTTAACCTTGCCAACTTTACGATATCTCATTTTTATCAACATGAATAGGATTCTTCCTTCTGCAGTAGCAAAGGTGCACACCTGATATTACACAATGTTCAGCGAACTCATCTCAATTAGTGCCTCAATAGAGTGGCAAAATTAATCTATGTTTAATAAACTATTTTCAATCCATTAGCAATTTGATGTCGCTTTGTGTCAGACTATCTTAATCATTTAATCTATTCAGCATTAATTACTAAGTATAATTCAAAACTTCAATCAGCTAGAGCAATTATAGAGGAGCTCTGAATGTCCTGAGCAATTTGGACATTAAAGCACGAGAATTGCTTCGAAGAGAGCCTCGAAGCAATTCTCCGATTTCCAATTCATGACTGCTTATACATGTTTATCTATTTCTTATTTTTCCATATTTCTTCTGTCGATGTAACACTAAATGTTGTTTAACTTTGTCGAAACAGGTTTATACAAATTCAGGAAAACATCAAACATAACTGTTATGCTATGTTGATTTGGTTTTAAAATTTTTCTTATATAAAAGTCACAGTGTGAAGCCATAAACAATGGTGATAACAGCGATAAATTAGATTTTTAGTTTATTAGTAGTATTTTTAGAGTGAATATGTCTCCTCGTTAACATTGTACGGTAGATCCGGTAGATAAATGTTGAATCCTGTAAAAACATGTATGTTTTTGGATCTTGGAAGTATATATCGTGTATGTCAGTTCAATAAAAAACCGATCATCTTCATTTTTTCAAGCAATTTATTCTATTGCTTGAAAAAATGAAGATGGTCGCACTTTATTTTTTTATTATTTAGCTTAATTTAATGTAGTACTAATTTCAAGGGGCTTAAATAATGAATAGTAAGATTGTATTTGTTTAGTCATCATTGATCATCCACCAGTCTGCCTTGAAATTCGAAATCTTCGTTCAAACACCGATCAGTTGTGCCATTGCGAAACAAACAGTTATTTCAGACAGTAAATAAACACTCTTCTGTTTTTTTTTGTTGTTTTTGTTTTGTTTTTTTAATATATTTATGAGAAATCGCGTTGAAAAGTTTGCCTTTCTGGACCAAGGAGTGATTAATTTTCTCGAAAATCACAACATACTAAGATATTGAATGTTGTTATCATTATGAAAAACATTACTTCCTTCTTTCCCTTCTACTACGTCATTTTGTTCATCTTCTTCAAAGTTTTTTTTAGTTTGTTTGAGTTTCTGTTAGCCTTTTGATTGACCATAACCAGTTGAATTAGATTTTTATTTTTATTTCGTTTTTCGACATTCAGTGATTCAATTTCAAATCGGTACTTTGTTCATATTTACTTTATTTTTGTACAATTAAATTGTTGCGCTAATCTTCAAAATGGTGATACGCCACCTCCTTTGAAAATCAGCACTAAAAATCTAGTGATAATCTGGGCTTGAACGCCGACCTCTTACATCCTCTTACATCAGTATATAATATCCAACTGTCTCAATCACAAAGCGAGTTCTTCTAGCAGTGGCTATTTGTCAGTACTTAGTCAGAGACAAGTCTACAGCAGTAATGTGCACAGCAATGATCGAAGTTGCTATATTAGTGAATTTGTCTTCGAGAAAAGCTTGATAAGTATTACACATCTACTGGCATGGGAATTTGATTTCGTATCTTCTTTAGTTGGTCTGAGTTTTATTTCTTGCGTCTGTGCTTAGATTATATTATTCTCAACTCACTGCGTTTTCACACTAATAGTATGCGATGTCTTTCACTGGAGTATCACGAGGAAGTCTCCTCAAAACTCAAGTATTCTCTAAACAATTCTTACCAATTCCAACAATGCTTTTGTTTGTGTGAATTCTTCCTTTGATTTCCAGTTCATTTACAGGGGTCTTTGAGGCGGCTTCAAATCTTCTCTTTTGCATGTTCCCGCCGGATTTCCGATATTTGTCGTTGGCAATCAAGTAAGAGAAGACGTTTAGATCTGCATCATCCATCTAGGTATTTTACCAACCACACCACAGGCTTAATTATTCCTGAAATCAGCAAGGGCTTCTCGTCTTTTTTGTGATTATCACGCAGTCTTCAGTTCTTGATATGTGACAGTGTTAATGAAAAACTTTCGGAAATAGAGTTCCTAGTAAGAATACCTTTTTATATATAGTTTCTTTAGTATTTTTTGCGCCAATATCAAACGCAATCATATGAAACGCAATTATTTGAATCTTCCTGGAATCTGAAGATAAATTCTTGCTATGAATACATGAATTATTTGAGTAGATATTTATTTTTTTGGTTTCGAACTTTTCGCTTCAAGGGAAAAGGTTGGAAAATCTATTGGCTGAGGCAAGATGATCAAAATAGTCCGAATAAATAATGAATTTATGACATTCATTTCACACTTCAGTTATTACTGGGAATAAATCAAAACAATCAAAATTCTAAGAATTATTGATTTTTCATGCATCTGCAAAATCATTTAAACTATTGTCTTTTAAAATTTACCAAAGTGAAAAGACGACTCCATTCCTAAATTTCTATTAAATCCCCCGGAAAATAATTATCAG
>OZ038495.1:75658740-75666240 GCA_964036315.1 Acanthosepion esculentum
TCGGGTTTGAAAAAATGCATTTCTGCGATATTTTAAACTTAAAGTAAATAATATTTATTTCAAATCCGATTAATTATACTTTAAATCAGCTAATATTCCGCAAATAAAGTTTCAGAAAGTATATTTTATTTTTAGAAAATGTTTTAATAAAAAGAATTACAATGCAATAAACGAGGGATAAAAAAGGCGCTAAAATCAATTTTTTTATCAAAAATTCCTTCCAGTCAATTTAAATTTGTTTTGAAATAGAGCAAAGCATTTTGCTTATTGGATATATTGAATTTAATCTACTAAGTTGAAATTAAAACTAAAATAAAAGCTTCAAGAAAGATTTTTCAATTTTTTACCTGAGGTATCGCAAATCTGTGAAGGAACCTAATACATACATACATATATACATACATACATACATACATATATATATATATATATATATATATATATATATATATATATATATATATATATATATAAAGAGATTCTGATAGACCGACAGACAGAGAATGAGATAGATACATAGATAGATAGATAGATAGATAGATAGATAGATAGATAGATAGATAGATAGATAGATAGATAGATAGATAGATAGATAGATGTAGAATTGATAAAGAGATATGGTGAAGCATATATGTGAGCGATTATATACACATCCAGGTAAGCGAATAATTATTTAATCAATGAATGTAGTAAAACATAGCTATAAAGTCTATATTAGTAATTTCACATATATCTACGTTTACAGTACGACTAACTTTGCCAATCATCAAAAAAAGTTACGAACTGTTCAATATAGTTATTTTTTAATTTCTGTGTCTCATAGGAACAATGCTACATTGTGTGTGGATTCAAAGTTCAAGATTATTATAAATATAATATATTATTGGGGTACAAATTCAAAATATAGAGTGTTGGTAGTTGGATATCGGAAAATAAACGAAGTTATTAATAGTAATTTTAATAGGGATATTGATCCGTTAATGTGTATTGCGTCAACGGATAAGATTATTGCAATACGAACTAAAAAATTTGGTAGTTACCAAATAAAAAGCGTGACAAATGCGTTGTTATCATCTTCCCCAATTGCAGTCTCTCTTGTGCCATCTAACAAAACCCGGAAACATTTACCTTAAAAGACTTTAAAACGAGGGCCGTCAACTTCTGGTTTAAATTATGACCACTTGAAAACTATAACTTCGTAACCTTGTCAACAATCAATTGAACTAAATTTTATTTCATAAATAATAACATCCACTAAATCAATTCCTTTTTCTTGTATCTGTATTGCATAATGTCTCAACAATAATTCTTTATAGAAGGAAACGAGCATTAATCATAAAATAGACAAATATCGTTCCTTTGACATTTTTGCATTGATCCTTCTCATATCTGCTCACTTCAAATATTAAGGATAATTGAAACTTATACCATGTTTATGTTAAAACGTAATTTCTGTATAATAATTTGATTTGTTTGGGGTGACATAATTACTCCTCTTACCATTTTCTTCTTGGCCTCAGATTCATATACGCGTGAGCAGCTGTACATCAATGAGTGACTCCCGTTTTCACCGTGAACGTGATATTTACAACATTAAAAGTTTGTCTCAGAATATATGATCTTGAACTTTATGTTCAAGATCATATATTCTGAGACAAACTTTTGGGATCGTGACGCATTTCTTACTAGAACCAGCAGTCGACATTTGAGCTCAGATAAAAGACGTGTACTTCAATGCTGACTTACTATGCCTGTAGATCTTTAACACATATCCTGAAAATGTGGTGCAGTAAAACCCTCCGAGTCCCCTTTACTGGATATTTTATCCTTGTTTCATACTAAACAAAGCTATGTAAATATCAACTAGTAAAATGTCTAAAAAATGCTGGAAATGCACCAATTCGAGTAATGAATGCTTGTAGCTTTGGACTGACGGTTCATGTTACCTATTTCCTTAGCAAATAATTGGTGATAAATGAAGACTGCATCTCCCACGTTGCTTCAAACTGATAGACGTGGTCAGCCAGACAAGGCTCTCTTCAAATCTTTTCGGTCATAAATCTCCAGACTAGTTCCAAATTTTGCACACCTAGATTAAGATAACTTTTCTGAAAGACATAAATTGGATTCCCTCAAACCCATAATGATTAAATGATCTCTTCCTATTATGCTAAGTTGAAACCTCTAAAATATTGCCTTTCGAATTTTCTTTCTTAAAGAAACTTGATAACAATATGATTTGTATATCATGAGCTGTGTCACCAACCTGATTTCGCTTACTTATCCCCAGCACATCTCTACGGTGTATTTATGCTAAAATGCTTACTTTTAAATTTTATGTTCATTCGTAGCAATTTATACTAGTATTTACCAAGTTCAAGTAGAAGGAAACTGAAGATAAGAAAATTGTGTTTCGCGAAACTTCCTCTTGGGAAGGAGGTTCTGTTTTATATAGAAACGTTCAAAATACTGTCTTATATCAAATCAGACCTCAGGCACCGGGGAGAAATAATCCTTCCTTGATACACAGCAAAATTTACAAAATGCATGTGAATTCGAATTATGAAAACTCAGAAAATATGAACAGATTAATAGAAAAAAAACAACAGGATATTCGATTTGAAAAGACTTTTTTCACTTTTGTACATTTTATAATTCAGTTTTTCATGGGGCAGATGTCAAATTCAGTGTCTGCATATTCAATATCACTCCAGTTTGTTTTACTTCAGTTTATGAAATACTTGGCCGTCTCGTAGAGGGATACACTATTATTTATACTTTAAAAATACTATAAATTTTACAAGTATATTAATGTCACGTTTAGAAATATAATGCCCAAGAAACAATACCTTTGCTATGATAACCGAAAATTTCTGTTTCGAATTCGGTCACTTGCGCAGCATTTATGTAGCACTGTTTATTGTCTTTGTTTGATACTTCATCATTCATTATAAAATTAATAATGACTAGATATTTACTAAGCTTAGCGTCAAGACCAAAGAAGCAGAAAAGACTCGATAAGCTAAAGATATAAGATAAAAACTTGCTAATAGATTTACTGTAAAGTGCCTTATATATATCCACTAGCTTTACATGTGTTCGCTCCAAAAATACAAGAATAATGACCCCTAGTAAAAATCGAACTCTTTACACTAGCAGTAATCTGAAAGGCTGTACTGATAACCATTTCTCTAAGAATTAAAAGTAGGAGTATAACAAAAGAAATATTTGTCTTTATTCACTTTAGAAAAATAACCCAAACAACTGTCTATTGCCAACAAAAAATCATTTGGGATTCTTATTTACATCTACGAATGGAACAAACCGAAATATAATTAAAAAAAAGTTTGCTTGATAAATGAAAACTTATTTTTTTTACTTTTTTTTATCCTAATCTTATTCTTCTTCATTGTGTAAAATATTTCTTTATTGATTTTACATACAAGCGCAGTATTTTACATATACCATTTACCCACAATGCACTGAACAGCTTCGACAACAGCATAAAAACTAAATGTCATCCTTCTGGGGATTCCACATAGAAAATGAGCTCTTCGAATATTTATTCATATTTCTATTTAGAACACTCGTTTATCTGTTATCTTGATGGGAAGGAAAAGACTTATCACACTCTAAGTAATGAGATTTGAAATACAAAAAGGAATACAATATTGTATTTCTATAAAGGAAGATTTGGCAATTCTTTGATTTTGATATGGAACTCTGTATTTAAGTTAAACCACATGAACACATACCATTCTTCTCTCTTTCTCTCTCTCTCTCTCTATCTCTTATCTCTCTCTCTCTCTCTTTCTATCTATCTATCTCTGTGCGTGTGTATGTCTCTCTCTCTCTCTCTCTCTCTGAATATGAATCCTTTTTCACTCTTCTTTCCTCTCTCTTTCGCTATCTATCTATCTATCTATCTATCTATCACTTGTCCATCTCATTTAGAATATACTTACTGGACATCTCACTCGTAATTATGTGTGCGTATCCATTTTTCTTCAGTTGCTTTGGACCATGGGTTTCACTAGAAAACTACCAGAAAGTGGTACTGTCAATTTGGACTTGCAGATTTCTGTTTCGAACATGCTTTTAATGTAATTAATAGCCACTCTAAATAATATTTTTAGCCTTAATTCTCCCAGAAAAACGAACCTTATGCTGAAAGATTGGTGCCAAAGATTGGTTTCAAAGCATCGTGCTTTTTACAAAATTCACTCATTCACAAGATCATTTTTTGGTCAGCTTTTATCTTTTCTTGACAGCAACAATCAAGGAAATGCAAGTTTAGGTTCTATCGAATCTCGTCGCTTATGTTCGGATCAAGTTACGAGAATAAAATTCATTTTTGGCCTCCGTCTTTTTGTATAGAACTGACTTTTTATGTTCGTGTTATGTGCGAGACAATTATCCTGGCACATCATAAATTTGACCGGAAATTGTATCAGTGACTTTTCGACCATTCTTTTATAGAGCAGTAATTAGATATGAATATTGATCCATAAATCAATATCTTGTAGATATAGGTTTGCTCTTCCTGTTAGATTAGATAACACTGTGCAACAAAAGTTGGAATGGCCCCAGCACATTATATTTATTAGATATGAAAATATGAAGATAACAGAAATGTCTGAGATAATTCCTCTTGCACCTTTACACTGAGCTGGTCTCACGTTGTGGTAATCGCCGATTTTAGTAGTTTAGGTTAAACCAGCCCTGATACTTCAATGACCTGTTGAAAGCTCTTGATACACTCATCGCTTACGGCATTCATATGATGTCTCAATCCCGTCCTCAGATACCGGGCTAGTCCGTGGTCGATCCTTATGGCCAGCCTTGGAGTTGGTTGCCCCGATCCTCAATTGCCACCCTGCCCATGTTTTGTTTGTTTTAAATCACAGGGCGGGCGAAGGCCGAGTTGTTTACTCAACGTCGTTGATCCGGTAGCTTTGGCGAGATGACGTCACAAGGAACAGTAAGAGACACCTCTGTAACACAACTTTATATCAAAAATTCATACAATGAACAGAACGTTCATTGTATGAATTCACTAGATTAACAGCATGCAGATTTTCAGCACCCCCCTAATACCCCGTGACACTATGTCTAGCCACGCTCGGTAAACTGGTACGAGGCTGAAGTCTGATTTCTTCGAACCGACCATTCAGGTGTATTTGGTATTCTGGAACAAGGCCGGAGTGTAAGTTATTTCTGCAGAAGCTGCGGGGGGTTTGGCAAAGTTGGTCTTGAACTAACCGGCACGTGTTTCTCTCGCAAACCGCAATTCGAGTCGTCTATTTCTTCTTCTGCTTCTCTCGTTTCAATCATCTGTATTTATGGAGCCTCGCGAAAACCTGGTGATGGGCATGAAGTGGTCGGGAAATTGATTGCCTGGCAAAATTTGGGGGCGATCCCTCCCCCGAAGAGTGGTGGTGACCACCTAACTCTTTCCATCTAGCGTGAGTGCCTCTCACCATCACCGCTTGAAGCCTGCAGGCAATTTCTCCGTCTTCCTTGAAATTCTACTTGGGCCTTTGCCTCTCTGCTTGTCTGCTGATCAAACCTGTCCCATGGGGCTAAGTGCGGTCTATCCCAAAGTGCTAAATTCAAATATCATCCAAAATTTCCATCAGCGGGGAAATTTTCATCGCGTCGTGTGGTCGGCTGCATCTGGGAATTCGTTACCTGTCGATTCTCCGCACCAGTAAGTGACCAAAAATAGACAATTCTTCTTAATAAATATGTCATGTCTTAGGCAGACGAAGAAAAAATATAACTACAACGCCATTCCTGTTTTTCCAAGTCCTATCAGCTGACCGAGCTTTTGCTAGTGACTTGCTGTTAGCCTCCGTTTATCTCACCGGCACTTAACTCGCCGGTCATTAAAATATAATCTATTCATTCGGGGCGATTGGACACTTAATAAAATACCATCACTTAAACTCGACCAAAAACAGATGTTGCTTATGCGAGCCATCACGGCATCTCAAGAGAGAAAAGAAACTAATATCCTCTCACTCTATTCTCCTTGTCTTTCTTATCAGTATACTTGAAGTTTATCGAAAAACAGTGTTTCTCCTGTTTTCCAGTTTATTTTTTTTAAAAGCCTTTTTTTTCAATTTACTTGCGCCTTCTTAATAGTGATATACATCGGAGAAAAATTGTGATGGGAATGCAGGATGTGCACATATCTAATTGTTTAATCCACTGTTTATTAAACCAGGCATAATTTTCACATGTATGAAAATACCGAATGAATCACATACTGCTAGCGCAAGTGAATATTGAAAACTATTAAAATGATATTATGATTACATTATTGATGAATAATTTAGCATGAACATAAATATGCTTTGCACCTATTTTTAGAAAGGTCAGCATATTAGGACAGCTTAGAAAAGGAGATCGGGATCAGTGTCTTTTGTCTAAAATACACGATTTTCTTATCATTGTCATAAATCAATTACTTCATCTTTAGATGATCCTAAGGAAAATGTCTGTAGAATACAATATAAAATGGGAGAATCAATAAATATGTAGCCTGGTATCTAGAATGAGCTGAGTTTTGACCTAAAAATTTCATTGTAGAAATGTGATTAATATTCACCACTGAGTTAAATGCATGAAAAGAAAAGAGATGAACATAACTGTTTTGTAAAATAAATGCTTTTCCATCATTAGACTAAAGACTTTGATATTGATGTATCTACGTCTGTGCGTGCGTGTGGGTTTTACGTTCATACAAACGTTGTTAACGCCATTTATATTTACAGTTAACTCTTTATTACTCGTGTAATTAGCCATGTCGTTTACAAGCCATTTAAGGGTAATTTTAAAAAATGTCTCGATTTCTTAGAGTAATATTTTAAATTTTATAGCAGCTTACGTCGTTGGACGAAAGTAGACTTAATGCAACTTATTCTGTGTTTTCTTATTTCTTATACTAAAATTGTTATAAATGATTCTTATTTGAAATGCCTAAATTATTAATCCCACATTCTGAATTTTTATGACGTATCCAGATTATGCGCCATGACTACACTTATTCCAATTCTAAATCCAAGCCATGGGTTCTGTTTTGGAAAGTTTTAAGTCCTACTTCATTGAGTACAATGGAGAATAGCGATTTTTTTTCTGTTCAAGATCATTATTATACCAACTATGGAAGCCTATGTCATCATCGGTACACTGGGCTCTAGAGGAAAAACAAGAGCAACACTTTCTATTGGTAGATTTACTTGAGAAGTCATACCGGATGTTTAAATGTTACAGCTCTATTTCTTCAGGTCTGTGATTGCACATGCGCAAAACATAGCCGAGGAAGAGATTAATTTAAAAAAAAGGTAAATCCGTCAGTTATGTGTCATGCACGCTTAGGCGATCATGTATCTTTCGATACACAAATGACGAGGCAGATTTCCCCCGCAGTAGGTTGCCATTTCTTTCTACAGTAGACCAGTTGCCATCCAAGGCTATAGAACCTGGTCTGTTCTG
>OZ038495.1:75671240-75986240 GCA_964036315.1 Acanthosepion esculentum
GTGATTGAAAAGTAACTCCCATTTACAAACTTATAATTTCCTTATTAACTATAATTTTTACAAGAAATGGATATGAGAGGAAAGCATGAGGTTTTCGCATGAGGTCTTATCTAAAATTCAATATGGACACTCGATTCCCCTGCCAGCTTCTGGAGCCGCTCAGGAATCGCGTCAACTGATTTCACCAGGAACTCTTGTGGTATGGAAAACATAACTTCTTGTATTATGCCTTCAAGTTCTTCTAAAGTCTTGATTTGGTATAGTAGACTTGCTCCTTTAACCAACGCTAAAGAAAAAAGTCACGGGTCACTGGCTGGCCACTCATAAATAAAATAGGAAGTTACTTTTCAATCACCCTTTTCCTATCATCAAGAGAAAGGAGAAAGATCTGTCCTTTGCTTTTTATTAAAATTATTTTCTATACTTTCTGTCAAGCAGAAAAAATCATTCTAATTCCAATTAATTGCCATCTTGATGTTTTATTTTTATTTTATTTATGCTTCCATTAATACAGCCTGATTAACGTTTTCACCCTATCAGATTTCCACCATTAATTTATTCTTGGACTTTACAAATAAAAGTGTCTGTTATCTTTTACCGGCGTCCTATTCTCTTCGGCGTGGATCCATTTTTTTTATTCAGTTAACAAGAGTTTATTCCTTATTATTTCACATTCATTCGCGTGCACGTTCCGTTCTGATGTCGTGACCAAGAATTTTGTCTCACTTGTTGCTGCTTGCAGGTAACACGCAGTAAACGCCATTAACAAAAAAATGAAAATAAAGAAACAAATTCGTTCAGAAAAAAATTAGCCATGCTTATTTTTCTGAATAATAAAGAAGAGAAAGAAAATAAATTTCAATAAAAAGGAAGATAACTCTTATGCTCCATCTTTCGTAATGCACATTGACAAGAATATTTTGATACGGCATAGAAACTTGTTTTCTGGGGCCAAACTTCCGAAAAGAATAAAATTTACTTTAAGAGTAAATTAATTAGATAAATTAGATAAATTAAATAAATTAGATTTGTTATTCAATTTAAATTGAATAACAAATCTTTCAGATTTCAAACATTGTGATTTCTTTTAGTAATATTAAAGATGTTCTTTTCTTCAGTTTAATTCTAACATTCAGTGACAATATTTTGATTATTACCGTCAAAATGATGAGTTTTTCAGCTCCTCTCCTTTATTTCTCTAAGTTGTTGACTTTGTAATTTAATTCTTTTTTATTTCTGTAAAATTTTCTGAATTTTTATGAGGGAGTGGTTCAAGATTTATTCTCCCGAGTATCTTTTTCTTTATGATTTTTAATCACTACTTATGTCTTCTGCGACTTTCTACAGTTGAACATTGCATTAGGTTTTCCTAAGAGTGTAATCAAGCACTTCTGACACGCTGAATAAAAACAACACAGTGTACCTATCCGAGTTTATACACAAAATCTCGTACAAAACTAAAAAATAAATGAATATAAACAGGTAATTTTGGATGTTACTAATATTAATTAATATGATGTTACCGTCTAGAATTCGGAAAATACTGGCGGCATGAAATAATTATGAAATAAACTTAAGTTTCGAAGAACATATTGATTCTAATATTGTGATAACAAAGAGCAAAATGAGAAAACTGGCTCGAATAATTTTGTAGAATTTACTAAAATTCGTAAAAATTTCACAAGTGCTGATTTTTCTATAATGTTTTTACCATGTTATAATAAATTCGCTGATATTTTTCAATTGTCCTTTCAATTGACTTTATCTTCTAAGCTTCACATATTCTGATTTATTCCACTTTGCAGGATTTATGTCGTATTTTGCTTGTGCACGTTTTGTCAAATGGTAATGCCTCTTCTCTAATGACGGCAGATTTAATTGCAGAAGTACGAAAATATAATAAAATAAACACAAATCCTCAGGATTACAAAACTAGTTTTCAACATAGTCTCTGTTTTAATCGTGACATTCCACCTTTAAATGAAGACATGAATATTCACCTCTTATTTTCTTGTTTACTTTCTTCGCCATGTACGAGTTGCTTCTTTCGCATCATTAACAATAAGGAACTACTGTCTTCTCAGTGTCTCCTTCACGGGCCCAACAGGTGAGTGCCTGAAGGAGTCAGCTTACTATCCTGGGGTGAATTAGGGAAGACTGTCTGGCTATGACTTGTGATTGCTTATCTAGTCTTTAAGATGTTGTGAAGACTTACATTGTAGTATTGCGAAGTGCATCAATCATTTACAATTGTGGCCTAGCTCGAAGAAGCCATTCTGTGAGTTTTGACAATGTACTCTTGTAAAAGTCATTGTGTTGAACCCTGAACCCAGGTTTCATCTGAGACTACTCTGCTTATGAAGGTACTCTCCATGTTGGGCATACCCATGAGCTCTAGAACAGCAACCGCCCTCTGCTTCTTCATGGAGTTCTTCAAAATTCTAGTGAACCAATTTACACAAACCTTTGAGTTGACAAGAGACTGTACTAAAGTGTAGGCACTACTATGGATCATTCTTACTGTGTTTACATATAGTACAACCCATCCATAGATATTTTCCAACCTCCTATGGATGATTGCAACATTTCTTCCTCCCAGAAGCAGAAAATATGTGATAAGATTTTGCCAGCCATTTTGAAAAGGATTAGTCGTAGAAAAGAAAAGGTAATTCCAAAAAATGTTTTCCCCTATGCTTCTGGATACATTAGAGATAATATATATATATATATATATATATATATATATATATATATATAGGCTAAGAAGAATTTGGTAATCCGTATAGGTAGTCCCAAAAAGGATGAAATCCCGAGAGCTCAATGTAAATCCAGAGCTAATAATTTAAACGAAAAACAGACCACTTTAAGGCTCCATGTAATAATTTATTTCGCCAAGCCCTTTATTAAAGGACATAGGCTCATTGAATTTTAAAATTAGTTACTCTTGCATGAGCAATGTAGAAAAAATCATTAGCTCCCACAATAGCAAAATTATGACAAAATTTCATGACAATCAACTACAAAAGTATCGTAATACAAACCGGACGAAAACATCTACCTGTAATTGCACGACAGGATCCGATTGTCCAGTTGAAGGAATATGCATGGCGAATAACGTGATATATGAAGCTACAATTTTCCCAAGGAAAATATCGAACAAAAAAGATATATATATAGGAATATCGGCGGGAAATTGGAAGCAAAGGTTTTATAACCATCGCCAGTCTTTCACAAATAGATAAAAAAAAACACCATACAGCACTGTCGAAACGTTATTAGGATTTGGTGAAGAGTGACTTAACTCCACAAGTAAAATGGAGAATCATCTCGAGAGGCAGAACTCCAATAAATTTCAGAGATAGATGCGACCTGTGTATAAAAGAGAAGATCCTATAAAACATAAAGATCCGGACATATGAATATGAACCAACATTACGAATTGATTTCGAAATGTAGACACAAAAACCACCTCAATCTAACTAAATATATTTAGAAATAACTATATAGAAAGGAAAGTGTTATGGTATTTTTGGTTTTGGAATTGATTATATGCACACATGGTTGCGGACACATAATTGTATATATACAAATATGTAGACGAACTTGAACATTGACATGTAATTTTATGTGTATATGTATATACATTTGTATAGGGATGTATGTACGCATATGTATGTGTATGTGTATTGTAGGTGCATATGTAGGATTGGTATGTATGTATATATATATATATATATATATATATATATATATATATATATATGTATATGTGTGAATATATGTATGTGTATAGATATATGTGGGTGTGGGTGGGTGTGTGTATAGGTGTATCCAAAGATATATTTGTGTGTATATATATATATATATATATATATATATGTGTGTGTGTGTGTACATATGTGTGTATATATGTGTGTGTGTGTGTGTACATATGTGTGTATATATGTGTGTGTGTGTGTGTACATATGTGTGTATATATGTGTGTGTGTGTGTGTACATATGTGTGTATATGTGCGTGGATGTATGCGTGTATATATGTATATATATGTATGTGTGTGTATATGGATATCGTGTCATGTATATGGGATTACATGTAGTCTGTGCATGTAAATATGTGTATATATAAATGTAAATATTTGTGTGTTAGTATAGGTAATGAGTGTAAGTATATGTAAAAAATAGTAATATAAATAAGTATGCAGGTGTAGGTGTTTATGATTATAAAAAAATGTTTTGTGTATTTGTATATATATATATATGTGATATATATATATATATATATATATATATATATATATATATATATATATATATATATATATATATATATATATATATATGAAAGGCTTTCTAAGGGAAGGAATTAAAGTTCCTTTATTAACGTCTTTTTTTAATCAGCTGGGGGTAATTTCAGTTTAAATTGATAAATTCATTTAAATTTAAATAGTACAATGTTAAAATTAATAATATTTACTTTGATATTTATAAACTTAAGTCATCACCTAACGTTAAACATTAACTGTGAACTTTATGTAAGATTTAAAGTGATATAAATATAAATATGTGTAAGGAATTGAAAACATATATGTAAGTACTGATATATGAAAGTACACAAGTACCTGTGTATGTAGATACATGTGTATGTGACTATATGTGTAATGGCACATGTAAATGAATGTATGTATATATGTGATTTGCATAAGTGTATGTGTGATAGATATATATGTATATGATAAAACAAAATATTTAATAATCGCCTTCAATCATTACTCCATCTTAATTGAACACCAAAACCTTAAGTAAAAAAGATTACCCATCTAAAAATAGTCTTAAATTACATTCATGAATTAGACCCAAACTGATAGAGATGTTGCCTTAACAATCATGTACAATATTCAAAGATTAATATAAGTAAACTGTTATAATTTTAATAATTAGCTTTAATGTACTTTCTATGAATGTATTTTTAAATATACTATTTATTTAATATTAAATCCCTGAATTATTTGTTAAAAGTGTTAGAATTTTAGATTGCTAGCAAATATCAATTTAATTTCTTCGGTGATTTTAAAAATTAAATTACTATCGTTAAAATATTTTTTACATAAATTGCTAAAGTTATCTCGCCTACTGTCGCTTAGCAAAACTTAATGACAGCTTCTTTCTCTCTACTTCCCCCTCCCTTCTTTGTTTCTCTCTTCTCCCCCTTCCCTCTCAATATATCACTTCCGTTAAGTTAACCGATTAAATAGGTCAATGTCTGGCCTCCCTACCTTAATACTAAGTATGATAGATACAAATATAACAGAAGTAAACCCTCTTTAAATTCGATCATGTCTCTCACACTACACCTCATTACTCCCTCTGTTAAATTACATAAACTTCATACTACCCGTCAAAAGTGTATAAGTTCATTTCAATTTTCATTTATCATTTTCGTTTCACCGTTTGGAAGTGGAGTCTGATGAGCCTATGTCCTTTAATAAAGGGCTTGGCGAAATAAATTATTACATGGAGCCTTAAAGTGGTCTGTTTTTCCTTTAATATATATATATATATAGATAGATAGATAGATAGATAGATAAGAATTCTAATACTTTTCAAATGAAACTAGAACAGGCATTATTATTTGACTGCTCTTCGTGTCATTGCATGCGAATACAATTTGCATTGCCTTTTCTTGTTCTTTCTTTACAATCCACAAAGCTGATGACGATCTGGTTGTAAACATGCGACATATTGACAGCGAGACCAATGTTGAATGAATTGTCGTTATTAACAGATTATCATAAAGGTCCCTGAATTCAGAAAAGGACCGTCTGTTATTAACGTCATTCCTTTTAACAATCTTTTCGACAACTCTCCCGTTTTCCCGCCAAGGAAAGGACATCATAAAAGCAAAATCTTCTTCAATCATGGTTTTCTGTATTTATTATTACATGATTCACTTTTTTCTTCCAGCAATAATTTTCATGTACACTGGTCTATTTTGCCCTTTAATCTGGCTCCACTGTTTCAATTTTGCCGTATACTTTTCTTTAGCAACATAAATTAAGTAGTTACTTGCCGTGTATGATCGCATTCAGAATTGATTTCTACTTCAAAATTCAGGCTGTATTAATGTAACACGAAGAAGAAAGTAATTTAATAACTCACCAATGCCTTGAACTACGTTTGAAGCATAAAATTCAGCGGATTCTGAAATTATATTTATGGATTAAATACTGGTCTATTATAAATATTATTATTATTATTACTATTATTATCATTATATCAAATATTTCTGATAGCAATGTTCATCAAATATATCAAATATTCTATTCAGCATTCTTGCCAACTTAAAATGTGTGAATCATCTCAACACTTTTATCCCAAATTCCATTTCCGCCAATCTTTGAATTGGAAAAACTAATTGATCCAATGATTATCGTTGTTATTTATGTTTATTTATGTTTTATGTGTAGGGTTTGCATATTTGTAACACATGTCCGGTGATTATAGGCTGATATTAAGTGACAGCATGTCACCTCAACTCACCAGCACTTTTCCACTATCAATTTCGAGCCCAGCAACGTCATTCTCAACAGTTTCAGCTCTTCATCAAATTTGTACTTCATCTAATCTCACTTCTATTATCAGCACAAACCTAACCTTCGTGTTTTATTTTATTTCTCTGATCACAAGCAAGGTTCTGCTATTTAATCACTTTTTCGCTTTCTTTCGTCTCAAAATGCGATTCGCTGGCACAGCCAATTCTACGATCTGACGATTCTTTCATTTAAATCCAATTATCTCGTTTGGATGAGATGTTGATCTGAATGACAAAGTTCCAGACTATTCTTGAACAATTTTATTAAAATATTTGCATCAACAAAGATTGTTACTTGTGGAAAATCAATGATGAGTTCTATCAACATCATTACTGTTTACCTATTTAATTGGAAACCTTCTAAAATCATTTTGTTTATCAACACTTAGTCTTTTTATCCATGTGTTACGTTTACACTCTTTCTGTTCATCAGAAAAAATAGTTTTCATAAAAAAATTGCGAGTATTTCCGTTTAGTAAAAGAATTTTATATATGGCATTCAAGTAAGTTATTGGCCGACAGTTTGTTTTGTTTTTTTGCATTCAGTGTTTCATCATTTTTCGGTATTAAAATTTTATTCCATTAACCAACCAAAGGAGCGAATTATCACAGTTATGCAAAGTTATTTTTCATGGGATTTGGTGAGTACATTTAACTAATAATTTGGCATTATATATTTTATCCTGATAATTCCCATTTACTGATCATTGAAAGTTATTTTTTACCATAGTTGTTCTCCTGCTAGATTTAATTCCTGCATTATTTCATTTATGCAAGAGGCTTCATGATTGTACTCCTTGTTATCAGATCAGATTGTTGACCAATTTTTTCGACTGTAGACTGAGTTAAGAGAATATATTTTTATGAATGAAACTTCTCCGATCATTTAGATCAATGATTTAAAAAAACTCTTTAATGTGGTCGTATGTCATTACAAAGCGAAGATCTTCATCTGGGTATTTGTATTCGTTGGTTGGCGCCAAAATTAAACGAGTTGGCTGGCAAAGTTAGTTGTTGTATACTACCATTCACTGATGTTGTAGGGGACCATGGTGTGTGAAATGTGAAGAGATATCAGAAGGTTAAACTTTCCTGCTGGCCGGTCCAGCTACATCAGAATGTCGGACATTAATTAAGTCCAAAGAAGACAAGGAAAACAAACAAAACCGATATACATGGGTAAACAAATATATATTATGGGTAAACAAATATATTAATACACGAAGACATGAAAAGTTACATAGTGTTTGTATGGAGAAGTTATGTGTGTGTTTTGTGTTGTGTACGGACAGTACGTACGCGTATTGTCCTTAGCGTGTTCCCAGAATATGGGAAATGCTGTATCGGTGAGAGGTCACGTATTGGTGTAAGTGGAAAAAGAACGATTTTACCTCATCTCCGTGCGAGGTAGCGGCCCAAGGCCTGGGTCGAAAAAGAGAGAGAGAGAAGGGTCAGCCAGTATTTATACTCGTGGGAGAGAGACCCCTGTTGAAGGATTAAGGAAATGAGGAGGAGCTAACTCCGACAATGTAAACTATACAACAAAACACATTAACTCCTGACTGAAGTTATTTTGAAGTATTTCTAACTTCTTGCCAATAAACCTTTATTTTTTTCCTTTTTAGCCACTGACCATAATCACTAAAATTATAATAAAACATTTTTTGTTTACTGCAAAACTTAGTTGGTCGTCCCTTTACTTCTCTTTATTTTACTTCTTTTGTCGCAGACGTGACACACTGAGGACTCATTCGGGAAAAAGTGTTTTAACAATTCCTCGTCCGTTTTGCCATGTTTTTATTGTTTCCGATAAGTAAAATAACTTAATCAAATTTGATATTTCTCTATTTTAAAAACTTGCTATTGTGACCTTATTAGTATGTCATTTCTATTGAAGGTTTTTCTTTAACCAACATGGACGAAGCATTTGAATCTTTAAAAAAATGAATTAACACAACTTGCTACACATTTTAATTTATATTCAAATACTGATATATAAAAGCGGAAATAAAAAATATTGTAGCTGAAAAATTAGTTGAAGAAGAAATTTTACTTTCATATAACTTCGAAGAATTTCCTCAAAATAATTTACATTTACAATTAGAATTTAAAAAATAGAAATACAAGAAAGACTAGAATTAGAAAAATTAACAATTGAACAAGAAAAATTGGAATTAGAAATATTAAAAATTGAAAATGAAAATAGATTAATAGAAAATTCTCGAAATACCAATTCCCCCTTTTCTGATTTTGATGCCACAGAAAATATTAGATTGGTTCCTAAATGTTCATTAAATCAGTAGATAAATATTTTCACAATTTGAAAAGGTAGCAGAAAATTTAAAGTAGCCACACCAAGTTTGACCAACCTTACTACAAAGTGTTTTGATAGCAGCTATTGAAGATGCATCAAATTATGATACAGTTAAAGCAGCGTTTTTAAATGCTTACAAACTGATGCCAGAGGCAGAATAAAGAAAATACGGAAGTTTAGAAAATATAAAAAATTGATCATCAAACATTTGTGGAAATTGCAAGAAACAAAGTTTTTTTATCAATGGTTAAAGGCTAAGAAAATTGACAGTGACTCTAAAAAAAATGCGCCACTTAATTCTAATAGGGGACTCTAAACAATGCATGACCTATGATGTATTAACCCACCTTGGCGATAAAAAAATATTAAAAATATAAATGAGGCAGCAGTCCTCTCTAACTCTTATGCTCTAACACATTTTCATGTAATGGGTAACTATAGATCAAATTCAAACTATAACAATAAATCACTAGATCAGTCAGTGCTTCAGCGAATCACTCTACCACATTTTAAACCTCGTACGGGTGTTATGGTTAGTCAAAAAATAATCGTTTTAATAATTCTGTTGAAGTGGAATAAAAAATTTCATGTGCTTATTGTAAGAAAAAATCACATTATTTTTTACTGCTTATTGCTTAAAAAGAAACATGAAGCTGAATTTCAACGCTTTTACTAGTAAACAAACTAATGAAAAAACCTTTTCCCATTTTACAAATCCTGATGATCAGGATCATAAATCCAGTTCCTTTCCCATGGTGAATTATAAGCTCTGCTTGTCACAGGGATTTATCTACTGATAATTTCTTTTTCTGTGATGTCCGCCACCTCGTGTCTCTTCTTCATCATCCAACATTCGCTGTCGTAAAGAAGGACAGATGTCACGTAACAGCTCAGTATTCTTTTCTTTGTTACCAAAGAAATCCTCTGTCTCGCAATTCTCTGCCCAGCTTTTGGAATGCATCCTGGGCCATCGAAATACGTCTACGGATTTCAGTGTCGCACTTAATGTCCTCTGTCAAAACGCTTTCCGGATATTTAAACTTGATTCTAGTGTTCCCGACCTGCAAATCGCATTTCGGGCTCATCCTTTTTTGCTAGCTGTTTTAAACCCATTATTTTTTTTTCCTTTCAGACCTTCTTCATAGAAGGTGTGCTACCATTATCGGACAAAACTTTCACTGGCTTACCGGCAAGAAGGGGAAAGACCTACACATCAGAAAATTATTCCCCCGTAAAAAAAGTTTAATATGAACATTGAAAACTTTTCAAAATAATTTCACAGATTAAAATATGACATTTTAAACAATTACAAAGAATAAAATTTTGAACAATGTTAAAGAATAAAAGTCATAATTGAAATTTTCCTGATACTGAAATTTATCAGAATGAAGAAGATATAAAGAATTTTAAATTCTAGAAAGTGCACCAACTATAACATTGTCTTTTCCTTTAATGTGATTAATAAGGAAATTGTATTTTTGAAGAAGTATCCATTTTGTGATTTTTTGATTTTTTGTTTGTCATCTTTTGAAAGTAAGTCAGAAGGTTGCGATTACTGTATACAAGAATTGGATGAAAATTAACACTGAGATAAACTTGAAAATGTTTGAAGGGCAGACAACAATGTATTATTACGGGGTGTTGAGCTAGGTGTCATTAATATTCATCGGATTTACTTAAAGTCAGTCAGACATAATTACTGGTCCAGTTATTGTAGGTATTCGCATTACTCTCCCTATCTATTGAGGGGTCTCCCCTTTTTACACAAATGGGCTCACCCGAGGTATACATATACTACTATCAGTGAATACCCGGACAGTCTGCAACAGACCAGACGGCAACGTCTTCTCTGTTAGACGGTCGAACTCTCTGCCTCTGAGCAGAGAGGAACCCGGACGACGCTCCGCCAAAGGGCAGAGTCTCGTTCGGGGTGGTTGACCAACCCGATCCCGTTTATACAGGATCTACGGACATTTTTTGGCCGAGCCTACAGGCTAGGGAATACCCCACTTTAAACCCGGCCTTGTGCCACATCTATCCCTCGTGTGGTGGGACAGATAATACTGTCTGCAACAGAGAAGACGGCGACGTCTTCTCGGCCAGACGGTCGAATTCTCTGCCTCTGAGCAGAGAGGAACACGGACGAGGCTCCGCCGAAGGGCAGAGCTTCGTTCGGGGAGGTTGACCAACCCGATGACGTTTATATGGGATCTACGGGCATTTTTTGGCCGAGCCTACCCGCTCGAGAATACCTCACTTCAAAACCGGCCTTGTGCCATATTTATCCCTCGTGGGGGGGACAGTAAATACTGTCTGCAACAGAGCAGACGGCGATGTCTTCTCGGTTAGACGGTCGAACTCTCTTCCTCTGAGCCGAGAGGAACCCGGACGAGGCTCCGCCGAAGGGCAGAGTCTCGTTGGGTGGGGTTGACCAACCCGATCCCGTTTATACGGGTTCTACGGGCATTTTTTGGCCGAGCCAACGGGCTCGGGAATATCCACGTTAAACTCGGCCTTGTGCCACATCTATCCATCGTGGGGGGAAAGTAAATACTGTCTGTAATAGAGGAGTGTTGCACAAGAGTCACAGTTAGCGAGCACGTAGACTAAGTAAGGAGTCATACCGCGATACTTCAATACCAAGACTGTATATATATTATTGCTACTAACCCGCATCCCTGGATCTACTAACCCGTATTACCAGTTTGTATTATTACGTTAATACATTTATTTTCCTTGTCCATTCCTCGCGTTTGTTATTCATTGATATCGGATTTCATCCCAGAATCCACAACAGACTGGCGACGAGGTATTCGAACTCACACGGGAAGGAAAAATAAATTCTCCCTCGTTGTTCACAACAAATTGACGACGAGGAATTCGAACTCACACAGAAAAAAACAATAGTCTCCTTTGCCGCTTTTTGCCAGTGTCCACAACAACTTAACGACAAAAGATTTACGAGGACTAAAATACGGAAAAGCGAGTTTTTCGTAAGACTTTTATCATGGAGGATTTTAAAAATATTTTAGTAGAACTTGTAAAATACCAAAATGAACAACAATTACAACTCCAGGAAAGAATGGAAGAAAAATGGCAAAAACAATTACTACAAACGCAGGGACTAATATTAAAGGTAGCGGGTAACAAACAACAAAATATCGAAAAAGAGGCGACTTTTTCCCAAGACGCAGTATGGAATACGATAGAAACTTTCAAATACTCTCTAGAAGAGGATAAAAATTTCGGAGATTATTTTAGACGTTATGAAGACATCTTTAACATCGATTGTCAAAACTGGATAGAAGCAAAGAAGCTACGTCTGTTGCTCAGAAAATTAGGAACTGAGGAATACACAAAATTTGTGTATTACATTTTGCCAAAAAAGACGAACGAATTAACGTTTGACGAAGCAGTTACATGTCTTAAAGAGCTGTTCAGTCCAAAAACGTCACGGAGGAATTTATTAAACTGAATGATATATTTATGTCTCATCAAATGGAAAATGAGCTGAAAATTAGAAATATCCAAAATAAAATTAATGTTCCCTCAAAAATCTAGAAAAAAATGTTTGTCTGATTACTTTGTTAGATTACGCATGAAAATTTAAAGAAAAATTAAATAGCGCATTCAAAATAGCTCAGGGAAATTTAAAACAATCTGAAAACAAAATAAAAATTAAGTACGATATCAATACAAAAAGAAGAAATGTTAATGCAGGTGACAAATTTTGGTATTTTTACCAGTCCCTAACAATCATCTACAACCAAGATATTTCGGTCCTTATTTGATAGAACAAAAAATGAATGATTTGAATTATGTTTTTCTCACTCCAGATCAGTGTAAAAACAAAAGAATATGCCATGTTAACATAATAAACAATTACATTGAAAGAAATAATAATCGAAATATTAAATCAATCTCGACCTTAACTAATGTTGTGGATTCCTGGATGAAATCCGGTATCAAATTATAACAAACGACAAGAATGAATATAGGAAATAAATGTATTAACGTAATAATACAAACTGGTAATACAGGTTAGCAGTTCTAGGAATGCGGGTTAATAGGAAAATATATATACAGTCTTTGATATTGACGTATCGCTGTATGACTTCTTACTGAGTCTACGGGCTTGTTACTCTTGCACCGTCTGACTGTCCAAACGTTCTACCGACCGACTCGACTTTCTACTACTACTATTACTATCAGGTATTCACTAGCAGTAGTATATGTATACCTTGGGTGAGTCCATTTTTGTAAAAAGGGGAGATCCCTCAACAACTAATATCATAATGACAATATTAATTTTTAATATTAATAATGAATACGATAATGATGAAATCATATGGAATTTAGATAAAAAAATTAAAACATTTATCTCTAAGTAAAAGAAAAGAAATTTAGTCAATGAGCTCAAAAGTATTTTTAATGATGTTCCTGAAAAAAACACTCCCATGTTAACATTAGAGATGCAAAACCCATCAAACAACATTCTTACCTCTTGAATCCAATTAAACTTCATCAAAGTTTAAGAAAAGAGATGCAGTATATGCTGGACAGCGACATTATTGGTCTAAGAAACAGTGAATAGAGTTCACTATGCACTCTTGTACCCAAGTCATATACTTCTTACAGACTTGTAACAGATTACCGCAAACTAAAGGCTGTAACCAAAACGGTCTTTTCCGATTCTCAGAATCGATGATTCTATTGACAAAACACTGTGTTTCTTTTAAAAAATGAAATAAACATCAGAAAAAGTATTCCACTATTGAAAAGGAATGTTTAGCATTGTTGACTGCCCTTTAAACATTTTCAAGTTTATCTCAGTGTTAATTTTCATCCAATTCTTGTATACAGTAATCACAACAATTTACCTTCAAAAGATGGCGAACAAAAAATCAAAAAATCACAAAATGGATGCTTCTTCAAAAATACAATTTCCTTATTAATCACATTAAAGGAAAAGACAATGTCTTTGGTGCACTTTCTAGAATTTAAAATTCTTTATATCTTCTTCATTCTGATAAATTTCAGTATCAGGAAAATTTCAATTATGACTTTTATTCTTTAACATTGTTCAAAATTTTATTCTTTGTAATTGTTTAAAATGTCATATTTTAATCTGTGAAATTATTTTGAAAAGTTTTCAATGTTCATATTGAACTTTTTTTACGGGGGAATAATTTTCTGATGTGTAGGTCTTTTCCCGGGTATTCGTATTTGTTGGTTGGCGCCCAAATTAAGTGAGTTGGCTGACAAATTCAGTTGTTGTACAAATCTGTTTAAGGGCAGTCCATTTACTACAATCCGATAACCTGACAGAAACTCCAGACTGGTCTTATTTTGAAGTATTTCTAACTTCTTGCCGGTAAGCCTTTATGTTTCTCATTTTTAACCATAATCACTAAAATTATAATATTTTTTCTTTTTTGTTTACTATAAAACGCAGTTGGTTTTCAGTCGTTCTTTTTACTTCTCTTTATCTTATTTCTTCTGTCGCACATCTGACAGGCTGTTTATCAACATTTATGAAAGAATTCCCTACTTTCGTGTAAAAGTTCTTCAGATTATTCTGAAATATGTTGTTATCCTGGTCTTTTTTTTTCAAATCGCCTCTTGTGTGCGCTTTTAACTTGGATGTTTTGCTTGATGGTTTCACTGATGCTCTCCTTTCCATTTACTGTTTTTATTGAATATTTTTCTTTAGCTTTACGTGCATTTGATTCCCTAACATTTACATTGTTTTTCATGTTTTGGGAACTTCAGTATCAGACCTTAACCAGTATCTGTTTGTTACCACTCAGGGTTTTGACTGAATATGTACATTTCTCTTTCTCACCTTCAAACCGCATTGAAGAGTACCAACATTAGATGCTGCATGTATAAGTTCATTTAATAAATGAAGGTCATTGAAAATGGATGGTATGAGGATGTTGGTTTTGGTTACAGTTCTCCATTTTGGTTTGTGTATTTTGGGAAGGACAAAGCGTCCATTCATGTCTGTGTTATTTGCTTTAAGCAATATTTACTCGTATGTAATGGGGCAAATTTTGGAGACAAGAGAACTGACGAAAAATGAAAAGACAAGCCGGTGAAATGAAAAATAAGTAGAGGGAGAAAATGGATGGAGACAAAAGCAAGACAGAGAAAATAAAGTAAAGACTTAAAGGCAAGTAGAGGTGGGAAAGTGTAAAAAATTGCGATACATTAACATTCATTAAGGATAGATACAGCAAAAGAAAGATGAAAGAGAGGATAAAACAGTAAATATTTGTCTATTCATTATTCTGTGTTCGCATATGAAATTAATTCATGTATACTATTGAAAATGGACATGGAAGAGAACAAAAATATACAGATGAGAGACGAGCAGCGGCATGAGATCATTGATAATCATAGTTGACAACACCAATGGAATTTCCACAAATACAGTTAATTATTATTATTATTATTATTATTATTATTATTATTATATAGCAATTATTCCATAGCAATACTGGAAAATTTAAAATCTTGTTAGTGGAAATCGTCATATTTAGACCAAATGTCAGGAGCCGGTTCTATGTTTACGAAAATAAATTCTTGAATTAAAGTACTCCAAAATTCAGAATTTGGTTACAGTTCTGAACAAATAAGATTTGTATGCAGCATTCCACACAAATAAATAATTTCTTCATCATCTCAAGACATGGGGTATGGTGGGAGGACAACAGGAAACACTTCAGATAGGAACTCAGCATACGAACATCTTATTACTGCTCAGTAACTGAAATAACCACTTCAGAGAAATTATTGATTTTTAACTAATTATCTTCAATGGCCAACAATGTGATGGGGACTAAATTTACCAAAGCGAAAATATTTACCATCTTGCTTTTGGTTAGAAGGATAGATCATCAGACTAGAGGCCGTCAGGTTTGATTTTCCATTTCGTCTTTCGGAAGGAGACGCTCGTGAGTTGAAACCTAACTAAAATTACATTAATACTGTCTTCAGTTTCGTCTTTCGTCCTAATAAGTTTGACTCTAATTTTGACTGAAAAAAGCAGTTTTAATTAAAATAAAAAGGGGTTTATAAAGTCAGACATGTCATAAAAGTGCATTAATCTTCTACAATAAATGTACGTCCAGAATTATACAATATATCTCCTTTATGCACAATACTAAGAGTGATGCAATGTAGAATAATATTTGTTTGATAATCGTCATTTTGTCTGACGAGTTTATTTCGCAAAACGAATTCTAACACTAGTTTTCTGTTTTTCATTCATTTGCTTACAATATATATATATATATATATATATATATATATATATATATATATATATATAATCTTTAAGTATGTTTATTTAGAGTAACTTTACCGGTTTCGCAGTTCTATGGTTTTCAATTTAAATTGAAATGAAGAGACGTGTGTCTATGTCATGATCAGTTCCACTTAATTTTATTTATATATATATAGAGAGAGAGAGAGACAGACAGACAGACAGACAGACAGACAGAGAGAGAGGGAGAGAGAGAGTTATAATTTTATTGTAACTGTAATAGAAACAGGATAACATATAATTAATTAAAATCTCCAACAAAGATTCTACTGAAAAGACCTACAAACAATGATACTATGATACTCATAATTGGAGAAATAAATATAAACGATTGTCGAAAGGTACATATTGTTCTCAGTTCATGCTTTACAAAACAAATTGAAGCAAGTGTAGTGCATTTTCAAATCATTTGAAATGATGAAATATTAAATATTTTCCCGGAAAATCAGGATTTATTGTTATTATATAAATATATCTTCTTAAAATAACTTAATCTTTTTGTCTGTAATCGACCAAAATTTCTCCTTGTAAGCGACTTTTTCCGCTGGACTAAAATGATTTGTGTCTGAATTAGAGAATTTCAAAAACTTTTCCATCGATTTGATTGATTTGATTTATTGGTGTGTATCAAATATATTTGAGTTCTGCTGGTCGATTTCTCCTCATGCATTGCATTGTAAAACATCATCATCAACAACTGATAGTCATTCCCTTCAAAGGACACGTCGCCACTCTTAAAAAGATTAAAACAGTTTTGACTAGTATGGTCAGATATTGTTTATTTTCCTTTCACTTTCCGAATTATGCGACTAGCTTCGTCGGATCTGAATCATAGCTGAAAAATTATCTGGTATCAAATGTTATGTGATAATATTTGAAAGCAGATATATATTTAGTGTTTGTCATAAATAACTCTCTACGACTACGTCATTTGAGAAGTTAACAGGATTTAATACTTTCTAGGGGAAAGCTTTGTAAACGTGACTGCTATTTTAAGAAATATTAGTTAACAACGGGGATTAATATTTTTCAACAAATTTGCCTTGATAATTAGTTAATTTGGATCCAGGCATGACTTTAAAATCTCAAAATTTGGTTTTATCTCATTGCTGACTCTTTCAACTCTAAAACAGAAATAAAAATGATTTTAACATAATTACATACAATATGTTCCACAGGGCGTCCCAAAATTATATTCAAACTGCATTTCTTAAATTATCCTCTGGTTGACTGCATGTACTGTCCCGAATTTTAATAACGCAACGGTATTCAATGTTAAGTAGTTCCTCGCTGTAATAAACGACTGGCAACCATTTTGGTGGTAATGCGTCTTTTCTACTCTTCCAAACTATATGTAACATGGTCCGTAAACCATTTTTGGCAATGATGAGAAGGCGTAAATTGTTTAAATGCTTTATGTGGTGAAGCTGAAATCGTTAAAACTCATGCAAGAGACGATCAAGAAATTCATCTCGAACCCAGCTGCATGCAGTGCAAAGACGGCAAAGCGAAGAAACGTGACTGTTTGTCATTTACTTGAATGAAAACCCGTTTGAAGGTAGAGATGCGTAGCAAAGAGTTATTTTCTGTCATTGGGGCTCCAAATGTACCTAAAACACTTATGAACTTGCACCAAATTCTCCTAAGTCGAATCACACACACCCAACTTATTTCCTGTGACAAAATGTATTTAAAATAAGATTTTTATTGTGTTATTTACGGACGAATGTCGGGTGATGCTAAGAGGATGGCGCCGGAAAAAAACGACTATAAGCCTCTTCGATTGAGGCGTCAACAAGTAGGCAAATTTGTGCTTTGGACAGGGATTACTGCTAATGTATTTGTTTGCTCCTGGTCACTTGCTGATGGTGTCAAAATGAACTCACCTGTCAACGTTGAGTTTCTCAGTATCGACATTCAACCATGGTTAAAAATCACACTGACATTCAAACGGAAAATGGTATTTATGCAACTTAGTTACAGTATGCTTTAAAAAATTACCGACTTATGGTTTGACCGGCCTGTTCACTGGAGCATTGTCAAAAAAACATCTTTATGAGAGCGGCAAATAATTTTCAACCAAAGATGAACTTTGGGAAGGAATATTAACTGTTTGAGAAGCCGTCAATCCTGGAGTCATTTTGAATTTGACGTTCTCTGGGGACACTAGGCTGCTTGAAGTCATCAGAAAACTAGAAATTATATCAGCAAATAATATTGATTTTATACCGTTGACCAAGCTTTAAATATTTTGTTTTGTATGTCATTCATTTGAATAAAACATTGTTGTGTTTGATCATTTTCTTTTATTATCTTCTTATTGCATCAAAGTGATTCGTTATTTGAAATAATATATATATATACATTGAAACATTTTAAATATTATTTTGTATATTTCAGCATAAATGAAATCATAGATTTTGTGATATTCCACATAAACGTACGTCCCATATTTAACCGAAATTTGATGACACCAGGACTATTAGTTTCATAATTATTATCATTTTACTGGTTTGCATGTCATGTTGAAATGCAGTGTATAACACTGCTACTCGGTACGCAGGCTGTGGACCACACATTGACCACAAAGCAATTTCGTGCAGCTCGAGATCAAGAAATTATATCATTGATTAAAATAATATGCACTGATTAAAAATAATTATTCTGTGTAACTAGTTTTCTTTTCGCGATGGCTGCACTGAACCATCGATAACTAACAGGACGAATCTGAAATTTCATTTTTATTTTATAAGTATTTTTTTCATTATACTTTTTGTAGAGTTCTAATCTTTCCCGTGCAGTTTTCTTTTCTAATTTAATAGAATATTTCAGAAATGTGCAGCTTTAATTGTCTACTGTTCTCTTGTAATTAATCTAAAGAAAATAAAGTCACTTCTTTGATTCCGAATAAAGATGCGCATTTTAAAATTATAAAATATTTTTAATATGTATTTAATTAAGTAGTTTTTTTATTCAGTTATAAATAAATTCTTCTTAAAATTATACATTTTAGCTGAAATTCTTCTAAATTATGTTATTTATCTTAGCTGTTTCATTTTCCATGCTGTTCTAACTTTCGATAAGTTATTGTATTTTCCTAAATCATTATTTTTCAGTTATTTATATCTTTTTTCAAATAATTATTTGTTTTTGATTTCCCTATTTTTTATTTAAGACAATATTGCAAATTTTTATAGATTATATTTTTTTTTCTGATTTGCAAACTATAAATATTCATTTATTCTCGCAAGCTCTCAAAAAGATACGACTATCTTTGTGTGTGTGTGTGTGTGTGTGTGAGAGCTTTCTCTATGAGATCTACTGGAACGATGTCACACAGTAGTAACTGCTACATGGTCGCATCATCAAAGACTAAAACGCTTCCGCAAACAGGTACTCAGCAGTATTAATTACAAAACCTGTCGAAGAGAGAATTAACCTTTACGCGCTCCATAGCTATACATCTAGTGTGATGATGACAAGGCATCACTGGATGGAGAGCTTCATAGAATCCTATGCCACGTGTCTGTGACCAAGGCGAACCTTCAAGTTTGATGATATGATGATTACTAGTTCCGTATCATCTCGCATGTTTTCCATTTTTCTTTCTTTTTCTTTCTTCTTTTCTTTCTTTTTCTTTTGCTCTATTTTCTTTGCGAATTTCCTCTGTTCCTATTTGAAGATACTATTTCACATCCCACATCCGATGAAAAAAGGTCAACTTGTCTAATCTCAACCACCACTGTTTCATTTCTATGTTACCCCCCTCACTTATATCTCACTAGACAGACATATCTCCTTTTCTCTTTCTTTCTTTTTCTCTTCGCCCCTTTTGAATATATATTTTAAAGAATAATTTATGTTTAAATACTGAGTTTTGTGCCTGGTAAAATTTTATTGTTGAAACCGTTTGGTCTGATCAAGCGAAATCGAAATCTCGTTTTCGCGAAATAAAATACTACTATGGGTTTCTAAAGTCTCCGCTTTCTTACATTGAACTCTCTCTGGATCTATTGGTCTTTGGAATTATCTATACGGATTACCAAATAATTGTATTATATATATATATATATACATATATAAAGATAAAAGGAAAAATTATTTTAGGCAACGCGTGTAAAGATTTTATTTTGCAACAAGTATTTAGAAACAAAAGTAAAAATGTTGTTACTTTTTAAAATTTTTTTAATTCAAGAGATGCTCGCAAGTATTAATCAGGTTACAAAAAATTAGAGGGGAATTATGGGTTATGCTAAGCGACGTAATTTAACGTCTAATGAATAAATGATGTTGGTGTTGAATCTATTATGCAATTAATATATAAATTATTTTAGTATGTGATAAATTTATGTATTATATATATTTTTAAATAAAGGGAGGTTATGAATTTAACCGTTTTGTTTTAATATTTTTAAAGCCATGCATGTTGGTTTTGAAAAGGAGTAATTATTTCATGAATTGAGATATTTGAAAAATCCGAGGTACAAATTTTATTTTGATATAATTTGACAGAGGCACTCTCAAGAATTTTCCGTCTAAGTTACTTTCACTTTTAATAAGTGTGGCATTCTTTAAATCAAAATTGTGTTTGAATTTATTTCTATGTATAATTAATGCATTTAGTAAATTGTTGTGTATAAGATCCTTTTTGTGTTCATCGATACGTTTTTTTAATTTCTGCAAGTTTCCCCAATGTATTGCGAAGAGCACTTGTGACAGTTTATTTTATATATACCTGCTTCAGAGTTATTATTATTATGGCTATTTTGGGTTCTGGTCATATCCATAGTAAATTTGGATGTGGTTGTAATATAATTGATGTTGTTAATATTTTATAAATTGTTTATTTCCTACATATATTTTCATGACAACTTCTCTGACAAGCTTTTTTCCCTGGTGCCAGGACTACGTGAGTTTAAATATGCTACTAGATTTGCATTAGGTCCCACCCTTTTACTGTTGAATTAGTTAAATGGAGCCACCACTTCTACTCCAACAGTTTCTTTTCTTGCACTTCCAGCCCGTGGAACTCCCTTCTGATTCCTTGCTTCCCTGATAGCTACAATCTTCAAAAATTTAAATGCAACGTTAATCACCATCTTCTATTTTCCTGAACTATGTTCAGCTTTTTTCCTTTTCCCGGTCCCCTTTATACCAAGTCCTTTTCTCTCAACTTCACTCTCTGTAGCCCCCTGCGAACCAGTGGCATTCCCACCTCGCTTGATTAAAAAAAACTCTCTTAAACAAATGAGTAGTTCCACAGAATGCATTTTTAAATCTCTTGTAAACAGGTTTACTAGTGATTTTGTTAATCTTCTTGTCTATACATTTTCTGATAGTACCCAAGACTCCAACTATTATAGGTATAACCGGACTTGTGCTACGGATTTTCAGTTTATAGATCTATTTATTTACTAATTTTGTCTTATTCATTAATGATTATATTTAGTTGACAGCATTGACATATCTATGAAATTATTATTATTGTTGTTGTTGTTGATATTATTATTGTTATTTTGTTTTATTATTATTATTAGTAGTAGTAGTAGTAGTAGTAGTAGTAGTAGTAGTAGTAGTAGTAGTAGTAGTAAATTTCATGCATTTAGACACCGATACCAGTATTTGGTAGTCAGCAGCTAATCTCTTCAAAAGTCGAACAGCAATTTCCCCAATATTCTCTTCAACCCAAGTGTTGCTGTGATATGAAGAGTTTTAATATATTCGCGAATCTCCGATCTGTTTAATCAGCTGAGTTGGGAGGTGTAAACTGTTCTAAATACGTCAACTATTTTCACCATTTACTGGACGAGGTCCTAAGATTTGTATAACTTTTCCAGTATTTTCCGCGATTTCAGTAGTTACTGCTCGATCTATAGATCTTCAGAACAATTATTTACGCTTGCTTACCGAGAAACATATTAAAAAGAAAGAATTGTGAAGGCCGAGGGAGAAAAATATAATGTGTTATTTAAACATAATACTCTAGCATAATAATGTTCTGTTTCGTTGAATAGCTTCTTTTTCCTATGTCTTTTTCCAACGTCTTTCTTTTTGAATTCCAATCGTGTCTCCGTCTTTTGGCAACCCATCTAGGAAATGGTAAACTCAAAAAAAAAACCCGCACCTCAAGGTGATAATCTGCCAAGGAGTGAATGGCTGTTACATTATGTCGCGAACGATCCCCGACAGGTTTCGCAACCCTGTCTATAAAAGACCGTTGTCCAATGTGCCGGGCAACTTTGGATGTACTTTTGAACCTGTGCGTCACTCTTGGGAACAATATGGAAACTAAAAGTTAAACCCAAAAGTTCAGTATGTCTCTTCCATTGGATAAACAGGGAGCCCGTGCGTCAGGAGGAAACCTACCTGAGGTAAAAATCTGACATAGGAACAAACTCCTACATAAATATTGAACCTTCAGGTCCTCACAATCAGGATAATGCCAACGATGATCCTGCGAATTCTCCAACTAGATCCACAACCATTCGTTTAAAGAGAGAAAAGGTAAAATGGCCTCGTGAGGAGTACAAACGAATTATAACTGCATTCTATGAAGCGTTGCACAAACCTCAGATAAACATCACTTGCTAAACATATGACATTTGTCGAGAAAAGATTGGACAGCAATTAGAAAGTACATTGACGAAAATAAATTAGCCAATGTAAGAATATACAAAATGAGAGAACTTCAACCAGAATAGGTGAATCAACAGAAGATGAAAGAAACCAGAAATGAACATAAAAAATACTAACATCACACAAAGCACAGATCATAATGAAGAAACTTAGATACACACCAATCACTATGAAGATAATGTTGAATGTTTAGAAAACTTGGAAGGGCGTGATCTTAGTCACTCACAAGTGATAAAATGAGTCCAAAACACATTGAACCGAATTATTTTACGGAAAACAAGAATAGTATACAAGAAGTCGAGGAAGAAACCACGAGGTATATAATTCAGACAAAAAATGTTGAAATATAGGAATCCCAAGATTAAAAACAACAAAGCATAATCTCAAAACTATTAAACTCAATAATGCAGCACTCAAATTAATTCTTGATGAAGTAAACCCACATATGTCTCAACGTAGCAATATATGCATTAGCAATAGCATCAACTAAAAAATTAAACATCAAAGTAAAAAAGGTAATCTTACAGATATGAAGATTCACCTTGGAAAAGAAAAATAGAGAAAGAAATTGAACAACTTAGAAGTGAATTATCAGTACTCGATGAACTGGCAAGGGGAACAAATATTAGGACTAGAAAAGGCAGAAGAGTCAAACGAAAATACAAAATCAGGAATGAAAATGAAGTCCTATCAGCTAAATAGAAATAAAGTAAACAATACAACTGAACACAAAGAATGAGACGCTATGAAAAAGATCAAAATCTTTCAAACCGATGCGAAGAAAGAGAAACCAGCAAACAAAAGATTGAAGTGAAAAAAACAACAATGGAAGAGGTTATACAGATCTGGCGGAAATATGGACTTACCCTAAAGAACATAACAAAGAAGCAGCATGGATTATGCAAAGGGTAGAATGGATGAAAAATAAACCGGAACAAACAAGGAGGATATTGAATGTGCACTGAAAAAGCAAACAACTAGAAATCTCCGGGAATAGATAAAATTCCTAACTTTTGGCTCTATTATCTGAATACAGCAGGAAAAAATTAGCCAAAGGAACTTCAAGAAATGGCCAATGATTCTACTAAAATCCCGGCATGGGAAACAAAAGGAATTACTTTCCTTGTACTCAAGAATGGTGATACAAATGTCCCCCAAAAAATACAGATCAATTACATGTCATCCCACTACTTACAAAATGTTGACATCTGTTCTGACAAGACAGACATATTCCTTCTTAGAAAAAATGGCATACTACTTCTTCAACAAAAAGGATGCAAACGTGGCTCTTTCGGATATAATGACCAATTACTTATTAATATGATCTTGGAAAACTTCTTCATTGCAAAGAAAAATTTCAGTACTGCCTGGAAAGATTATCATAAGTCATTCGATAGTGTACCCCATTCCTGGATCTTAGAGCTTTTAAATATAAACAAGGTATCACCCGCCATCATCAATTTCATCAAACAAATTATGTCGATATGGAAAACAACAATTCAACAAAATCAATGGAATCTATAAGTCTGGTGAAATAAACATCAACAGAGGAATATTTCAAGGTGACTCTTTGTCTCCCTTACTATTTTGCATATCCCCAATAGGACTAACTTAACAGGGCGGAATATGGCTATAAGATATCTCGAAAGAAAATAAGTCATCTGTTTTACATGAATGACTTGTATACTAAGGATGAAAGTAAGCCGGAGGTCTCCTGAAAACGATAAAATGTTTCAGCGATGACACGAGAACGGACTTCGGTTTAGATAAATGAGCTAAAGCCACAATTTTATGAGGATCACCGCAACAAACCTCCTCTATTATCTTAGGCCCTAGGGTAACAATCAAAGATTTAGGGCAAGAAGAAGCTTGGTGTAAATGAGGGTGAAGGTATTCACAATACAAGTAGTGCGAAAAGACTACTATAAAAATTTACGGCTGATATTAAGAACTGAATTGAATTATCAGAACAGAACTATGGCCATTAATAGTCATGCCATCTCAGTGGTTCAATATAGTTTCAACATTTTGAACTGGACGACTCTAAATGATATCAGACGAATGGATTCTAAGACAAGAAAGCTTCTTTCTAAGCATAAAATGCGCCATCCAAATGCTGATGCAGACCCTCTATACAAATCCCGTAAAGAAGGTGAAATTATTCAGCTAGAATTGTCATACAAGACAACAACAATTGGCTTACTTTAGGGAAAGTAACAATGGACTGGATGATGCATTTAATCAAACAACAGAAAACAGAAATAAAAAATATTCAATCATGAAAGGTTGTAAATACGAACGAGATTTACATTTAGTAGATTCTGTAGAACACCAAAACAGAACATAAGAACCAACTGTTGCAGCAAAACATGAAAAAGTAAGCCAAGGATAAAGTTCTTGAACAAATGAAACAACGCTGGCAAGACAAACCTCTGTATGGCCAATATCCATAACGTGCTATTAAAGCCGATGTTGATAAAGTTAACACTCATCGATAGTTACGAGCATCTGGTTTAAAGGCTGAAACGGAAGGCTTTATTCTTGCAGCGCAAGACCAAAGTCTTGTCACAAGGAACTTTCAGGCAAATATCATCCAAAATGCAGGTTCTGTGACAAATATCAGGAAACCATAGACCATCTAATCTCAGGATGTTCTGTACTTGCGCCAAATGAATATAAATATCACCATGATAGTGTGGGGCAATATTTACAATGGACAATGTGCAGACACTTTGAAAAAGATGTTAATAAACACTGATATGAACATCATCTAGCACCGTTTACAGAAATAGAAGACATCACAATTCTATGGGATTACACCATCTTTACAGTCCGGAAGATTCAAACAAATAGGCCGAAAAAGAAAACACTTGCCTACTAATTGATATGGCTTGCCCAGCGGACTGTAACATAGCAACTAAGGAATTTGAAAAAATATCAAATTGAGAACAGTCATATATCTCTGGGTCGCTACTAATGATTTGTTCGATGTTTTACGCAGTGGACGATCCTTTTCTTTACACTATATGGGTGGTGGGATCGAAGTTGAGGTATTGTCCAGTGAATGTTGGATTGCAGTATACAAATGTCTTGGACCCATCTTCGAGATATTAGTACATCCAGGAATGCTTGAACCTACTTATCAAGAGGTAATTGACTCCATCAAGCAAATCACATCTGGAAAATCACCTGTTCTTAAGGATCTTATTCCACCCGAAGTGTATAAGCACAGTGGCCAAAAGTTAGTAAAAACTTTACATCTCCTTTTCGTGGAGATATGGAAGGCAGGATGTGTCAGAGAGGATTATAAAGACGCCTCTATCAAACACCTCTACAAAAACAAGGGTTCCAGGTGTGTCCGTGATAATCATCGGGGGATATCACTACTTTCAATTGCAGGCAAAATCCTAGCTAGACTGATTCTAAACAGAATCATTATACACTTTGTTGACGACATCTATCCTGAATCACAGTGTGGTTTTCGGTCGGGTCGTGGCACCATTGACATGATATTTTCTCTTCGTCAACTTGCAGAGAAGGTTCGCGAGAAAAAACAGGAGTTTTACATGGTGTTTGTGGACTTGACGAAGGCCTTTGACACTGTGAATCGAGAGGCTCTTTGGCAAGTCTTGAGTAAACTCGGCATCCCTGAAAACATGCTAAAGGTCATCATCTTCTTTCATGAAGGAATGAAAGCTAATATCGTGTCTGATAGTATGATGTCAGAATCCTTTGATGTCACAAAAAGGCACCAAGCAAGATTGTGTCATGGCCCCTGTACTTTTTGCCCTTTTCTTTTCGGTGATGCTGAAATTTGCATTTGCAGACACAGAGAGTAGCGTCATGTTTCAGTTTCGAACAACTAGTGGTCTCTTCAATCATCAGCGCTTCAAAGCCAAGGCCACCTTCCTACCCAAATTATTCGTGATTTGTTGTTTGCTGATGATGCTTCTCTTGTAGCGACATCCTTTGAGGAGGCACAACATCAAATAAATCGTTTCTCTGCTGCATGTAAAGCATTTGGTCTTACACTTAGCATAAAGAAAACTGAAGTAGTGCACTAACTTTGTCCTAGCAATTCCGTGGTGAGAAGTCTACAAATTTCTAGAGAGACCATTGAAAGTAGAAGACAAAGCCCTGAACTATGTAAAGTCTTTCACGTATCTTGGTAGCAAAGTCGATTACAGTGGAACTTTAGATGATGAAATCATGCATCGGATTGCTAAGGCTACCAGTGCTTTCGGCAAACTTCGCCATCGCTTCGGATTTACAGAGCTGTTGTACTTGCCATCGGGTTTACAGAGCTGTTGTACTTGCCATCCTTTTGTATGGCTCAGAGTCGTAGACTCCTTACAGGCACCATATACGCCAGCTAGACTTTTTCCATAAAAGCTGTCTGCGTGCAATCTGTGAAGTTAACCTTCAAGATAGGACATCTAACGTAGACCTGTTTAACAGGTGTAATATTGGAGGAATCGAGACTTTTCTCATACAGTCTCAGTTACGGTGGACTGGTCATGTCTTGAGAATGTCTGATGACATGATACCCAATATCCTAATGTACAGCCAGTTAGATCAGGGCTACGGTAATGTAGGACGCCCATGGCTAAGATACAAAGACAAGCTGAAAAGGAACTTGTCAGCAGTCAATATACCACATAACACCCTTGAGCGCTTAGCCTTGGAGCGGGTAGAATGGAGATCAATGTGTTTTAGTGGACTCAGCAGTTTTCAATCTGCTTGTCTGAATCATCTTCAAGAAGCGAGAGCAAGATCTAAAGGTCAGCCAATCTAACAGTGATCTCATCTCATAATCCTCACTCTTGCTCCATATGTGGCCTCCTTTGTAAGTAACTAGCGGGTCTTAAATGCCAATTAGATTATCACACAAAATTTCATAACTTAATCAACTGTCAGATCCTCATATGTCGAAACCGACGGGAGAGTCCATTATATATATATATATATATATATATATATATATATATATATATATATATATATATATATATATATATATATATAACGTAAAGTCTATGTTTTCACAGTAAAACTGCTATTAACATATTTTCGGGATATAGTTACTTGACAAATATATCTTATTAGTTTCACTTTATATTTATCGCTAAAAAATATTGATAATGGTAACTTTTTTCTGGGTATCAGGATGTATCCTGATACCCAGAAAAAAGTTACCATTATCAATATTTTTTTAGCGATAAAAATAAAGTGAAACTAATAAGATATATTTGTCAAGTAACTATATCCCGAAAATGTTAATAATGCCAATAAATTCATTACAGCATAATTTTTTTATTTATCAATACATCCAGGTACATCCTTTTAATGCTGGTTCACATTTTCTTTATTGGATTAATATATCGGGAGGATGGATAGAGAGCATTCGCAAAATAGTCATATTGAAAAATATGAAGAATACGAGATGTATAAATATATTCTTTAGCCTCTAACTTCTAATATATTGTCCAAGTAATAATCTCTTTTTTATTGGCACTATCATCATCTGCAAAAGGATCCTTTATTTTAACTGCTTACATTTACTCCCAAACATTAACTTTACTTCCTCCTGCTGTCTTCTAATTCGTGTTGTTTGACTATTCCATGAAGGACACATCTTATAACCCAGCCACGAGATCTATTCAATGTTACCCTATATGTATCACTAAAAATACTGCTAAGAAATCAATATTCATGCAGTTCTTTGCCCAAGTTTACACGTTTCTCTTGGCGATGTCTGCTTAAAGGTGGTAATTTAGCTGCTTCCATGTCTTTCGCCAATGTTCGTAATATTCTGGATTTTTTCTCAGTTACATTTGCAACACCAGCTTTTTTAACTATTTTCTTGTTATTCAATACACTTTTCTTTCTGATTATACTTTACCAAATCTCAAAGCACTTAATTCAAAGTAAATTCTTCTAGCCAGCATTTTTCTTGTTCTGATTTGGCCAAGATTTTCAATTTCTTTTTTAAGTGTTCTTTAATTTCTTTTCAACTTTTTCAAAATTTCCAAAGCCGTGTTTCTATCACTCAATAACATTACAATATGTTGGTTCTTTTTAAAATTATATTTTTCGTGTGCTCTTTAAAAGACAAAATATATCTTGAAATGACAAATATCAAATAACCATTCTATTATATATGTACTTACAATATGAATACGCCGGTTAGAGTTGCATAATTAAATCTCAATACGTTTCTGTATATACTTATAATCAAAATAAACATTATAAACTAAAATTCACATGGTATTATTTATCGTATAAATATAAGTATGATTTGAAACATTTGCCAATATCGATTATTTAATGACAATTTTATTATAAAATCACTGACATAGATAATAAAACCTAATACACGCACACATACACATTACGAAAAACGTGCTTAGTAATGAAAGAGCCAAGTATTTTCACTCTCAATGAATTTCATACTTACATCACAACAATCACGAACATCTGACCACAAAATTTCAGATCACAACAAAATCAAAGTCCTTTCAACTCGATGCGGCAAAAGAGCCAATCATATTTCTTAATCCATATTTTTTAAAACTCATAATAACTTTATAAAAATTCAAAAACAACAACAACTATAATAATAATAATAATAATCAATAAAAGCAAATAAATCATCAAATAGTAACATGAGACGTAAATGTAAGTGAATGCTGCGAGCTGATCGAAAAGGATTATAAAAATACATGTGGCTGGACGGGGATTGAGATTACCTGGTAAATGCTCAAATGACCTGGGATCAATTACGCAAAAACTGTCCTTGAGAATGGGGAAAATTAAAAAGTTTTAGACGGACTACCCTGACCTGGCCAGAAGAGCAGAATTAAAACAAAGAAAATATTCAAAAAAATATATATTTCTTATCAGTAAGCACAAGAGGGTGACAGTGAATGAGAGAGAAATAAAATAATCTGAGCCATTTCCCCAAAACAACAACAATTAAATATCATTAAATTGACAGATCATTGTAAAACGGGTAATGTTCTCATTGGCACAACGACTATAAGATTTAGAAAACCTAGAAAAGATTGTGACAACTTAAATCAGCACACTGTTAAAAGAATGAAATTTAGAAAAATAACACGCTCAAAGGAAATTGTAGAAGATGAGCTTGAAACTTGTATATTCCTTGACATACTGGTAAATGTCATGAAATGATTGGAAGTACGATGAAACTCTAGCGAAAGAAAATGCATACAAAGCACACAATAGTAAACGCTGGAGAAACCTGTTTTCACTTTTGCAAGAATCATTTTCTAATATTGACGAAAGCATAAAACAACAACGGATAATAAAGGAAAGATAAGCAAAAGTTTTGTCACCTGTAAAATAATCAAATTTAATTAATTGAGCGTTTCTTTCGCAGTGTTCGCTGGGTAGAAATGATAATATAAATCCGGGCACTGTAATTAGATAAAGGAAAAATAATATCTTATATATATATATATTATCTTTTTTTTCATCTAGATTATATACATTACATGTCTATAGCATTTGCTTAAATCAATGTAATGATAAGCATTTGCTTAAATCAATGTAATGATGATTTGATGTATTTTTGTGAGAAGCAGGTTTTCCAAACTGAACTATTTAACGTTAATAATTTTTTTTAGATGTCGCTACTTATTACTTATTTGGGAGTTGCCTTTAAAATAAGATCTGTGCTTCTGTATGTAACCTAGTTTACTGCTTGTAGCCCAGTCTGTTTATCCTGCTGAGAAGGTATCAGTGATTCTGTCATGAGACATGTCTATTTATAAATAAATGGCCATCGATATATTGAGATCATAGCTTATGATGACGTAAAAATGTGTCTAACCAGAATTTATCCTGGAAATGGCTTCCTTATATTCAGTCTTCTTCAAAATCATACTTCAACTATTCTTCTTCATTATTGTTCGCTATATCATATCTACATTTTGTAAGCAGCTATATAGACTGACATCATATTCATCAACTTCGCTTGCAGCTGGCTATGCAGTTATCGTCATTATACACATACAGACACATACACGTTCTCTCTCCTGCACGCTCTCTCTCTCTCTCTCTATCTCTCTCTCTCCCTCTCTCTCTCTCCCTCTCTCTCTCCCTCTCTCTCTCTCTTTCTCTCTCTCTCTCGTGCAGGCAGACAGGTCATGCAGTCCATACCAAGCTAATAAGTAAATAACCTCAAAATTATTTCCACAAAATTTTTTTTTACAAAATAAACTTCACAAAATAAACTTCATCAATTATTGAATAAATATTGAAAATTTAATTGAAAGTGTATAAGTATCTGATTTTCTGAAGATGTTTACCAAGTCTGGGTGTTGCTTAAATATTTTAAAAGCGGTAACTCGATTGTGAAGAGATTGTTTGTACCTGACGCGAAGCACATACAGTAGTAAAATATGCAACCTCTACATTTCTTTACTTACGGCTAATAGATGCAATTATAATTATTATCTTACTATTTTAGTTCCTTCCTTCTCTGTTGATCCTGGCTGAAAGTGCTAGGGGACTGTAATTAGATAAAGGAAATACCAGTTAATTGGGCCCCGTGTAAAACAGTATTTACAGGGATTGACATCTCACACAAATTAAAATTTTCATTTTTTCCGATTAAATTTATTTTATTTATTTTCCGTTTGGTCTCCTCCCAAATTTTTCCATTTAGTTACAAATTCAAAGAAATGTACAGATACTATTAAATAGCATCACATTTCTTGACTATATTATTCTGGTACTGGTATAATGTTGCTTCTTGCATTGGTCAATACAAGAATTTGCTTATGTTATGATGTTACCGATTGGTATTACGCGTAAAACGTTAAGCGCAATTTATAAATTGCTGTTATCAGTATTTAAAATTTTATTTGCATTTTGAAAAATCAGTATCGCAAGATTAATATATGAATAGTGACATTGATTATATATACTTCAGAAAGTTGCAGATCAAATAAATTTTCAATCGTATTTTTCAAGTTTCTATAATAATAATTTTACTATGTTATTCATGATAAATATATATATATATATATATATTTTTTTTTTGTAGCAAAGTGTGTGAAGCTACCGAAGTCCGTCTGAATATGAGGGTAGGACTTCACACAGGACGCGTGTTGTGTGGAGTTCTTGGAATGAAAAAATGGCAGTATGACGTCTGGAGCAATGACGTCACTTTGGCTAATCAGATGGAGGCTGGTGGTCTTCCTGGGTAAGTAAAGATCGAACTACCTACCAAATTCTGTATTTATCAATGAACTCATTTTATATTTATTTTATAAATATAGGTAATTTATGACATTTTCATTCTATCTTAATCTGAGTATTTAATCTGTATTTTTTATTTGGACAAAACATTAACAGAACAATTCGTGTAAATAGTCAGGGTTTTGTCTCGCTATCCATTTAGAGAAAGAGAGATGGGGAGATGAACAAAAGAGAGAGAGAGATATAAATAGATATAAATAAGATAAAAAAAAATACGTATACGCACATATATTTCACGTATATATATATATATATATATATATAATGTACCCCTTCGACCTATCCTGTCAATGTCTGGCTCGTCCCAACATAGGGTGGCCGGTTTTCTTTCAGATCTCCTTCAACCGGTCGTCGAGCATTTTAGCTCATATTGTATTAAGGATTCCTTTTCTTTCGTCAAACTTATACAGGAAACTCCTGCCAATGATAAATTCATGTGTTCCTTTGATGTTTGTTCCCTATTTACTTGCGTCCCTGTAATGGAAACAATCAATATTTGTTGTGACATGCTGTATCGCAGTCACCTGTCTCCTCCCGATATTCCTGAACATGTTTTCATTGAGCTGATGCAGTTTGCGACCATGTCCGTGGAGTTTAGTTTTAACAACTTCATGTACAGACAGGTTGACGGGGTTGCGATGGGCTCTCCTTTGGGTCCTTCGTTGGCCAATATTTTTGTGGGTTTTTATGAGGCTTCACTCCTCACCCATGACAATGCTCCTTCCATGTACCATCGGTATGTTGATGATACGTTTTGTCTCTTCGACAGTGAACCAGAAGCCGATTCCTTCCTACTTGTTATGAACCAACTCCATCCGTCCTTGCTGTTCACTATTGAGAAGGAGTCTAATTCTTGTATCTCTTTTTTAGATGTTCTTGTGCATCGGACTCCATCTCATTTTCTTACTTCTGTGTACCGTAAACCAACCTTTTCCGGCTTGTACACTCGTTGGGACTCATTCTGTCCCAAACGACGTAAGATCAATCTTATTAGGACCCTAAGTCACAGGGCCTTGATGATTTGCAGTGAGCAATATCTCGAGGACGAATTAAATTTTATCCGCTGTACCTTATTAAAAAATGGTTATCCTAGCGATACCTTACACGCAGTCATGCGCGATAAAGTTATTAAATTCAGGAAGGAAAAAGTGGACGACGTGCAGAAATGTCCCGTCTATTTACGACTCCCATTTATAGGTTCACGTGGTGAGCTTTTGGCCAAGCGAATCCTGTCTGTAGTCCAAAATTGCTATTTCTCTGCTCAATTACGAGTTCATTTTGTGACTCGCACTGCCTTCCCGTCTATGCGTAAGGATCTTCTTCCTCCCCTTCATGTCTCCTCTGTTATTTATACATATAAATGCGGCTACGGTAGTAGCTACATAGGAAGAACCACCCAACGTTTAGATTGTAGGATCAGGCAACATGTCCCTTTACGTGTCCTCAATCCGGAAGCGAGTAGTAGCCAATTGGTGAATACTTCCGGTTCAGCCATCACTGAGCACCTGATAAATAGCAGGGTGTGCGCAATCAATTTTAGTACGAACTTGTTCGCGGTGCTAGCTAGTTCGCACTCACTATTTCATTTAAGAGTGCTGGAATCGTTATATATAAGAGCGAGGGGACCGTCTCTTTGTAAGCAAAGGGACTGCCTCCTTGGTCTTCATGTAATCACGCTCTAGCATTTTCTATTCTTATTCCCCACCCTTTCCATCTCTATTTTCTGCTACATAAAATTTTTTTTTTTTTTGCAGAAAATTGTACTATTCGGGTTAATAATAAAGAAAATGTCTCCTTTTTTCATACAGATAATTCATTATCAATTTTAATGTTTTAATTGTGTGAATTTTGCTTGTGTCATAATTTAGCTATTTATTATAGAATTAAAAAAGTTCCCCGTAGACCTTGATAAGCTAGGGAACGAAACCGGTTGGTCTTTTGAGTGATTGTTTCATTTTTTATTTTTTTACTTTCTCTCACATTATGCCCATTAGTAATAAATTTTATGTCTTTCTAGCTATTTGTAAGTTTTGTACCTCACACAATTTATTCATATATATATATATATATATATATATATATATATATATATATATATATATATATATATATATATATCTCGGTGCTCAATATTATATAACAGAGCTATTAAGTATATATTAGTGAATATACATGATATCCCAATGCATTGCAAAAAAGCAATCTTCAGGTGCAAAATACGCACTGATCGTTAAGCGTGATGAAATTCGCGTTCTCGTGGTGTTGATTTAAAATTGTGTGTTCATTTTATTATTGTTGCCTATAATATTTAAATTAATTATTTATAATTTATATCGTTCAAATTTTTAAGTTCGAAAGCCGAAATATATATATATATATATATATATATATATATATATATATATATATATATATATATATATAAACATATATATATTAAATAATTATTTTAAATAGATTTTACTGACAATGTATCAAGCCCCTTTTTGCATAAAAAATGTCAGTTGTAATAGAAATACTTGATGCTTATTTAAATATGTTATTAAAGGAATGTCTTATGGAATAAACTTAGCTCTCACGATGTTAACACAATTATAGATTAAGACTATATATCTAATGCATTTTGGACCTAGCCTAATACTTAGATAGGTGGAATTACATATACTCACGTCATAAATTAATCGAGTGCGATCTATAATAAGGAATTATATATGTGCATAGATATATAAAAATGCTATTAATGATGGGTTCTATAAATATTAATAGGTGTTACATATTATATTAATATTCGTAAAATCTATTTTAAAGATCGTACTTAATATATTTTATATATATATATATATATATATATATATATATATATATATATATATATATATATATATATATAGTTTTCTCTATAAACATATTTAATGTGTTTGCTTTCTTTTTTTATTAGCATGACATGGGTGCATGACCTCCAGGGTATGATTTCTTGCACCGTTCACGAATATTATTCAGTTCAATCAAAAAAATAAGCTTTGATGTATCTTTAGAAAAGTCTACGTATTAATTATCTGTATAAATCTTTCTGTAGTTCATTTTGATTTATTTGATTTTTGTCATTTTTATTCATAGCTACGCACAAATACTTTCAATTTTTTAAGTGGTTTTATATAACCTGATTCTTCAAGCATTTTGTAAACTCTTCCTTCTTTATCGATTGTTCGTTCATTTATTTCTGTTTTTGAATATTCATTGTTGGAGTTATTTATTATTTTGTTCAATTCAAATAAACTTAGCCTACTAATGAATTATTTGAAACTGTTTGTTTTTAATAAATAATTCCAATCTAAAATGCTAATATCTTTTCTAAGCCTATGTGAAGCCCATTTGAAAGTAAGCATTACTTGTTCAAGTAAACACCGAGAACCTGATGCTATTGCATTGCTATTTAAATTTGATTTTTATTAAGGTCTGGAAGATAACATGAAATCGATCTTTTCAGCTTTCGATATATTTCAGAATGTTTATTTAAAAGAAAGACAAAATCTCCTTATCAGCAAGCTCATTTTTCATTACAAGAGCGTAACCAGTACGACCTTTCTTGAGTGTTTTTTATATTCATCTTCTACACCACATTGAGTTAAATATGTGTAAATGCTTTTAGCAATGTAAAATGAACTTTATATACACAATCTTTTCTACAAAATAGAAACGTTTGTAAATCGAAAAAAAACTAGAAAAATTGTAAAGCTATTTTATTGTTTTTAGTTTCTCGTTCTGGTCTGTGTTTGAAAGTGATTTTTCTTGGTTACTTTTTTTACCGGGATATTCTGAAGAATAAATATCAGATCTTCTATACTGCTTGCTATAACCACCTCTGACTGATGTGAACAAAAGAGGTGAGGAAATCTTGGAAAATGTTCAGTAATGAACGACAAACGTATGGGTTCAATATTATATAAGTTAAACGTTTTTCATTGTATACATCAAATAGTCGATAAAATCAAGAACCGAAGTTTTGAAACTTACTACTTTCAAGTATTCTTAAATGTTTTCAAAAAGGCAAGAATATTCAGATGTATACATACACATATGTGTGTGTATGTGAATAAATATCAAATCTCGGTTTATCTATATCCAGAAGCGTTCTGGCTTTGTAAGTTCACCTTGTTGACATTCAAGCACAAATCAAGCATATGATGGGCCAGAATAATTCTAGCTGATAAGACGATATAGTGGGAATCTTGTTCTTCATTCTCTTTAGGTTCAGTAATGCTCTTTCTCTCACTTTCTTTTTCTCTCTCTCTCTCTCTCTCTCCTTTTCTTATACTTATTCAGTATACTCTCTCTCTCTCTCTCTCTCTCCCTCCCTCCCTCTGCTCCACCAAGTTTGCTCTTTGGACTCTCTTTCATTCTCAGTTCCTCTCTCTCACTCTTTCTTACTCCCTTTCTCTTTACCCACGATATTTTCCTTTCTCTAGCTTCTTTATAAGTAACTATATTCTTTCCATTCTCTCACTGAAAACCTTTTCTTCTCCTATTGATTGTTTGCTCTTTTATTTCTCTCAAACAAATTTTCCGCTTTGCCTTTTCCTATAAATTAATATCTTGGCATCTCTTTACATATTCTCTTACCTTCTTTGTTAAGTGTACGTTTCTCAGTTATATCTTCTTCACTCACTTGTCTCTCTCTTCCACTCTTCCCAACTGATAATTCCTTCTCTCTGCCTCTCTTTCTCTTTCGACTACTATTTTCCTCCTCCCGCATTTACAAGCACTTTGCTATTCTGTTCTCCTACACACACACACATACACGTACACATACGCGTGCACACACACACATATCTCTCTCTCTCGTTCTTTCTCTCTCTATCTCTCTCTCGCTATATATATATATATATATATATATATATATATATATATATATATATACATTCTCACACTCTCACTATATTTCTTACACAAATATAAGTTTTCAAATTTACAAGATATTTCTTTTCATTTTTTTAAATAATTTCACTACAAGCAAGGTAATAAAGCCCCTAAAACCTAAGGGGTTACTAAGTGTGAACGAATATGATAAAAAGAAACACATTATTAAGGAGAAAGAACAATAAAAGAACAGGAATTAAAAAGACAAAAATAATGATTAATATTGCATTTGAATCTTTGAAGATCAATCTTGACTGAAAAACAAGCAGCTGGAAGAAGGTTCCAAATGTGAAATGCGAGAGAAGAAGCTATTAGCATAAAACAGCTACATCAAGATATTTCAACTGTAAAATGATGAGACATTTCCGCCAATCTAGTATTGCGCTTAAATTTGTAAAGTTGAGATATCAAAGAAAATCATCAGAAAATTATTAAAAAGTTATTTATAGAAAAGGTACAGGCTACATTACGATGGTGGGAAAGTAACTGGAGCCGAGGTATCAAGTCAAAACCAATGACAGTGCATATTTTACTTTAAATTTTATCAATAATCTCGAAATACATAGCACAAGCACCAAACTAGATCTGAAAGCAATATCCAACAAACAGAAAAGCAAAAGGAGCAAGGCATTTATTGTAGAGTTTAGAGAGAACAGGAACCAGTTCAGGAGTACATTTCTTAAGGATTATCATAGGAACAACATCAAATTCATATGCATTGTGAGAATCCAGTTTAAAGATGATAGGAGGAACCATGGACGTGGTTATATTCATATTAGATAATAGAGACTCAGTTATAAGTCGAAAGTCAGGCAAAGATACTCCACAGTTGAATTGAAAGATAATTTACAAGCAAAACATTCTGCTTTATCAGAAGAAAATGATAACACCTCAAATTGAGAGGAGGAATAGAAGAATTACTCTTATTTAATACGCTATTACAGAGCCGCAATTAGTCCAACCCTTCTAATTACCGTCCTATCAGTCTCCTTCCCATCTTCGGCAAAGTCCTCGAGGCCATTATCAACGCCGAAGTGACTACTCACCTGATATCCCACGATCTGCTCTCAGACAAGCAGTATGGTTTCCGCTTTGCCCGGTCTACTGCCGATGTGCTTACGGCCATCACTGAATTTGTCTACCAAGCTATCCATAGTAACGGCGAAGCCCGTGCCGTGGCCCTTGACATCTCCAAGGCATTCGATAGGGTTTGGCATGCCGGCCTCCTTCGCAAGCTCCGGGGTTATGGTATCACAGGTCGATTGTTTGACCTAATTCAATCGTTCCTATCAAACCGGGATTTGAAGGTTGTTCTCAGTGGATCCTTCTCCAACTCCTATCCCACTACTGCTGGTGTTCCTCAAGGCTCCATCCTTGGCCCTACTCTGTTCCTCATATTTATAAATGACCTTCCAGACGCCATAGACTCCCAAGTCGGTATCTACGCTGACGACACTACTATTTACTCCTGCCTCAAGCACAAATCTACTGAGGCGGACAAAATTAACCTGGCAGCTCAAATTAAAAAGGACCTCCAATCGGTTGTGGACTGGGGAGAGAAATGGATGGTCAACTTTAATGCCTCTAAAACAAAATTGCTCTCCATTAACCACCACAAGGACCCATCCCTGCATCCCATCAGAATGTCTGAGGACCAACTTCTCGAGAGTTCCTCTCTGCGGCTGCTCGGTCTCACGCTGTCCGCTGATCTGAGATGGAACAAATACATCGAGTCAATTGCGTCAATCATCCACCGCTAGAAAAGTTGGTTCCCTGTGCCGAGCCAGGAAATTCTTCTCTCCTGAATCGATCCTCCAGGTCTATAAGTCTACCATTCGACCTTGCATGGAGTATTGCTGCCATTTATGGTCTGGGGCCCCTGCGTGTTGCCTCGGGGTTCTTGATAAGATCCAGAGACGGATATGCAATGTGATTGGCCCTGATCTGTCATCTCGTCTGCAGTCGCTCTCTCACAGACGCAATGTTGCATCACTCTGCCTTTTCTACAAGTACTTCCACGGTAATTGCTCTGAGGAGTTGCTTTCACTTGTCCCTAAGCCTCGTGAATTCAAGCGTCCTACGAGGCTGGCATCCCGTTCTCACCCCTTCACCGTTGAAACTGTTAGGTGTAGACGTCTTTTCTACTCCAATAGCTTCATGTCACGCACATCTCGCCTATGGAACTCCCTTCCCTATTACTGTTTCCCTGACAAATACAATCTCCAACGGTTTAAGTGTAGCGTCAATCGTCATCTCCAGTTGCCTTGATCTATCCACTTCCTGACATCTTCCATTCCTATCTGCTCTCGCTCTATATCTCCCGTAACCTCCCCACCTCGATCGGCCCTCCGTCCTACTCTTTCTCCACATCCCTTCCTTTACCACTCCTATCTGCTCTTCCTCCAACCCTTCTGTAACCCCTTGCGTGATACTGGCCACCGGCCTTGCTCGGGGTGATACGCTTAAAAAAAAAAAAAAAAAAAAAAAGTCACGAAAACTAACTTTTAGAGGCTATACGGTGTCTCATTCTGTTAGCGAATAAATACTTAGCCTCTTTGAGGACACGGTTACAATTATTACGAGCATACCCAAAGATTTGTTTGTTATGATCGGAACTGTTACGTTGGTACAGCCAGAAAAAGATATCCTTGTGTGATATAGTGGCTGAACAAGCAGATATGAACCAAAGAGAAGATTTTGGTTTCACCCGGTATTTACGCGAAGGCACAAAGCATCGGTGTCAGGTTTTACTCAAGAAGAAACCTCAGTGGCACAATACTAGGAAGGTTATAATTTCCACCAGAAGAAGAAAATCACAAAATGATTCCACATCACTACAGGAAGAAGTAATATGAATAGGAGTTTCATGTCTAATAGACTCAAAAGAAATATCAACAAATACTATAGCTTGATCCAAATTTTCAGGAGGACAGAGTTGCGATGTTCAACGACAAAGAGTAAGAAACAAATCAAGAAGCGTTATTAAGGAAACAAGTAGGGAAATTCATTATTTGACTGAGAGACTAAGCAATGTCAATATCAAAGTTTGAATATTGGCAACATTAGTAGCATTAGAATGATTAATCTGCTTCAGATGATGAGCATTAAAATAACCTAACACAAATGTTATCAGATGAATGTAAAGAGCGAGAGAGCCATTTCTATACTGTCAGATATTTTGTCTAATATGATACAGTTCTGAGAAGGGGAACGAGAGATATCTAATTGAGTGGAATAACGAAAGTCGAAAGCACATGAAGGAGTCATCCGGGAACTCAAGGGATGATTCCCGCGCCATTTGAAGGAACGAAAAAATCAGTGGTAGCGATGGAAGAGTTTGAATTAGATTCGCAAAGTGCTAAGATATCTGGAGAACGTTTCAAGAGAGAAGATTCTATACTACAGAAATTGGTATGAATACCACGAATGTTGAAAAAGAACGTTTGAGGTGAGGTATGCGATTTTTTGTTTACTTATATTTGTTTTAATTGTAACTGTCATAAGAAGATTATTTTAAGGATAAAAAGGTCAAAATAATTATCACCGTCCATCGTCTATGGCAACACAAACTAGCCAGAAGGTAACTAAGACTAAAGCATAATGCTAGGACACCTATCCATGCGTGACATGACACTGTAAATCGCCCCGATATTATGCAGCTTCTCTAAGCCATCATCTAAGAGTCCACCCAGCTGGGATACAGCCAGCCTGGTATTCTCAAAATAAACAATGGCAGCCACTGATTAGTTAGATCCCCAAAAAGTTGAAACTGTTTAAATCATTAAGATTATGGAAGAAATGAACTGATAAACCACAGCCTAAACAGGAACATGGGATAAGCCTCTATTCCCGTTCAATAAACTTGGAAGGAATACGGACCGGATCGGGGATTAGGCGAACCTATCTACTCCTATTAACTTGTTTACAGTATAGGAGGCTGAGGGCTTTTATCAAGGCACCATCTCTAGGAAAGTTGCCGAACAATGCTTCCAGGGCAAAGAGGAATTACTAAATTTTTAAAATCTCTCTGAAGATTAGCCCAGGAGTTGAAATCTATGGAATATTAGTATAAAAGAATATCACTTAAATTTCAAGTACAATATTCAAATTAAAATTAATTAAATAAATTCATACCTTTTTCTAATCTTGTGACAACCCAAGTACATGTTTTTTTATATGTCTACATGTGAGAATGGGTTATTATTACGACATCTAATGTTTCGGAGAGACATTGTTTTTCATTGACTTTACTTGTTTTATTCCAGACAGATTTGTTGAAATGATCCGTTTCATAGGCACGGCAAAGAAAAATGTAGAACAGAGGTATATTATAGTGCTGAATGTTAACGTCATCGATAAGGGTTATGTATGCCTCGGTTGCGCAGTCGAGAGCACATTATTCTCATAACCATGGATAGGGATTAACTCTACCGTTTCTCTGTAGCTTAAGAATGCTGGCTTAATTCCCCAAACACTATTCAGTCGTTCTCGTTATCCACTAACCTCTCTCGTCTGATCTTGCTTTAATGTAAAAGTACATCACATAATATATTTGTGGTGCACGAAATGTATATAATATACATCACATAATCTCTGGCATTAATCCGCATTATAGTAATTGACTTTAATTTTTCAAAATAATTTTCAATAAGTTCGTTTCGCTTTTTTACAGCAGCCGCACTTAAATTCATAACTAACAATTTATTTTGCATTCCTATCTGACACATTCAGAGGCTAAGAATTCATGCCTGCCCAAAATGCAGTTACTAGACCACCCAACGAGAACATTATACTAGAGTAGCTTGCTAATCCCTGTAGTACATCAAGGCACCCTAAAGTCCATTATATGGATGAACAGTTTCTTTAACATAAAATGTCTCCGGCTACTTTCCTGATATTTATCAAAGAGATATATTAAGAGATAGGAGTTTTGGCTTATAATTTTGCATTTTGCATTTTGTCTGTTAAAGCCGAAAACGATTTCGGTGAATAAGTTGAAATCTATGCTAACAACCAGCCTTAACTTAAATTGCATAATTGCAATTTGCGTCCGTACTTGTTTGACCTCACAGGTATTCTCGTAAGCTCAAGTCAGCTACAAACGCTACTGGAGATAGAAACGCCTAAATATTGGATCTAACTCAAATTTTGGAAAATAAGGAAAATCTTTTTGGGTGATGAATGGTTAGTTAAGCCATCAGATCGATTTATGAAATTTTCTTTTGCAAAAGTATTTTATTTGCTTTGACAGTGACCGATTTCTGACGATCAGCTTCGAAAGACAAACAAATATTGGCACAAAGATGGCAACCAGAAATATCATTTCTCAGTGCGTTTTATTTTTTCTATTGTTATTCAAGCGGTTTACTTGTTAAAAATATTGTTTAACTGCGACAAAAGAACAATATTTTTATCTCATGTTCAAAAAAGATAATCTGACGCAAAAAGAAAATCTTTATAAATGTTCTTATCTTAATGTGATTTTTTCTACATTGACATTGAAAAATCAGTTTTGAAAAAGACACAAGTAATCAGTGTTCGAACCCAAGTAAAATCTTTTAGTTGCATACTACAATACCTTCGCTCATCTCGCTATATAATGTGATTGTACCAAAGTTGTTATATTATTTTTTCTCAAATTTGTTAGCAAGTGGAAGAGTAAAGGCGACTTATTCAGATGGCACTTTTATATATATATAAAATATATATATTATATGAGATGAGGTATAATACCTTATTTACACTATTCGGTCTATTGTCCTCATCTTTGTCGCCATGTTTATCACAACGTTTCGGCCGTCAGGTGGTTGGACTGTCGAACTGAACCCGTTATTTCGCTCACTGAGGTAGACTGTTCTAGTTCCACTTACCATAATTAATGGATGTCAGTTATCAGTTATCTCCTGTTAATTTCCCTCTGAAAGTTCTCCACTGCCTTAACTGGGCATTGAACTCACACTCTTTGGGTCCTAATCTGGATCTAACCAACGCCTTTGTCCACTGTGCCATGTGTCCTTGATGACATCTGTGGATGAATTTTTGGGTATTATAAACCTAATGTCTTCAGCAACCATTTTTACCAGTGCTAATATTGCAATTTTTTGCTGTTATCATTCATGTTTTTACCAGAGCTCATATTGCAACTTTGTTGTTATTATCGCTTTTCTCTGGCACACCTTATTACTGGTTTCCATATTGTATTAATTTCTATGCTTGATTGGCTCAGGAGATTTTTGTGGCTGATTTCTTAAGTTTACGAATTTTCCAATGGTGTTCCTTGTCTATAATCTCAACCTGATCCCACAGAGGGCGGTGATCTCCCTTCTCTCTCCATATGTGGCGCCTGATTTTTCCACTTCCCCTCGTGTTACAGCTTTCTAGTGTTCTTGAAGCCTCACCTTAAGGGGGCGGCCTGTCTCTCCTTTATATTTCTTTCCGCAGCTGCACGGGATAGCGTACATACAGTCTTTAGTCATGTTCTCCTCTATGGCGGGTCTTACTCGGGAGAGATATCTGCGAAGTGTCGTCAAGCTTTTGAAGGTTGTCATGATGTTATATGGACCGCAGATCCTTTGTATTTTCTCTGATAACCCCTTCACATAAGGCAGGCAGACTGTTTTCTGAGTGTTGTTGTCCTCCTTCTCCTCTTGTACCCGCCTATCCCAGTTTTGTGGGGATGCTGCCATGTATCCAGGGTAGTTGTTACGTTGTAGGGTACTACTGACCAATTCTTTATCTAATGTCTCTGGGTCGCCACTTATGACTTTTGCTCGGCGTTGTAAGCAGAGGACGATCCCTTTCTTTATGCTGTATGAATGGTGGGAGTTGAAATTGAGGTACTGTCCGGTGAATGTCGGCTTACGGTATACGGATATCTTGAACCCATGCTCTTTTCGAGATATTAGAACATCCAGGAAAGGGAGTGTGTTGTTACTTTCTTTCTCCATTCTGAACTGTATCGAAGGTCTTATTGAGTTCATATGGTCAGAGAAGAACCTGAACATTTTCCTGGTGTGGCCAGAGTATGAAGGTGTCATCTACGTACCTTAACCATATAGTTGGCTTTAGAGATATAGATTCTAATGCCATTTCCTCAAAGTATTCCATGTATATATTCGCCATTGCTGGTGATAATTGCCTATTGCTAAGCCCTCATCCTGTCGATATATGTGTGATCCCAATAATGTAAATAATGTAACTATGCTTGGTCGACTAAGGAGAAATCTCCTGAGCCGACCAAGCATAGAAATTAATAAAATATGGGAACCAGTAATAAGGTGTGCCAGAGAAAAGCGATAATAATAACAAAGTTGCAATATGATCTCTGGTAAAAACATGGTATGATAATAGCAAAAAATTGCAATATGAGCACTGGTAAAAATGGTTGCTGAAGACATTAGGTTTATAATGCCAGAAATTCATACACAGACGTCCTCAAGAACACATGGCACAGTGTGGATAAAGGCGTTGGTTAGATCCAGATTAGGACCCAAAGAGTGTGATTTCAATACCCGGTTAGAGTAGTGGAGAAATTTCAGAGGGAAATTAACAGGAGATAACTGATAACTGACCTCCATTAAACATGGCACGTGGAACTAGAACAGTCTACCCCAGTGAGTGAAATAAAGGGTTCAATTCGACATTCCAACCACCTGAATCAGGCCGGAGCGTACAACGGCCGAAACGTTGTGATAAACATGGCGACAAAGATGAGGACATTAGTCCGAATAATGTAAATAATGGCAGGTTTATGTTTTCTTGGTAGAAGAATTCATTTATATCCATACATGATAACCACAAATCTATTTTGTTTTGTGCTTTCAAACAGAGATCAAAGTAAAAGGAAATGTTTTATGATCTGATAATTTTGCAGCTTACTTTTCATAACGAACGTGCTTTTCTGAAGTCGCCATGATAAGGTAAAGGTGAAGTGTTTCATGAATTCCTACGTGGTCTCTCGTTTGACCTTCTTGAGAGACTTCTTAGCGTTTGTGGCCAAAAGACCATAAACTTACATTAGCCGATTAAGGAAACATTCTGATTAACCACTGCTCGAGAGTGGCGTTTCCATTGCCGAGAAGATTACAAATCAATTAGTAATAAACCGACTTAAGATTCATGGAATACTTTTATGTTCTAAACTTTCACTGAATTCTTTGACTTCATCTGAGAATGCATCAAGTGGATAAAGATAAAGCATCTTTGGTGGCTGATCTGATTTCTGTTTCCAATTACGACGAGAAGCCACTCCAAGGAGGTTTTTGTTAGTCGGGTGACTCAATGTTTCAGAGCAAGGCTGACTCGTTGTCATCCTCGACGTCCGTGTATTTAAGAAGTTTGAAAGTACTAAGTTGTAAGGAAAGATACGCACTTGTCAGTGATGTTATTGCTTAGTTATTTCGGTTTCATGTATAAATTAGGAAGAGAAAAATAATCTATATTTTTCGAATTGGAATTGCTCATCTTAAGAATTACTAATATTCACTCTAAAATAACCAAATAAATAGACAACCGATATCAATGTTTGATGTTCGAACCCGTGCAATGAACCATAATTTCAAGGCAGTTCCTATTCATTTAAAGGTCATTTGATGCAACATATTTACTCTCATTTTCCTCACCATTCTGACCTTGTACCATACTAAATTAAATTCAACGCATTAGTTAAGCTTGTTTCGCAAACCAATTCACGAAAGTAACGAGTTCGATTCTAAGCTTCTCACCATGATGACCGTGTACCAGACATAGGTCAGCCATTTTTTCCTCATATTTCTTCAGTAATCAGTGATTCTTATCCTCGAAAATATCTGTAAAGTGACAACCAAAAATGATTTGTTTTCTTTTGTTTCATTCTTTTATTTTTGTGAATACGGTGTTCTTGACATTTCTTGGCTTTCGTTCTTGATGTCAACATATACCGGTTCGTGCTTTTGCATTGTTTTCGGAAAACAATATTTTTAAGATCGTTCAATCACAATATATTTCATAGTCATTTTTATTTCTCTTTCTCTTCTGATTAGATTAGGCCTGATTATGACGTTTAAGATGAGCTTCTTTTGCTATTTTTAAAATGACCTATTCTCTAGAAAGTTCTCTTTGTTTTTGAAGAAGTGGAGGAATCAGAAAAGATGTACCACTGGCAAATGAAGTATTTGAATAAACCTAAATATATACTGTCGATAACTAGATTTAGTTGAAAGAGAAATATTGTGTTACGACAGGGTTCCATATCTGGGAGATTTGGTTGACTTTACAATCAGAATTCATAGATCTGGTTTTACTCAGTCTCGAACACCGGCGCAGTTGAGACGAACATAAATATTTCAGTCAATAATTTTCACTTTTAAAATAGTCATTCTATGTCTGCATGATGAAATCATACATATGAGATAAAATAGTGTTTTGATATTAAAAGTAAAGAAAACGTCTTCAATTGTGGAAGACTATATATAATGTAATGACTGGCTGTTATTCCCCAGTTTTTGTTTGTTTGTTTGTTTGTTTGTTTGGGGTTTTATGGCATATCAACCACTATGGGTTATTTAATGCCAGATCCAGTATTTACTAGATATATCAAAAACATCATTGTTTCAAAAACGTATAGCTGGCAACTGTTTCAAAAACGTATAGCTGGCAACTGTTTCAAAAACGTATAACTGGCAACATCATTGTTTCAAAAAATGTATACCTGGCAACATCATTGTTTCAAAAACGTATAGCTGGAAACATCATTGTTTCAAATACGTATAGCTGGCAACATCATTGTTTCAAAAACGTATAGCTGGCAACATCATTGTTTCCCATCACATTTTAGGGGTAAGGTGTTAGTATATTTAGTGTAGGGTTTGGGAGGGAAAGTTAATTGTAAGTTGTAGTTGTTTTGGGATGGGTTAGATGTGATGGGGCATGACATGACCAGCCGATTGATCGGATCGACGGCCTTTTGGTTGGACGTAGTTTATCGTTATACCCAAGACGCGGATGTAGTTTATCGTCATACCCAGGACGCGGATGTAGTTTATCGTCATACCCAGGACGCGGATGTAGTTTATCGTCATACCCATCCCCAGTTTTCAAAGGTAGCTAATTAATATATCTTGCTAGTGATAGAAAGAAAGAATAATCAATTTCTATATCAAGTTGCGAGTGCTTGTATCACTTTCGCATTAAGGCCTTTTGGAAATGGTATCATTCCTTAGTAGGTAACCTAAAATTGTTGTCGTATGAGAGATTAAAAATATCATGAGTATCTGTCACTAAATATTACCAGTTTTGTTAGTATTGCAAGTTCAATACTCGCCGACATTGTTTCAATTCCAAATTCTGACAGTGTGCCAAACGAAAGTACTAAAAAGTGTAACTAAATATATTTACTTATTAAATTAATGATATTAATGAATTCATGGTTATTAGATAAAGTATTTTTAACTATTATTAATTTATTTCTTGTGTTATTTTCATCCTATTTTAGTTGATTTAAATCGCACTTCTCCAGAACATAAGTCTACGGCCATCAGCAAACAGCGCAAAACAGAAACAAATATTAATGGTCGTAGACTGACAGCGTTAGGATTTCTTATGTAAGGCAACTATGATTGATGTGAGGGAAATACTTAATACTTCATGTTTATCTTAAACTGATTGTTTTTTTAAGTTTCAAAGAAACGTTTCCTTTCATATTTATGTAAATAAAACTTACCATCTTCAGTGAATCAACATTTACGATGAAAACTCATATTCTCCATATGCTGTTTCCTTTTCTCTGTAACTGATTTTTTCTACAAAATATAATTCTTTGATCAATTGATATCACACGTTGATCTCAGCCATCTTGACTGACTTTATTGTCCCTTTTTTCACTGATTTGCATTCAAAATGAAAGATCAGTCTTGTTGGCTGCTCTTAAATATACTTTGCTATCATAGGAAACGTGTAAATACCATAAATAAATTATTAATTTTTCCATCCATTTTTTCCTACGATACTTGTGAATGATTGATGATCGTTCAAGGGAGACATTTTAGATTTTGTGATCATCTTTTCTTTTTTGCCCCGTTATATTTCCCGCCACAAATAAATACCAACACTTTAATAGATTAAACTGAAAATAGTTCAACGTTACTTTGTTTTTACTGATTACTTAAACCGACCAATTGCTACACCGATCCATTTTTATTATTAGCTAATATTTTGATTGGATATTTTCACTATTTCATTATGCATTTCAATAATTTTACAATAAAAATTGGTAATAACCAACCAATGTTGGTAATTTATCAAGACTACCTTGTCAAAAAAAGCCCTTGATGATATTTGACTAAGGAAGTACTACGTTCAATAATCCTAAGAACTGTGATAGCGATTGCGTCCTTCATGGAATTTAGCAACCAACACAACTTAAACTTTAACAATGCGGAGATGGAGTAATTTTGAGAGCTAGTATTGTAGAGAGTATAATTATATGTTTCTTCAAAGAGGATAATGGTAACAAAATAAATGTGAAAAGATTTTTGATTGGTTCAAGTCAAAAAAGCTTTTAATTTAAAGAATATATCACTAACGAACAACATAAAAAGAGGATGGTAGTGGATTATTCTCAGACAGTTAACAGATTCACTATGTTGGATACTTACCCTTTACCCAAGATCGAGGAATTGGTAAACAAGGTGGCACAATACAAAATCTATAGCACTATAGATTTGAAATCCGCTTACCATCAGGTCCCAATATTTGATAAAGACAAAATTTATACCGCCTTTGAAGCAGATGGAAAGTTATATCAATTTTGCAGGATGCCGTTTGGAGTAACCAACGGAGTAGCTTGCTTTCAAAGAATAATTGATAAGTTTATAGCTGACAAATTCATTCTCCCACACATTTGTCTACTTAGATGATATAATTATCTGTGTAAAGAGCCGGAAGACCACGATGAGAACCTCGATAAATTTACGGAAGCGGCCAAGAAATACAATTTACTTTACAATCATGATAAATGCTCTTTCTCCGACTCTACAGTGAACCTACTAGGCTACACAATATCGGAGGATAAAATTAAACCAGATCCCGAGAGACTTCGACCGCTTAAAGAACTTCCCCTTCCTCGGGATATTCATTCTCTTCATCGTGCGCTCTTATTATTCCCAATGGATTAGTAAGTATTCTGAAACAGTTGCCGCCCTCATACAAGCTAATCGTTTTCCACTACCCAAGACTACTGAAAAACCCTTCGAATACCTGAAAACTGAAGTCGAAAACACTGTAGTGTATTCTATCTACGAAACGGTTCCTTTAACCGTAGAGACCGATGCTTCATGCCACACAGTTGCAGCTTCATTGAACCAATCAGGTAGACCAGTAGCTTTCTTTTCGAGAACATTAAGTACTAGTGAACGTAAACACTGCTGTATAGAAAAGGAAGCCCAAGCTACCGTAGAGGCCTTACGTAAATGGAGGCACTATTTAACGTCATGACTCTTCACTTTACTTACGGATCAGAGATCAGTGGCATTCATGTTTGATTCGAAACAGGCTGGGAAAATTTTAAATATGATAAAATCCAAAGTTGGAGGGTCGAACTTGCTTGCTACAGTTTCGATATTAAATATCGCCCGGGTAGAGATAATGTTACTGCAGATACGTTATCCAAAGCTTATTGTTCAGCTGTAACTTTGGACACCGTAGAGAAATTACACAACTCTCTTTGTCACCCTGGTGTTACGCGAATGATGCATTTTTTATGACGAGGAACCTTCCTTTCTTTTTTGAGGATGTGAAGAGAGTATCTACTGCTTGCTCTTTATGTGCCGAAGGCAAGCCTCGATTTTACCAACCTGACGCTCGCATCTAATAAAAGCAACCATGCCTTTTGAGAGGCTCAGCATTGACTTCAAAGGACCCCTGCCATCTTCCTCTCGTAACCGGTTTCTATTTACAATAATAGACGAATATTCTCGCTTCCCATTTGCCTTTGCTTGTCCTGATATGTCATCGCAAACAGTCATCCAACTCTTTATTTACCCAACTCATTGTTTTCTACGGTATGCTAATGTACGTACATACGGACAGGGGTTCCAGCTTCATGTTGACTGAGGTGAAATCCTTCTTGCATGGGCACGGAATCTCAACTAGCAGAACCACCACTTATAACCCCCAAGGTAATGGGCAATGCGAAAGGTATAATGGCGTTTTGTGGAAAGCAGTAACTCTGGCACTCAAAACTCAACGCCTATAAATCAATAGGAGAATGTTCTGCTAGATGCTTTACACTAAATGCGCACACTACTTTCAACAGCTACGAGTGCTACATCTCATGAATGGCTATTCAACTATCCTCGCCGAACCTCTAATGGCTATTCTGTTCCAACATGGCTAGCAACACCAGGAAAGGTTCTTTTGAGACGACATGTCAGACTATCGAAGTACAACCTAGTGTAGAGGAGGCGGAAATTATAGAAACCAATCCACGCTATGCACACATTCGTCTTCAAAACGGCAAAGAAACCACAATATCACGACTAGATTTCGCCCCCGCTGGTCTCGTTCAGAACTGTTCTCCTGAAATACAAGACTCTGACTTACCCACTCAAAACTTTGACACCTTAGATCTCGACAAGACTAAATCTAGTACAGATACACCAGAAAAGGAAATCGAAATTCCTTTACGTCGATCGGAGCGAGCGCGTAGACCGCCCGACCGCTTAACTTATGAGTAAATCTTTAGCTGATTTCTTAAAACGAATAAGGTTATAAAGCAGATACTTAAAAATTTAAATAAATCCTGCTAGGATATAATCATTCCTTAATATTGATTGACTAACTGCCAGTAATTATTTTTAGGAGAAGGGGTGATTTTGGAGAACATTTCTTCTCTCCCACCCTACCTATCGCCAAAATGGACTGTGCCTTCATAAAAATAGTTTTGTTTGTACTAACTGTTCTATAGTGCGGAATATAGCCTAATTTAGGGTTACTCTGTTCCGTGTCTTTTATTACAATATTCATATAAGAAATGCCCCCGTAACATTCTGAAAACTGACTATTGCCCACCTTGCCACAAAAGATTTGAAAGTCACCAAATTAATGGAATGGGCTGTCAACCACATTATATATTAATCCAATTGAAATTTTCATCCATTATTAAGAGATGCACGTGAAAATGCAAGACAATATTCAAGCAAAGATCTCTGTCTGTTCCACAAACTAGCAGGAAGAATTTGTCCCAAGGGAACTTACTTCTTACGAAAGGAAAGCAAATGATTGTGGTGTAGCTGGTTCCAGCTAAAAAGCTTAGGATTGGTGGAAGTAAGGAATGTAGCTCGTCCGAATATTTGCCATGAAAGTAGCGATAGAGTAGCAGGAGGCTTGCAACGTCTCGTCTGTGGGGAAGGGGTTGTGGAGTGCACAATAATTAATCACCCACAAATTCGCGTAGACGCTTTTGAACTATATCAAAACAGGCAGAGTGAGACGTAGGAAGCTCCAACGCAGATATGGCAGCAATACCCCATTTTTGGTCTGTTCTGGCTCTTGTAAAGATAGAGTGGGAATAGTCAGATACTTACTGGAGCGGTACAATGGACCAATCTTTTTCCAGCATCTTTAGCTTGTAATATATGAGTTCTACTTGAGTTCTGGTGTGAATTCGAATCCCAATAGATATTCTAAGAAAGGAGACTCCTTGAGAGAACACTTATCCATCATAATAGGTGAAAATTCTGAGTCTGTTCTATGGTGGTGTAATGTTACTAGTTTGGTTTTGGCCATATTGAATTTTACAAGCCAGTCCTTTCCCCATTGAGCCACCGGGGCTAGGTCAAAGGAGAGATCAGCTGCCAGGTTCTGGTCATCCATATTTATGAAGCTGCACCTGCAAAACTGTTATATCATCCGCATATATAGTCACTAAAGATCGGAGTATGTTCTCATGTATATAGAGCAGAAAGAGAGTAGGCTCGACAAGAGAACCCTAGAACCCTATGGAACACTGACATGAATCTCACGATCTTCAGATGATTGTTAACAACAAATCTTCATGAATTACCTTTTAGGAAAGGTTTGATAATTGAAAATTCCCTTCCAGAGATTCCATAGCAGGAGAGTTTATGAAGCAACCCTCGCTGACACACCATATCAAAGGTCTTTGATATATCACTTCGCCCTTTCGGACTAACGTTTTCCGTTGCTATGAAGTGGAAAAATTATAGTAAAGGGGTGCTACTTGTGCCGTGAATATTACTGACACATATGGTCTGGTACTGTTGCTATATATTTAGAGATCCTTAATAAAACCCAAAGAAGAATCTACAATGATCCTGAACTGGCATCTTGGTTTCCCATCACCGTAATGTAACTTCTCTGTACATTTTCCATAAATACTTTCATGGTAATTGTTCTAATGAACTTTCCCCCATAGTACATAGACGTTATGAATTTAAGCGCTGTTCTAGACTGTTGGCGAGGTCTTACCATTTTACAGTAGAAACAGCTAGATGCAACTATAAGTTATATTCTAATAATGTCTTATCTCACACTTCTCGCTCGTGGAACTTGCTTTCCTGTCAAGTTTTATCTTCAAAAATTTAAATTCAATACCAATCATTATAATTTGTCTTCTTAATTCCTATTCTTTTATTGTTCTCTCTCTTTAATAATGTCTTTCCTTTTATAATATTCTTTCACACTCAGTGATCCCCCCCCTGCGTCTTAATGGCTTTATTGCCTTACTTGGAGTAAAATGATTTTTAAAATATTTCTACGGCGATGGTCTTTGTGATTCTGTGAGTAATGACAATTAAGACATCAGCTGTGGATCTAGCAGAATTAAACCCATACTGGTTAGCGATCAGGTTTTTTTCTTCGGGTATTCAATTCAAACCTGACAGACCAGTAATAGACTAATGGGAGTTTTCGGGCGTTAACTTGTAGCAAAACCAATTTCATTTTTGTATTCATTTTCTCTAAAACATCCTTGTTGCTCATCTGTTCGGCCCATGGTATTCTCAGCATCCTTCTGCAGAACCACAATTTTGCTGCCCAAAAGTCTCTTCTTCATCTGTGAGGAGATTGCCCAGCATTCACTGCCATATAGGAGGACTCATATCAAGTAACAATTCAGTACTCTTTTCTTGTTTGTAACGAAATCTTTGCTCTTTCTTAATACTCTGTTTCTCTTTTGGAATGAATATTTGCCTTCCGAATGAGCCTTCGGATTTCAGCGTCGCACTTCCTGTCCTCTTTTAAAATTCTGTACTTGTTTATTTTTGTATTTTCAATTTTTAATTTTCATGTTGAGCAATGTTTTCTTACAGTTGATGTTTTGTCTTTTCTTCTCGCTTTCCTTCACTACCTTCTGTAGTTTCTTTCCATATATGTTATCAACAAGATTGTAGCTGACGTTTGTGTCCATGGGAGCCATTTTTAGACTTCATGAAATGGGAAAAACTTTTGGATTTCACTTCCTCCATGAAAAGGGGTTATTTTTGTCCAAAGAGAACTGAAAAAATCCTTTATGCTGAACCCTTCTGGATTGATATCCCCTTTGCAAAATGTGCTCTGATGTGCTTCATCAAATGATTCGTTATTTTTAATAGTGGGCTGAAGCAGTTCAAATTTTTTTCTTATTAAATAATTTCAACTATCAAATTTTGCAGTGTAAAGAATTTGAACTCTTCTCACATTGTACACAAAACACGCTTTAACATGAAAATATAGTAAAGTTCAATTAAATTTTAGAATGATTTACTGTAATTGATAAATGCACAAAATTATGTCCTTTTGATCTTAGTTGTTGGATTATTTTAAACAACATCAATGACATATAAGGTGCTGTGTGTGTGTGTGTGTGTTTGCGTGCGTGTGTGTGTGTGTGTCTGTGTGTAACAGACTAAAGAATGTCTTTGCTAGAAGAGCCATGGCATCCGATACAAACTTTATCAAAGTAAATCTACAAAGTCAAACATTTCTTTCTTTTTATAGACGTGTTCATCTAACAAAAGCAACACTTGACCATCTTCACGGAGAATACGAAACGGAACCAGGACATGGAAGTGAACGAAATTCGTACCTAAAACATCACAATATCGAAACATTTTTCATCAAATCAAAACACCCGAGAAAGGTTAGTTGAAAAACAAATTGCTTTCATTGATCTTGATGATCTTATACGGTCGCCATTTTGAAGTTACGAATTATCAATCATAACTACCTTAAAATATCACAGTAATAATATTTACTTCAAATCGTTTAGTTTTTTATCAATTAAATTCAACTTATTATGGGTATAAAAAGTAGGAAATGTTCCAATATTAATAATGTTGCTGTGATAAATCAGGTCTAGCCAACCTATTTGTAGTATCCCAAAATATGGCTATTTTAGATTTGCTTTATCTGCCAAAGGCCAAAAGTAAAAAATTTAACCCCAAAAGTGCTGCACTCACTTGAATGAGAACAGGTATAGAGTTCTAAGTTACATTACATAGTCAAGTTAAAAGACAAATATTTAGCAAACATCATTGCATTGTAATATTTCTATATTCTCTGTCCAATCTTATTCAGAATATCGTTTGCTGAAAAAAGTTAATAATTGTACAAAATTGCAGTCATTTTTAATAACGCATTTATTCGATAAATAGTTGTAATAATTTCATTTACGAAGTTTTAAGCTTTAATGTAATTTTGTTTAACAATTTCGTTAAACAAAATTACTTTAAAACTTTCCAAACTTCGTGGAATGCTCACTGTTGTCTGTTGATTTTATCTACGTTTATTTAACCACTTCTTTTTCTTAATGATTTCCTTATTTAACTAAAACATTTGCAACATAAGGCACCACCCTGATAATCAGTTGTTAGCAAAACCGTTTTAAAAACGTCTTTGTGAGTTCGATATTCCCGATATGAACCACACTTACGACTTTTTACCGAAATAACTTAATCTAGTCTACGGTAATTTACAGTTAAAATTAAGAATAATTATTACTCTAATAATAATTAACAGTTTTGAATTAATTCTGTGCATTTATCATCACTGAACTTTGTCTTTGAGTAAGCTTTCGTTTCAATCAACAATCATTTTTATTCTTGCTTAGAAGAAAATGCTTAACACCTTCTCTGATTGATATGCATTTTACCTCAAATCACATGATTCATTTCGTTCCAGGAACACCCCACCAAAGTCAGTGCAAAAGCTATGACTCTGCAAAGAATACAACTGAAAATCAACAGCTTAACCAACAAAATAAGCCAAACATTTACAAAAGGAACCGAGTTTTAAAAAAAAACAACTGAATTAATAAGAAATAAGAAATAATCATTCGAAATGCACAATAGATCCATGGGTACCAAGGCTACTACCCATTGCACATAAAGTTCAGATCTTTTCCTTATATTTTATGACTGTCTGATACTTACCACGAAAGTAGTCCTTAAAAACTCTGAATTATGTGCACAAATTAAATCACAGTTAAATTGAAAATAGGCTCAATCTTCTCTACTGGTTCAGTACCCTTTTGGGGATTTCTCGTTTAGGGTCATTGACAAGGAATGTTCTTCACTAGAGGAAGGAGCAAATTGAAAAGCTTTGTAATGTCTATTTGCAGGATTTTTAAGTAATTTTAGGGTGTCGTAAGTGGTACTTTAAAATCATGAGGCGTTGGCGACATCTTTTGTTCGTTTTCTTATTTTCTAATTTGTTGAGTGCCGACACTGGTGTTTGAACGCAGATCACCAGAGGGCAAACCCAGGCGATCCCATTTTGAATAAGTAGATCACGTGATGGTAAAGGAAATGTATATATGGGAATTAGCGTGTCGTCTAAGTGATCACTATAAGGATTATTATTCGGATCACTATTCAGTGGTTACTTTTCGAGCGAGTATTATCGAGAAAGTACTATTAGTACGAGTGACATTCGAAGGCGACTGACACCGGTATTGTTCAACGGCATTACTATAGTTGTATCTGAAATTAAAAAGTCTCTACTACAACGAACATTACGAAAGTGACAACAAGTATTCGTTGACATTACAAAAGTGGAAACGAGTGTTCGTTGACATCACAAAACTGAGTTGGAATGGTTTGTGGTTTGTAGGTTTTTATTGCTTCAGTTTTCCGTGTACATAGTTTCCGTTTTTCATAATATTGTTTTGATTTTTCTTATGAACGTCGGCCAGACATCCGGTTCAAACTTTAGTAGCGTCTCAATGAATGCTCCGCATTCATCCCATCAATATAATCTGGGCATTTCTGTTCGCATTCCTTACACGTTGTTTGTCCTATATAGCTGCTTAATTTATGTATATTTGATATATTTCTTTTATATAGTTTTGTCATTTATAGCGTCGTAGGGAAAATCTATACTGGTCCACTTTCTCGACGGTATTTTGATTTCGTTTGGTATTTGTTAGGACTGTTGAAACTATCTATATACACGTTTTGTTTTTAGTTTGTTTCCCAGTTTTGTGCTTATTCTTCTATTGTTATTATTTACATTCTGACTAAGGCCCTTATCTTTATTATTAACACATTTTTCAGCCGTTGTGCTCTCTGTCCATCCTCAGATATCTGTCTCTCCGATTAACTTTCGAACTGAACACTTTATTTAATTTACGGAAGTAGATTGCTCGTATTCCACTATCCATGCCTAGGGATATCTCGTTTAGTTATTGTTTAATATTGCTCCATTTTACTCAGTCTGTACTACATGGTCTAGGGATTGAACTCACAATTACTGTTTCACCAGAGGTCGAAACGTTGTGAATATAATAACAAAGACTATAACGTTAGTCCGGATGTAAATAATGATATCTCTCCTTATCTAAGAAATTCAAACAGAAACCTTATAAGGTCTATAAATCTTCAAGCCCGTTTTCATCTCGTCCAGGATGCAATTCCATCACCAAAGATTTGGGGTATTCAAGCAAACCCTGTCCTCAGAATTATCTTAATTATTGTCAGCATGTAGTCCCTTGATTGCTTTATTATATGCTATATTTTTCTTCAATCAGTTTCATTGTCCATGATCCCCAAACTCTTCGGAGACGAATATTAGAAAATGACAAAGAGAAAATCCATTTAGTTTCATAGAAAGGGACACACTGACAATATATTTATGTTTGTACCTGCGAACTAGTATAACCACACTAGTATAACTTCAAGTATTTTTTTTGACTTGGATGTAAATATGGTAAATCAGGGCTTGCCCCTGAAGATATAAATGAACACGTATTTAAAATATTTTAAATCTTCTTTAATTTGCTCAATGCATACATCCTTCCAGGTATTTCATTGTATTTATGTTTGTAAATATAATATCAGTGCATTTATATATATATATATATATATATATATATATATATATATATTTAAAGACATTTATATTATGTTTAACGTTCTTTTTATAGATACAAGTATTTAAGCAAATGCTCTGTTTTATAAAACAGAGCATTTGCTTAAATACTTGTATCTATAAAAAGAACGTTAAACATAATATAAATGTCTTTAAATAAATTGTCGGACAATGTCCAATTCTAAAATATATATATATATATATATATATATATATATATATACATTAGAGACTTCGTTTCTTTGGCCGCTTCCCTTATAAGAGCAACAGTCGATAAAATGTCAATTAGTCCTTACCATCTTGAAACCTTTCAAAACTCTGACCAATTAGCCAGAAAGCTAGATTAAAGTTTTTACTTGACATTTGTTTCGTTTTTTCCTTCTGTTTTATGCTACATGTATCAAGACATGTTTTCTTATATTTCTTTGTCTTTTGCTGATACTCAAAATTTCTAAGAGGGCAAGTTTAGACACTTAAATAATAATGAGAAGAAGAACTATAAAAATTAATAAAGAAACTGAGGTTCATTAATTAAATCAAGTATATAAACAAATATTTAAATGAAAGGGAAGAATCTCACAAAAATGACAAAAATAGAAAAGCATGTCTTAGGCGAATAAGGGTAATAAATAAAACTAAATTAAATACAAAAAATAAATTCGTAGCTATTGACATATTACCTGTTGTTACATAGTCTTTCAAGGTGATCAAAGGGAGGTACGAAGAATGGATAGAAAGATTAACATGTATAATATGCATCACCCAAAGAACATGAAGATCGATTGTACATGCTTAGGAAAGATGGCGAAAACTAGAAAGATATCAACTAGAAAGATATTTTGATTTAACGAATTATTAGATGCTAAAGCTTGTTTGCCAGCAGTAATTCAACAAAAAGGTATATTATCAAGAAAGTCGAAGATTCACTATATATATATATATATAGAATAGAATATATGTATATATAGAATAGAATATATAGAAACATGATGAACTGCCAAAAGTAGGGGCCAAAAACATCGAACACATGCAAAAAATAAGGACCTAACCAAGTAAAAGGAAAATTCTTATATGACCGATACTCCTTCCCAACACTGATGTTGAAAAATATTTTAATCCATCAGTAGCTCCGTAACTCTGGATTAAGATCAGAATCAGGGGGATTCATGGTAGCCATTAAAGCCTGTCAAAGAAGATCCTACCAAGCACATATTTAAAGGAAACTTTTGTATAAGCACTGAGGAAACCAGCTTAGATCTTTGACCATCTTCTATCTGGGTGTTCTACTTTAACCTCAAATGAATTTAAATATAGACAAGAGACCAGATGTAATAACAAAATGCGTCAAAAGCATACGTTTTAACTCATAGAGATAGTCACACTGTTTGATAAAAACATCTCAGCAAAACAATTTAACAAACTTTCAAAATATAAAGATCTGGAAATAGAAATTGCATGAATGTGGCATTTAAATACAACCACTACTCTAGAAAGTAAACTAATGAACACATAAAGAAAATTCCAGGAACACGCTCACTATATAAAAGGTTACGCTCATGAGCACCACTCATATACACAGAAAAACTCTCACAGTCTAATATTATCAATAACTTTCACTTTGACTTTCCATTTATAGAGGCTCTAGGTCAAAAAGCCTTGGTAAATAAATCTATCAAACAGCAAAATCGGAAAAAACTAATAATAATAATAATAATAATAATGATAAAGCACTAAAAATATACAACTTTACGGGAAGGAAACTGCAATAAACTGGTATGAACATCACCCAGATTCAGTTACAGAGTTAAGACCTGTAACAATTTTATGGGACTTTACAATACACACAGGCAAAACAATTAAAGCTAATCGCTCAGGCATCGCAATCAAAGACCACAAGAACAAAATATGATTTCTTATTGACATGGAAGTCCCTGCAGATTATAATGTATCTTTGAGGATCTTCAAAATACAAATATCTTAAAGTAGAAATCTTAAAAATGTGGCACACGAGGATACCAATAATTCCAGCTGTAGTTGGAGTCCTCAGATTGATTGGAAACGGTTCTGATATACTAATTGAAGAGATTTCTGGTAGCCCATTCCTTAAAGAAATACAAACAATTGTACTCACAAGTACAACTCACACATTACGTAAACCTTTATCTATGTAAAATGTCTGTGACCTTAGGTTGTTTTTTCTTTGTTTTTTTACAAAAAATGATCAGTGGAAAATCTCATGAAGCCATTTCTGACCTGAGCTCTTTACTTGGGACCCGGAAGGAAATGTGTATACAACAGATATCCAAGGAAATAAGAAGAAGAAAAAGTAGTAGTAGTAGTAGTAGTAGAAGAAGAAAAAAATACTCAAAATCGTTCAGTGGCACTGGTGCACAACTAATTCAACCAATAAGCAAACTCAAGGTCATAAATAAGGTCTATATCGAGCAGGATGGCTCGATATAGACTTATTTATCTAACAGGTTTTGTATAAACTTCAAATTATAAATATTGGTGTATATACTTATTGTTGTGGTGGGATCCACCTAATCTTCATAGGTGACTACCAACTATATAAATAGTAGTTGGTACCGGAAGACGAGGGGGAAGAGGAATCACGAGATCCAACTAGAGACTCTGATCGACTGCGACTAGTCAACACATTCTCCAGGAACGTCTTCCCAGAAATATACAGAAATACTATATGTGCTAATTGTGTACACTTTCTTGTTATAATACATTCTTGTTCTAAGTACATTTTGTGTTGCATTATTATTCCATGCAATAGGCGAGTTTCAACATTGAGTCAAGACTCAACAATGGCGACGAAGTAGAACGAACCATACGCCAAGTTTCAACAATGGCCACAAAGTAGAACGAACCATACGCCAAGTTTCAACAATGGCCACAAAGTAGAACGAACCATACGCCAAGTTTCAACAATGGCCACAAAGTAGAACGAACCATACGCCAAGTTTCAACAATGGCAAAGAAGTAGAACGAACCATACGGAAAGAAGAAAGAATTAATAGTGAGAGTTTTCAACAATTGGGACAAGTCATTGAAGAACCCAGGCTGAAAAAAAAACTATTAATTCAAAGTCCAACGTTAACGTAACGACGAAGGATTCTGAACTTCTGGATATGTAAAACTCGTTAAAAGACGACTAAGCATAAAGGAACGTTCACTCAGAAAAATTGAAAGGTGTCGTAAACGAGTAACGGTAATTTTAAATTAAAAAATTATCTACAACGAGACACCATCTAAAAAGAAAAGTTGGCCGACTACAAAAACATGCATGGATTTAAAAGGAGCACAAATACACCGTGTCGACTTTGAAAGGTAACAAACTTTAAAAAATTATTTTTTTAAATTATTTGTTCAACAATATAGTGACGAATTACCTCTGATAAGAAAATCAGACGTGTCATTGAAATACGCGAACAGAAGTCGAAAACGTAAAAAAAAAAAAAAAGTCCGACGCTCTCTGTTCACGAAAAAAAAAATACCAAAGTTGATTAGCACGGGCGTGAATGTAAAAGCAAGACATAAAATAGAAAAGTCGTACGTTGTTTCGATTTTTTTGGTCAGCTTATATGATATTCGTGGATACACAAATTAAAAGTATATTCCTTGTTGCACTATCAGCTAAAGATGGATGAACTATCCAAAGTCATATCCGAATTATTCAAATCCCAACAGATAGCACAGCAAGAACAACTGATAGCAATGCAAAAATATCAAGAACGTCAAGAGGAAAGACTTTTGGAAATTCAAAAGTTAATACTGGAGAAATTAAACAACTATCAGGCAAATGAGGGAAATTCTCCATACTATAATAACACCATATTTAATTCGCTGGAAACTTTCAACTATGTGCCAGACGAAGAAAAAACTTTTGAAGCGTACTTTAAACGATATGAAGATATTTTCTACACAGACTGTGAAAACTGGTCGAATTCAAGAAAAGTCAGTCTATTACTAAGAAAGCTAGGTACAGCAGAACATAGCAAATTTGTAGATTTTATTCTACCGAGAAAAACAACTGAATTGGAATTCTCGGAAACAGTGAAATTGCTAAAAGAGCTGTTTGGAGCAAATATGTCGCTTTGGCATAAGCGATGGTTATGCATGAATGTCTCTAAATCCGACGATCAGGATTACTTAACATATGCATCTATAGTGAATAGACATTGTGACAATTTCAGATTGGCAGAGATTACGGTTGAAAAAGTCAAGTGTTTAATTTTTGCTCAAGGACTGGTATCCAGTAAGAGTGCCGAAAGAAGACGTAGAGTTTTGTCTAAACTCGAATCTGAACAAGGCCTTACCCTGCAAAAGTTAGCAGAGGAGTGTCAACGGGCCGTAAGTTTAAAGAAAGAGTCGCAAAAAATCGAAGAAGCTGGTATTGCTTATATTAAAAAAATAAAAAAGCAGGCAAAGTACCCATTAGAGAAAAATTGGAGAAAAAATTCGGCGTATTGTAATAATAGACAAGAAAATAAAAAGAACGAAAATAAAAAGGTCCCACCATATAATTGCAGACGTTGTAACGAAAGACATTGGGAGATAAATTGCCCATATAGAAATAAGAAATGTTTCGTCTGCCAAAAGAATGGTCACAAAGGATCGTGTTGTAAAACGAAAAAATTCAAGAGCCGAATTAGACAAACAAATTCGAATATCAAATCAGATAGAGATTTGAGGAAATATGTGACGACTGAAATATTCAAAAAGAATATCAAATTTCAACTCGATTCGGGGTCAGATTTAACAATAATGAACGATAAAAAATTTTAAAAAGGCCTACAATAATGAAGTCAACGAAACTCGTTCGAACGGTAACTGGAAAGCAAATTAACTTCGAAGGCGAGGTTGTACTTCCAATGAAATTGAATGGGATCGTTAAAAAAATAAAAGTTTTCATTCTGAGAAATGGAGAAAACTTGTTGGGTACAGATTTCATTGAAACATTCGAATTGTGGGATAAACCGTTAAACTCTTTCTGCAGAAAAGTAGAAAGTAATACGCAAACAAGACAGGACATTAAAGATGAATTAAAGAAAAAGTTTCCGGAAACATTTACACCTGGTCTTGGAAGATGTAACAAGTTCGAAGCTAAATTTGAATTAAAAGAAAATACTATGCCTATATTTAAAAAGAAACGTAACGTGTCTTTCGCAAGTGTAGAGAAAGTTAACGAAGAACTTGATAGGTTGGAAAAAATGAATTATTTCAAAAGTAGAATCTAATTCATGGGCTGCGCCGATTGTGTGCATAAAAAAGAAATCAAACCAAATCAGAGTCTGCGTTGATTTTTCGACAGGGTTTAACTCTGTAATGAAGGACTACCATTACCCGTTACCGAGTCCTGAGGAGATTTTTAACAAGCTAAATGGCGGAGTGATTTTTTCAAAAATCGACTCATCAGATGCCTATCTCCAAATTCCCGTCGAAGAAGAATGTTCGAAGTTACTAGGGATAAACACGCATAGGGGTTTATTCAAGTACAACGGGCTTCCTTTTGGTATTAAAGTGGCACCAGCCATTTTTCAACAAGCCATGGACGTCATGTTGAATGACTTAGACTTTGCGTGTGCCTACTTAGATTATATTATAATAAGGAGTGCAAACGTCGACGAACATCGAGAGCACCTCAATCAAGTATTTAAAAAGATTCAGGACTTTGGATTTAAAGTCAAAGAATCAAAGTGTGAATTTGGTTTGGAGGAAATTAAATATTTAGGTCACATAATCAACAAAAATGGCAGATTTCCAGATCCGGAAAGGTCCATTGCGATTAGAAACATGCCGACGCCCACTAACGTGGCGACACTACAGAGTTTTCTGGGGCTCGCGAACTATTATCAAGCATTCATTAAAGGAATGTATAATCTAAGAGCTCCGTTGAATGAACTACTGAAAAAAGACAAGGCATGGGAATGGACGGTAGAATGTCAAAAAGCCTTTGATGAAATTAAGAAAATGCTTACGTCCGACCTCTTTTTAACCCATTACAATCCTAAACTGGATATTGTAGTGGCAAGTGATGCTAGTTCATACGGGGTAGGAGCATGTATTCAACACATAATGCCAGATGGTTCTAGAAAACCGATTGCGCATGCTTCGAGGGCATTACTCCCAGGAGAGCGAAGTTATTCACAGATAGAAAAGGAGGCGCTGAGTATCATTTTTGCCATAACAAAATTTCATAGGTACATCTACGGCAGACATTTCAGGTTAGAAACGGACCATAAACCTCTGATCACTATTTTTGGGTGAAAGAAAGGGTTACCCGTTTACACGGCAAATCGACTGTTAAGATGGGGAACCATTCTTCTCAATTATGATTTCCACATAAAACACCTATCATCCAAAAATATAATTCATGCGGATACCTTATCAAGACTCGTACCGAATAAAGATGAAGGATTCGAAGAAACAATCATTGCAAATATCAGAGCAGATTATGAGGTCAAATGCATGGTAAACAACATTGTAAGAGAGCTACCGGTTACATCAAAGGAAATCAAAAAAGAATCTGAAAGCGATGATTTCATTTTAGGAATAAAAAGTAAAATGGTAGCAAATGACCAAAAAGTTCAGGAGATCTATTCAATTTGTGACGAAATTTTATTATATGGTGAGAGAGTAGTAGTACCAAAAAAGTTGCAGAAAAGAATCCTACGGGACTTTCATATGGGTCACCCGGGGATTAATAGAACAAAAAGCTTAATGCGAAGCTTTGTATATTGGAAAGGAATGGATGTGGATATCGAAAACATGGTTCATCGATGTAAAGGGTGTGCGTTAGCAGCTAAGGCACCACCTATAGTACACAAACCATGGCCAAAGACGGATCATCCGTGGGAAAGATTACACATTGATTTCGCTGGTCCAGTAGAAGATTATTACTACTTAATAGTGGTAGATAGCTTTTCAAAATGGCCGGAAGTACTACGCTGCAAAAAGCCTACGTCCAATACCACAACAACTTTTTTGCATGAACTATTTGCACGGTTCGGTGTGCCAGAGTGTATTGTGAGTGACAATGGTACACAATTCACTTCTGACGATTTTAAGGAATTTTGTGAGTTATATCAAATTAACCACATAACGACGCCGCCGTATCATCCGAGATCCAATGGACTCGCAGAAAGATTTGTAGATACGTTAAAGCGCGCTCTGAAGAAAGCCTCAGGAGTTCCAACGGAAAAGGCGCTTCAGCAATTCCTACAAGTATACAGAATCACGCCTAACCAGAGAACACCATCAAACATGGCACCAGCTGAACTAATGTTCGCTAGGAAAGTTAAGTCAGTGTTTGACAAGCTTTTGCCAGGAAGAAATAGAATAAAAAACACTATGTATACAACTAGAAAAAGATACACCCCCGGAGAGAAGGTCTTTTTCAAGTGCTATAGAAACAACATTGAGTTCTGGGAGCGAGGCATTGTGGACAAGAGAATCGGTGACCTGATTTACATAATAAAAGGGCCGAAGAATACTCATAAAAGGCACCAGAACCAACTCAAAAAATGCTACGTGCTAGAGCATGAAGAGAGTATACCGGATGAGGAGGAAGATCTCATTGATGTAATGTATCATACTTTTCAAGTAGAACCTCCGCAGAGTGCTCATGAACCGAGAAGATCCGGTAGGAAACGGAAGTTCACGGACCCATTAGACGTGAATCCGAAACGGAAAAGATATTGAAAAAAAAAAAACAGATATACATATGAACTATGCAAAGGGGATCTACAAAGAAATAACCATCATCATCCCATATAGAAGCCAGTTTGAAATCCAAAAGGATTCCAATGCTTGCGAGGGGGGTGTTGTGGTGGGATCCACCTAATCTGCATAGGTGACTACCAACTATATAAATAGTGGTTGGTACCGGAAGACGAGGGGGAAGAGGAATCACGAGATCCAACTAGAGACTCTGATCGACTGCGACTAGTCAACACATTCTCCAGGAACGTCTTCCCAGAAATATACAGAAATACTATATGTACTAATTGTGTACACTTTCTTGTTATAATACATTCTTGTTCTAAGTACATTTTGTGTTGCATTATTATTCCATGCAATAGGCGAGTTTCAACATTGAGTCAAGACTCAACACTTATATATAAGACCCAATGAAAATATTTGCTTTATGTAGATTTAGAGAGATTAGACAAAAGCAAGTTCTGTCGCAAACTATGGTAAATATACTTTTTTCTGGTAGTTAATTGACAGACCACGACGCAAAAATGAATTTCTAAACTATCCTCTCGAAGAGAGTCTTCGATGTCTTTGGTATTCAGATGCCTTGATCGAATAGGGCATGGATAATTTTAAGGTGCCTTTCATTTTATACATTATTCACCATCATTGTATTCCAAAATACTTAATTGTAAAGCCATGAATATTCTGATTAAATATTGTTTTCCCAGACACTTGGAACTACTTTGCTTTTCATATTGTTACAACGAAATTCAAATTATATCGTCAAATGTTAATGTGGCTATAGGTTTGCCTGCAGCCATAATTATGTATTTTCAACTGGCGTTGGAAAAGTCAACATTTCGCTTATCAATTTTCATGACAACTTACTTATCCCTGTACCCTTAAATTGAAATTAATGAATTAATTAATATGGACATAGTGTATTTTGAGACGAACAGATGAGACGAGAAACTGAATTTCTGTAATTAAGTCACAATATGTGCGCATTTCTATTTATAGAGATGAAAGTATTTTTTGGTAATTTGGCCATTTTGTTGTTAAAAATTTGCCAATCAGATTTCGAATGATGAAAATTCATATTTAAAACATAAACTTCAAAATTATGACACTAGAACGCTTGATATTTTCGAAGATTTGAATTGCGATGATGAAGCACACAGAATGCTTTGAGAAGGAGATATATCTTCATTGAAAAATTAGAATTCGAAAGACTAACCTGCTCAAAAATTGTCAACCTTTAAGTATATGTAAATTTTTCGATAAAAATTTTTTTAATATTTTTGATCAATTATTTTTGCTTCATCTAATTTTTCTATTCATCTCAATTCTCTGGGCCTATCCACTCCTCACTGTTAGTAATATTTCATTTCTAGTTTGGCGCCATCTTATTATTGCTGTTATTTATCACCACAATTTGTGTCAATAAATTTTTCACTATTACCATTATTTTATCAGTTTTGCACTATCATATTATTGTTGCTTTTTATCCCCAAAATCTGGGTCGATTAGCCCTTCGACAGCTCGTGCCAACTTCCTACATTTTCTTCTTGTACATTTTTAGCAAAGACCAAAGAAAACAAAAATCTCGTCTCCGAACGTGAAATTCGAATCTAATCAAGTGTGTCAGAAAAGACGATGAAAAAAATTAAATTAGTAGGGAGCGGAATTTTCAACTTTTAAAAATTTCAATTCAAATGTTTAAGTTTATTTTTCGAGGGCCAATTCATTTGCATGTGATCAGGATGTGCAAGGACAGCATATAATATCTACTAGACCACACGCTTCACTAAATCATAAATAAATTGATCTAACCCTTACTTAAAAAGCGCATATAAAGGAAGATATAATCAGTTTTATCTGAAATTGCTTGTGCTGAAATGAATGATCTTCTTTTATCTTTTAGTTCCTTTTCTATCAGGGAACTAAGTGGCAGTGTACAATACTCAATGAAGATCTAACTCACTTCAGTAATAATAGTTTTTCTCATGAGTGGGATGGATACAAGGCGTAACTTAAGTCACTTTCTATTGCATATGACGCAATTATATATATATATATATATATATATATATATATATATATATATATATATGTGTGTGTGTGTGTGTGTGTGTGTGTGTGTGCATGGAAATTGATTTTTGACGCAAGACCACAAGTGAAAGACAGCGATAAACTTATCATAGTAATAACAGTGGTTACTAAGCTATTCTCTACGAGGTCATTGCTTTACATAGTAAATTTATTCATTACAATATACATAAATATATCAACTTATCTATTCGCCTATCCACTTATATACAGAAATGGTTATGTCCATCTCAAGAAGGCATCGATTTTTAACATCGACTCATTGAGCTTCATTTTGCAACCGTCTAAGTTGTGTCACTCTGCCCCAACTGAGATTTTAAAAAATCAATAATTCATGAATTTCTTTTCTCTTCAAAACAACAATTTCCTAGAAATCGTAGTTACAATCAGGTTTAATCGGTGACATTTCAAACTTTCCAATATTAAATGCTTACAATAATATATTAAGAACTTCACTGGGCGCCTCGCCAGATAACATTCTTGACTACTGTAGTCAATTTAATTCTGAGTGGGTTCCCGACACTTGGCAAACATCTCTACTAATATTGTCATTAGCATAAACGCTAAATCTGCTGTAAGGGCTTTGTCTTCTTTTGTTTAGCTATTATCGTGTTTAAGTCGAGTGCAGTCTGCTTAAGTCCCTTTCTATTGCATATGACGCAATTATATATATATATATATATATATATATATATATATATATATATATATGAAAATTGATTTTCTTAAAAATAATTTTGCAACCCACTTTCTTGCGACGGTCCCACTGTGACAAGCGAAAATTCTGTAGAATTATGGCCGCATTGTTCGGTGTTCTCGCTCCATCTTTGCTTCGTGTGTAAGAATGTAATGAATATTGTAGAAAGCCGAAAGGGACGACTTTTAAATGTAACGAAGAAAAAAAGAATATTGCGAAATGAAGTGAATACATAGTCAGACAAAGAAATCCGTTTGATAAAGAAAGGAAAATATATTGAACATGGTTAGTGAAAATATGTTAATTGTTTTGATGACAATAATAAAACAAAGATTGAACAATAAATAAAGTGAATTTAATCCATAGATTTATAGAAATTAGGCCTCCACGTGGAATGTAATAATAAAAATTTAAATGCTAATAATTTAGATTTGATGAAAGTTACTTACGTCATAAAACAAACAAATTGATATCTAATAACTATCACCTACGTTATCAAACCAATTTTTTCAATGCTGTATTCGATAGATAACTTTCAAACTTTTCTATCCGAACAGGATAGAAAAGTTTGAAAGTTATCTATCGAATACAGCATTGAAAGAATTGGTTTGATAACGTAGGTGATATAAATGAAGAGACAAAAGGACCAAAAATTAATTAATTGGGAAATAGTTATTTTATTTAGCATTAGGTTAATGATAGAATATTAATGAACCTCAGAGACTGATCGACAAAGACATCAAAGATACCCGCCGAGGTCCTCAAAGTCATGAAAACCCTGCTACAAAATGGGGGGGGGGCATCGATCTTCGAAATTTTATGAAATATATGAATTACTGTGTTTATATTTTTATTAGATTTTAGGTGAATATAAATCTGGAACTCGGATAATTGGAGGACACATACATAGATGAGTTGTGATAAAATACAGATCAAATATGGCTCGGAATCCGATAAATTAATAAGATAAAGAACATACAGGAATCTAACATGTTTCACTTTTATTAAAGTTTCATCAGAGAATGAGATATGGAGAAAAAGAAGAAAGAAATTCTGATGCTTTTAATTTAGTATTGTTTGATTTTCATTGGTTAAACATGTTTCACATACATTCGACTTTTTAAATCAACATAATAATTTGTAGCGTTCCGACATCAAAAGTTTTTTAAAATTAGTGGATTCCAACCATACCTGAAGCTGTAAATATTGCTTTGTGTGTGTAAGTGTATAACAATACTATTTTGTCTATGCGGGATTCAAATGATAATGTATATTCATAAGTATGCGCGTGTGTGTGTATGTAGTAGACATTATGTTGGCTTTCCTTAGGGTTCTACCCGCCCCACATGAGTGTGTTATCACCCACTTCGTCACACCTCCTGTTGTATGATCTTCTCTGTAAAGAAAGCTTACCTGTCGTGTATTTATTTTTATTTTGTATTTTCATATGTAATTACGCACTGGTATGTACTAAAAAACGTTTTAGGATATAATTCTTTCTTGTGGACTTTGGTGGCACATGACTAGCCTCAGGCACTGATGCCTTGCTACTACACTGATAAAACTTTAACATTACTTCAAATCTCATTACTTCAAATCAATATGCTCCTTGTATTGGTGCCTGTATCATTCAAGGTAATAAAATAGTATTTTCGGCCAATCAGATGGTACTGTTAATGTTTATTGATCTTCAAGATGAACCTAAAAAATCTTAGTAAATGTAAATGAAAGTAAATTTCTTCTGCGAAAACTTTTCAGTTATCATTTTTCTTACTAGCCATGTTTATGTTTCTGTTTTCTATTTGCAGCAACCAAATACCTTGCTCGATAGAGGTTTCGGTGGACTACGTCCCAAAAAGTTGTCCTTCCGAAATGTCTCCAATTGTGTGATGCGATTAATGCAATCTGTGAAATTCAATGCTGAAATTCCTTTCTCTAACGTTCTTTTGTCGCCCGTCGATGAAAAATCTACGTCGAAACTGGTAAGATTTTGGATTACTTTTTTTTCATTTTAAAAATATTGCAAACTTAGTGGTTTCGAGTTCAAGCCGCTAATACTTTTGGAAAAAGTGTTTCTCTCTCGAAATTAAATTCAGTATAATTAGAACAACACTTATTTTTAATTTTAAGCGATGCATGAGCAAAATTTGAATTGAGTAGATCGCCAATTTCAAATCAGACTTTATGTTTGAAACTTTTGAATATAATTATGTAAAGATCTTCCTTGCTTTTCAAAAGTAACTTTTACACTTATTTACTTTTTAATTAGTGCAGATTTCCCTCATATGACATCAGGTGAAGAAAAATATACTATTAATTTATATGAGAAAAAATACCTTTGAGCGTTCCAATAACCTAAAATTTACCTTCTATGTCAATCTGCCTTGATGTTGAAATTCGAAATTTTTCCTGTTATTGATGCGGAAGATTTAAAATACTACAATGAGCTTGAGTGATTATACTTACGTACTTTTCTATTATACGCTTCATCGTAGGCTCTCAATATCTCCTGCTATAAACACGTGTCTTTTCAAAATTAAAGTAATACATTTCGGTAGTCAGTTGTAGCGAGTCTTAGTATTTTAGGCTCTGGTAATGTTCAAAAACTTTACCCATACACAAATTAATAGCAATGTGTTGTGGTAGGATCCACCTAATCTGCATAGCGGAGTACCGACGATATAAATATGGTCGATACCGGAAGACAGGGAGGCTAATCACGAGATCCAACTAGAGACTCTGCCCGACTGCGACTTAGTCAACACATTCTCCAGGAACGGTCTTCCCAGAAATATACAGAAATACTAGATGTAAATATTGTGTACACTTTCTTGTTATAATACATTCTTGTCCTAAGTACATTTTGTGTTGCATTATTATTCCATGCATTAGTCAAGATTCAACAATGAGTCAAGACTCAACACAATGACATTTCGTTTTTTGTCATTTCGAGTTACAAAAGGTTTCGTCAGCATACTCTACTTAGACAGATCGTAAACAACCTGTAATTATTTCTGTAATAATCGAACTTCTTAATGATCGAACTGAATATCTACATGTTCACCTATTCAGTAAGTAACATAGCCGCCTAGATGTTATCGCCAGTAAATCTTTGTTTGTCATTCAATGGAAATAATATTTTGCCGACTTGTCATCGATAGCACCATGGTGGGGTGTACAGAGTGTTTTGACAATTGAAAATTAACACAATAACGTATTTCCTTTCTAGAAGCAAAATTCTTTTCCGGTCAGTCTGGATATTTACTGAATTCTTCACTTGCAGTTTTTACTCTTTTTCTCAGGTTTTTGAAGATATTGAGAAAGAATTCAATTTTTATCGCAAAAGTTAATGACATCGTGTTGTGTTTTTAATATTAAACGATTTTGTTCTTTGTTTCTGTGAAATTACATAAGAGGAAAGAATTCCAAGTTAAATTCCATCTTACAAAAATTATTTTAATGATTTCATCACTTGAAGAAGTCAACGTTTGCTTAATCTAACATATTAATGTGCAACAAACAGGCGCTAAAAATAAAAGATGAGATTAGTCCCATGTTTACCAACATTCTTGAAACAAATAAATAACAAATATGAATGTAAGATTTTTTTATTTTTTCTTTCAGAGCAAATTAGTATCTGACATGAGGAAGCCATTTCAAGGACGGTCAGTGTGATATGTATTTATTTGGTCTTTGTGTTTGTATTTTGTCTGGGCAAGAATGCACGCGTACGAAACAATTTTTGATTCTGTCTATATTTCTGAGATGAGGTATTATGTACAGTATTTACATTAGTCGGACTATTGGCGACAAAGATGAGGACAATAGTCCGACTAATGTAAATACTGTACCATTTTTGATGTTATTTACTCTTGTCATGAATTCGTTCAAAAATCTGTAATTTCTAAAAATTCAGTCTGATTTGATCCAAACGTCAATTAAGAAGTGTCGTCTTGAACCAACTTAGAAGTCAACTCAACAAAGCAGAGATCATTCTAGTAACTCTGCCAAAAGTACCGCTGCCAAAAGTACCGCTCATTCATGAATGTTCTTTTCGGCCACAAAAAAAATGGAATTGCTGATATTTTCGAAAATAATTTATTTCTACTTTTATTGTTATCGGGGCTTTACGAAATATTCAAAATCTAAATTGTTCTAATGCGAGATTCTAACAGATTTGTCTTGGCAAAGTTGATCTTTATATTGCACTTAACTACAGTCATAATTTAACCACAGTCATAACTTAACCACAGTCATAAATGCTAAAGATTAAAATTGACAATGACTTAAAGCACTAACCGTCTACATATGGGAGATGCTTTAGATATGTTTTAACCAATCCAACATAAATTAGATTTATAAGGCAGCGAACGAAGATCAAAATCATTTAGATGTTAATCATAGCTATTGAGCATGTGTTCTGACAAGATGTCTGTGAAATGCCAATTACTTGGTGTCTGAAGTAGTTTCGAATCTCTCTCTCTCTCTCTCTCTCTCTCTCTCTCTCTCTCTCTGCCCTGTGTACTGTCTCCGTATCTCTCTGTCAGTATAAGTATACTTTGGACGAGTCCATCTTGTGTAAAAGGGATCTGCCCCACAACAATTTATGAACGTTTTGTGTTTTACGTAACAATAGCAAACAACGACCAGGCCTGTTAAATGGATTAGACAGTTATGGATTTTCCATCAATGACAACGGACAAGATAAAAGCCAGGATTTTGAAGGCAGTCCGTCAGGTGCTTCTGATTTGAGTAGCGTGATTATCCGATGCCCATTTGGTGCGGTGTAGTATCACATCGAATTTTAGAAACATCTATAGCAAGAGGTGATGAACAGGGGATAACGAATTAGAGTAAATGATGAGCATTACTTGATTTGATAAAAGTTAATTCTGATAGTAAAACTTACATATATGTAAATTGCGGCTTTATGAATTTTAAAAATATTTTTATAAAAATATTTGATCTATTTTGCAATGTGTTTTATTTTTCCTCTATATTCTTCAAAATAATTTGTAACGATAAAAAATAAGCTAAACAATTCTTTTCTGAGAAGATGTTTACGTCTCAAATGACAGCAAACAAAATGTCATTATTACTGATGTTTGCGAAGACATATGATCAAAATGATGTCCTTAAATGCGAAATAATCAAAGGATTAGTAATAGAGAACTATCGAAAATAATAAATACTTCATCATAAAGAAATTAATTTAAAATTCTAATCTTTAAAATAATTTCTTTTGTGGGCTCCAGCTGTTGCGACGTAACATTAGCCACGAAATTATATTACAATATTTGTTGGTAAGATGAACTTAGTTTCAATTGAATTTATCAGAATGGTGTTCTTTTTTACTCTCAAGAACTGATTGCAAAATGCCACACAAGGACTATTTGACATGGGTTTCAGTAAAAATAAATATTGTTGCCGATATCAGAACATACATCGCGCCCTACCTCTCTTAATATAATGGGTTGCTGATATCTGGATCTCCAGTCAAAAGACTAAAATTGTTTTAGGGGCTTCCTCATTACTCGAAAGCCCGAACGATTTTACTTTTAGCTGATATAAAGACATTATCGGCACTGAAAGCAGTTGAGCCGATTTCCTCTGTTCTAATACTTTTGTTATACGCTCTGTTTCATCGTTAAATGACCTTGTTACTGCCGTCACATAAAATGAATAAAAGCAAATTACCACTTTAACTTTTAGACAGTGAAAATAAAACGCTGCTATTTCCATTGCTAACCTTTACAGAGCCTGCTACAGTACAGTATTACATGACATTCATCACAATATTATGCTGAAAACCCATGTCATCTAATTTTGCCATGGAAATAACAAAAACCCTTAAAAACAAACCACAAAAATGTCTGAAATCTCAACCATTGGACTTAAAGTCACAGAAAAAAGGGAATTAAACGCCAAACGACTGAATTATTTTAAAATAGTTTAAATTTTATCTTATTTTTACTAAAATTATCGACTAAAATGTTGCTATTTCGAAACAAAAAAAATAACTATTTCAACTTCACTGCGCATGCGCATTGTCTTAAGAATTGTCAGTAAATATGAGAGAATGTCAAGTTGCAACGTTTGTAATTATCTGAAGTGAAATCAAACAGTGACTTAAATAGACGAATTGGAATGTTGCAAATAATCAAATTTTATCAAAAGTTTATTTTTGTTGGCAATTACTGTAATGTGTTTCGATCAATAGATTTTAAAATTATGATAAAATTTTTAAAAAGGCAATCACATGGCCAAGCCAATATCCACATTTTTCATTTACTTTTGTTTGCCTTTTGTATATTATAATGTTCCCTGTTGTTGTTGTTGATGATGTTGTTGTTGTTGTTGCTGTTGTTGTTGTATTAGTAGTAGTAGTAGTAAAAAATGACAAGTTGTTCATTCTAAAAATAATAATTTAAGTCATTCCTCTTCTGGGCAATTTGTATTTTCACACCTGTTTTTATTTAAATAAAGTAAAACCAGAAACAATAATATTTGCGTGTAACTTTTGCAAATCTAACAATCCCATGTAAATAATTTAAATTTATTTTGTAATTAAATCATTTTCCCAAGGCAACAGTACAACTCTCTTGAACATCTTTGTTAAATTTAAACAATATCAAACAAAAGTGACTAGCCAACTTCTGTAGGTTAAATGCACGATAAACTTTCAGGTGAACGCTTCATCTTTAGTCTTTTCTTCAATTACAACCTCTTGGAATTCCGAATTTTGATGATTGAGTATTAATACTGCACTAGTGATCTACTTATTCTGAGACAGTTCTGTTTCATTCTCGCCCTGTTTTCAAAAATACTGACGACAAAATTATGTCAACATCTTCGACTCAACCAGGAATAAAACTAGCCAGTTGAAATGGATTGAACTGGCATGCAGGATATCTTTCTAAAAATCACATCACAGTATAAACCTCTATGTAATCGTATATTTCCTATGAAGTTCGTGTATGCTACATGTTAATCTTAAGAAATGTATCATTCCATAAAGACAGACTGAAGATGTATTTTCTAAACATGTCAGCTTACTGTATTCTGACAAACATCAATGCTACTGCTAATTATATTTGTGGCTATTACTACTATTTTGTTCTATAGTCTAAAAATAGATCTCCAACCCTGTGGATTTCACATTAGTCTTGATATCAAGGCTCTTATAAGATTATTTCCAAATAAGCCTTAATTTGAGAGGAGATCTAAGCGCTTCCCTGGTGGTTGCTTTTCGATTCTGGATGTTAGCAAATGGCAAATGGCTCAGTTGAAGCTAATCATACTCCTTAGTCGGTAGTGTAGTATGTTCAATTCTCACCAGTTGTTCCACTAAACGTTAAAACTAAATTAATCTTGATAATTAGCAACAGTAATTGTTATTTGGGGCTTAAATAATATTTCCAACTAGCGTCAGTGGTCCGAGATCGAACCCAGATAGTGCTTCTTTTTTAAAAAAACTGGCGCAATACAAATTTTCACTTCTTGATCTTGACATTGTGCCAAACTAACCTAACCTATGACAAGGTTATTTTCAGAATTATGAAATATCCTTATTTTTTATCATCATTGATGGCAAGTTTATTTTTAGAATGATGAAATATCATCATTCTGAACCATAGCAGAACTTCCCCCATAAGAACGTAGTGTCTTAATCATAAAAATAATCATCTTTTTCCATGAAATTATTCTTGCCTGAAGTTGTATCTCTGATTGCAAACTTTTCTTTTGTCGATATTTCTAGTTGCAAATCATTTCGCATTTTATATTTATCTTGCTTTTGGGGGTTTTTTTTGTTTTGTTTTGTTTTTTTCTAAGGTGGGTTTTTTTTTGGGGGGGGTCTTTTTTTTTTTTTGCATAGCTGGCAGGCCTGTTCTGTGAAACGGGTAGACCAAGTGAGCCTTTATGCTGTCGGAGTAGTTTTTTTCGATTCAGATAGAAACATTCCTTCATACAGGAGTAATATGTTCAGCTGAGTCATCCGTCAGAAAATTGCTTAATGTTTCTTTTGGTTTTGTCAGTAACTGTTTTTTTTTTTTTGTTTTTTTGTTTGTTTTTTTTTTTTGTAAAAGAGTAGGTAATGTAGGGTTGATGTAGAAGAAATCCTGACTTGATATTACTTGAGTGTTGTTAACATAATTACCCCGTTGCTATATGAATATGTAGTGTAGGAGGAATCCTTTACTACCTTTTATATTGAAAACCAAATTAAATTAAACGCACAACAATAATATAAACAATAAAAACTTCAGACACGTGTTGACATAAATAGAAAGAAATTGCATTTTTTGTGATATGAATTACATAATACTCGTATGAAGCGTGTAAAAATATTCTCAGTATGTCTTTTGTTTAAAAATCAGTGCTTACTTGGTTTGGTTCTGAAAATTTCGTTTGTGAGGATGGCGTTAGATATAGTTTGGTTCCGAGAAATTCATTTGTGAGGATGGCAAAGACGTGACTGTCTGTACTACTACTACTACTACTTATCTACTATGGGTACCCTAGTCTACATTACACTAATCTACTCTACGGACGCTCTTGTGGTGGAAAGGTCTTTTTGTAATGATAAGGATAGGGTGATATTCTTCGTTTCTATCATCACTGATGAAAAGGTTATTTTTAAAATCATGAAATATCCTTATTCAGTTATCATCACTGAGGGCAACGTTATTTCTAGAATTATGAAATATCATTATTCTCAAATATGACACAATCGAAGGGTAACAAATAACATAACAAATCGAAATATCATTCGAAGCCTAACAATGTAAAATATCATTCGAAACCTAAGAAATCAAAATATCATTCGAAGCCTGACAAATCATAAATCTATTTTAGTTGTATAACGTCTTTCCTTGTTATTTTAAAAACAATTCGAATGTGCAATTTTAACATTATTCATGCTTTTTCGAAATCAGTTCATGGCAACATTTCAACGCAGCACGATCTATGAATAAAAAAATAAAATGAAAGATATTAGAAACCTGATTTTTAAAATTTTGATACAGAAGAAAATTATTTTAACTCTCAATTAATAATTCCTTCATCCAAATAATTTAAATTGTAGACTAATCCTACACGCTCCTCAGATATTTTTAACCCATCCCGTCTATTCAAGACTAGAGATTTTGAAAAGTATCTATCCATTTTATATTATCGAAAAACATCTTAAATGGCACCTTAGTTCGCTTCGAGGTATTCTTGGAACCACAAGCACTTATCTCAGCGTCCCTTCTACTTCTCAAAATAATCTCTCAAAATATTCTTTCGGGATGGCTATCAACTGCTTCGTCACGTTCTGCTTAATCGAATCCACGGCGTTTTCGGTTTTGCAAAAAGCCATAATGAAGCCAAATTGCACTTTAGTGTAACTGACAGACGTAAACGGTGTGATGTTTCGAAAAAAACAGACATAATGCATGAACGTAAAAGAATCTATCACGCAGTCATTGTGAGAGCAATCGGCACAGAGTACACATACTCAGTCAGTGACATCACACCACAATCTCCGTAACCCCACGGACAAGTGTATTTTCAAGTATGCAAACTTGGTTCTGGTAAATTAGCAAATTACATTTCGGTCGAATAATATACCTCTTATATTACTATTCAAGATACAAAAGGCCAACTGCAATAGATAGATTCCATGAGAAATATCTCAGAATTCTAGAGTTATTTAAAGCCATTTTTATATTAAGACGCGTCGAATTCTGTTGTTATTTGAATCTTCGCCTGTCACGCAACTAGAGATTGAATGTTTGCTAATTACAATTGGAAATAAACATGCATTACCAGTAAATCAAAATGGCCGATAATTAACCAATAATAATCAACGGCAAACAAACAAGTCATACATTTTTTCATTTTTTTTTATTAATTTCTGCAAGTTTTACATTCTTTTTAAAAGCAACTGTCATTAATTGCTTCTTATCAACTGTTCTTGCATTATTTCCATTTTACTGCTCACAATAAATACAAGATTAAAATGACTTGAGCTTTTATGGGAGAAATAAAAAGGTGATTCATGAATGACAAATCAAAAAGAAAGTGTGGGATCTTCTAGTAATATAAACAAATCTGTTAATGACCATTTTTCTGTGTCTCCCTAACAAACATCATCACGTTAAATGATTTCACATTCAGCTACGCGTACAGTTGAGAATAAGAAATTGGCAATCTCTTTGTCCATCTACAGACGTGTGCAGTGCACATGTAATGTTGTCCGAATTAAAAGATTCACCGGACCTACATCTTCTATTTAAATATTTTCATTCTCACAAAATACACACTGAAAACTAAGATTTAACATTCAACTTGGTACTCTCACAAATAATTTATTTTGACTGGTTATAAGAAATGTTCTTAAAAATTGAAATTATATTCTCAACAAGACACAAGGGCTTTTTAAAAAGTACTCGCCCGTTCCGATCTGTGGCCATCAAACGGGCACATGCTATTGATCAGATTAATTTTGCAGTTCAACATACTTGTTAATACTGTGCTGCTGCTGATGCTGCTGCTACTGCTGCTATCATCTCCGAATAATTCGAAACTTTCCTCCTTTCAAACTCATTTTAAGCTTTATAAATAGGAAATAATAAAATGGTAACATGTGATAAGTAGGATAGATGACATTGAAAACAATCAATAGTCTCGCCAGCTCTGCAAAAAGAGAACATTATTCCACAGATTCCTTCGCCGTCTTTCCTTCAACGTCTTCTTCAATCGTCTCAAGTTATATTCGTATTCGGCCTTTCTGAAGATAATCCTTTATCAAGATACCTTCCTTATCACAAAAACTGTGGTCATGACGTCTTTACTCACATTTTCGCGCCCACTTGGCTGACAGCTTCTGCATACCGAAATAAATTACAGACCCAGTATATTCCCTGTATACCTTTAAATGTTTATTTAATTCTTTTGGCTGATATTCCTCGGTTAACTAAACTCAGGCCATGAATATCATCATCAATTTCAGCAGTTGACACTTGGGCTCCTAGACCATTCTATATCATGAAATCTCCACTCTAGCACATATTTTCTTTACAGGTGAGTGTGATAGACACTTGTCACCCAGTGTTTGCATCATAGATTATTTCATTTCATGTTTTTTTCTAGAGTAACAAGGGCTTCATGATGGCCAGGAGTTTCACATTTGACAGGGTTCAGTTAATCATCTGAAATAAATTAAAAAATAAATAAATACAAATCTTCCGCAAATTGGCTTTTTTTATATAAAAGAACGATCCCTCTTGCTACAGTGACATAATAACCTTCAGATGTTTAGACGTAGAGATGGCAAATATTCGTAATTGAACACTTAGATCTCCTTCTGTCTATTCACAACCAAGTGAGAAATGTATTGACAATAGGAAGAAAATATTGTCTCTTAAACTTTTAGATTGGCATATAAACTGGAAATTCGCATTGTCTTCGCGTTTAGATGACAAATTAGCAATTAATTACATATCTTCTATTTCTTGGGGAAATTAATGAACTCATGGCCTTGTGTCAGACTAAGCTAACTTTAAGAAATATCTTAACATCAAAAAACATCTGCGGTTTAGACAGTTGCTCATTTTTCAGTGTTCACGCTAAAATAAAAACCAATATTTTGCGGGTAGATTCTTTTCAGAATATTGGCGTAACACAATCTTCATGTCTTATTTATCTTTTGCTGAATTAAATCTTATTAAAAATAAAGAAAGATTTTTAATGAAACCTCGATTAACCTTGAGTTTTTTGTGATATCTACGTGGCCATTGCTGATTTTATTAAGTTTAATGGTAGAAGGTAAAATACAGAAACAAATTGTGCTGCATAATTATTCCAAGTAGACAAAGCTTTTCTGTTTTAAAACTTATCATTCATATTTTGCTCTTTTAATTGGATTCCAGCATATACTTTTGGTGCTGACAGAAAGAAACCTATTCGGGTTTTCTCAAGATTTTAATTTTTATAAGAAACAACAGTTTAGAAGAAAAGGTGGGTGAAAATGAATTTTAGATCGGTCGACTGGTCATTAGGAAAACGTAATGCCTTCACTTAAATCGACCATGTAACACATTTTATACGAACAATTATCAGTCTCGGCTTGAAACTTTCATTAAAATAAAAGAAGAATTTGCCAAAAATTAATGTTAAAAATGTTTAAAAAATCCGACTGAAATCAGCTTGAAATGGTCGGCAGACTGCAAGCTGTAGATTTATGATAAGGTTTTGAGATAATACCGAACCTCTCTGATCAATCAACAAATCCATTATTATTATTATCCGTTGCTTATTTCAGACCAATGGTCATCTCGCAGAAACTGGCTTGCTTACCAATGCTCTACGACATGCGCCCAAACACAGAATAGTGCAATTAGGCATACTTGTATGTATGAGCATATGTATGCAATCCCCTACATCCCCTACACCCATGTGTATGTATACAAAACATTGTACAAGATAATTTCATTTTGAAATAACAATTGATGTCAATGTCATTGTTTTTTTTTGCGGGGGGGTTTCCTTTTTTCCAGCTTGTCAACCGTTCCACCACCGGAGCCACTTGATAGAGTCAACAAATATTTGGCTCAAGCAATCACAGCAAGAAGTATCGAACAAGAGACGGCCAATCACGTCAATTTCATTACCCTCAGGTTCAAGAATTCGATCAAAGAGAAAAAGGTAAGAACTGTTTCCTCATGTTTTAATTGACAGGTTTTGTCATTATTGATTCATTTCGCATGTTCTTCTTTTCTTCTTTGCTGTTTTCTTTTCACTTTTCACTAACGAAAAATATATTTGACATAACTGTTTGTGTTTATCACTAGCACAGTAAAAACAGCAAATCGTAGCGAGATTTTGGTTCAGGGAAAAGAGAGAATAAAAGCAAATTAGAGTTCGATTTGCAGTTGTTTCACTCGTACTTAGGTTAAGTAAGGAGTCGCCTTTATTTATTTACAAATAACTCTAACAAATTATGATATAAAAAGGTATTTGTGTTCACTCCATAACAAATTTTTGGTATATAAAAATAAGAGGTGTTGATTTTCAAGGTAATCAGTCTTTCTCAATTTTGGAAATGGCGCATCACTGTCTTCCTACCTCATATGTCTCATTATTTGACTTTGTATCGAATTAAATTATGTTTGTTAAATATAAATTATCGAGATACCAAAAACGATAACTGATAACACTGATTTTATTTGTATTTACAAAGCTTTACTTAGCGTGAACAACTTCATTTCAGTTTTATGTAATTAAATCGATTTTTAAATAAATATTGCACAACTTTATTAAATTCTCAATAAAATGTTTTTACAGTGAATTTTTCTTGAAGACAGATTTACACATGCGAGTTTTATCCCCTACTTTCAAAAGAATTGTTAAAAAGACTTATCGATAAAGATTGAATCTTAGACATTAATGTCTATAGTTCTAAACATGAACGTAATTTTCAGCCTTAACAATAACGGTTTGATAGAAGACAACAGATCGCGTGTTTATATGGCTAGAACTTGGGATTTGCGCATGAACATTTATTCTTTCAAACGAAAGAAAAGAGCAACTGAAGCGATAAAAGAAAGAGTGGTTTAACTTTCCTGAGATAATTTTCATATTTTATTGAACACGAAAACAGTATCAATTCTTATCACAAATAATAATTCTTATTCTTATTACAAATAATAAACAATTGACCGGTTTGGTGAATGATAGTTTCAATTTTCACATCACTGTCTACGGTTGGTTTTTGTCTTCAAGATAAGTAACCTTCCTCTAATATATTTGAATGCAATCATAATCCTTTAATAGGCTCTGCACCAAATTACATTAAGTTTAGTAGGAAATCTTTCCAAATAAAAAACAAATTATTTGATAAACTATTTCTTAACGTGATTCACGATAGTAACAGAACGATTCATATTCGTCCTTCAGAAACAAATACATGAAATAAACGAATTATTTTTCAGGAAATGTCTAAATCTCCAAGATATTTTTCAATCTTAAGTAATTTGGAGCAAAGAGCGGTTTTTCAGATTTTTAAATAATTTGTAATCTCAGACTTGAATCGATTCGGCGACTTTTTTGACAGAACACCTGAAATAGAAGCATCAAATCAATTGCATGCATTAAAATGATTTCCCATTTTGACTATTAATCGTTTTTTGTTTTGTTTGTTTTTTCATGTCGGACCATTTCCTTTGGAACTACAATTTCCTATCATCAAACATTTTAGATTTATTTACTCATAGATTAAAAAAAACGCATAAAAAGCCGCTCTGCACAAAAGACTTTTACCAAAATCCTTCAAACATTTAATTCTTCTTTGCCAAAGATTGTTAATGACCCTCTCAGAAATCAATGGCGAAATACCAAACAGCCGTATTTTTATTTGTGTAGAGAACACAAAATGGTTTATAAATTCCAATTTCCATCTCAATTTTATTCTAATCGGTTTCAGAGATGCGTAGGCGTGTGTGTGTACGTGCGTGTGTACGCGTGTATGCATGTGCGTGTGTACGGAAGAGTGTGAGTGTGTGTGTGTGTGTGTGTGTGTGTGTGTGTGTGTGTGTGTGTGTGTGTGTGTGTGTGTGTGTGTGTGTGTGTGTGAATTCTTATCTATATTTTTTATTCTGTTTTCTTTTTCAGTATCAAGGAGTCGACGATATTGCCTTTGGAAGCAGTATGATTTGTTCAATGGTCATGCTAATTTGTACAGCAGGACTACAAGTCGTTGTCTTACCACGGTAAGCAAACATTACTTTTCGCAAACAAAACAGAAAAACAAAAAAATCTCAACTACAAGTTTGAAAATCATTAGTATATTTTTAATGACGATTTGTTTTTGCAAGAGAAATATGTAAACACTTTATCGATATTCAAATATTTAAAGATCATCTGAGCAAAAGATTAGACCCCTCTCCAAAAGAATACTATTTCAATATTTTGTGTATTAAGACAAGGAACCTGAAATGCAGTTAACTACAATGAAATCTAATTTGTACACATAAGTGTCTGTCGTTTTGCAACAGTTGACAAGTTTCACTCGGGGATCAATTCACTAATGACTTCGATCCCCCATTGAATGCTCTTAGTGCGAGACCAAGTTAAATTTACTAAATAACGATATATATATAATACATATATATATATATAGAGAGAGAGAGAGAGAGAGAGAGAGAGAGCACAAGCTTCCATATATTATTGAGTGTATTTCGAACGACTGAGGGAGTGTTTATAATTAAATAATACAAACAATGATACAAAGTGGAATGATTTACAAAACTGCGTCTAAAAACTCCGCAGGAAGGATTTCGTAAGAAGAAAATACGCTTCGTTAAAGAATATATTTACTAACCTAGTATCAAACAAGTCATAGATCGAATTAATAAATTAGTTTGCATTTAAAATAACTATGATCCCTTCAGTCATTTTCAGTTGAAAGTATTGTTAAAAAGAATTATCGATAAAGATTGAATGTTAGACTTTAATGTCTACAGTTCCATATACTGTCCCCTGAGATCTCATTCGACATAATTTCATTGGTCAAAAGCAGCTTAATTAGTTTAACATTTACATGAATAAAACTGGCCGAATTCAAAAACATTTTGCTTGATTATATCCTTGAATAAATGTTTTGTGTTCCTTGCAAATAAAAAAGCCATTATATTTTCAAATATTAAAAAAGGAAATAAATGAAATACAAAATGCAAGATTTCGTTTAAAAATAATTACCGTCGTTTTTGATATTTCTATAAAACATAAACTCATTAAACTGTTTTTCTATTGACACCCATTTATCGAGGCGAAAGAAAAAATGATTTTTCTGTTTTCAGATAATTGTTTAGTCATTAGCTGATGATTAGCAGATAACAAGATATTCAGATGTGGAGAAACATAGAAATTGTAATTCTACAGCGAAAGGAATTTTATTCCCTTCAGCCAGAACAAATTCATTTGAAGATGATGCTGCATCAGAATATTTGCGTAGAGGGCCGTGCTATCCATAAAACCTATCAACTGACATTTAGTCCTTATCTGATTTTGAAATTAACTGTTGGTGCCAACAGGAAAGTGGCTACATGTAATGTGCCTGCTGTAGTGTGATGGTTAACAAGCTAGTTTAACACAGCGTTGGCAATGATTTCGATCCCAGCGGAGTATTCCCAATATTGTAGCCCCTTGCTAAAACTTTCAACTAACGTCAGTAACTATTTACAAAGATACGAAAGTCTGTGCGACTCATTGAAAATGCAAGTTGTATATTATTCTTGCTGTAGAGAGAAGAGACGAGGATGAAAACGAGAGATAAAGCTAACTCTATCTTCCGTTCATATTATAATTATACATCAGATAAAAAATCTGTTTATTTCTACAGAAACTGGACTGTTTAGTTTACTAACACAAAAAAGTAGAGAATTGAGACAATATGCAATAAAATTTCCCTCTGATTATAATGAATTCATTTACTTTTAATGTTGTTGCTATTATTATTATTATTATTATTATTAGTTACTACTAGTAGTAGTAAAGCATATAACTGAATTTATTTATTGGCTGTGCAACCAATAAAGCCTCCATCATATGATGACCTTGGTATTGGGACATAAAATATCATAAACAATTCTTGTGTGAACCGGTAATACCTTCCTAGTTGGTTGTGTATCACAATATAAGAAGATTAGATCCATACAGATGCCACATTAATCTGATGTTGAGGTCACTTAATATATTTCTTTCATTCTTATATAAATATTTTTATCATTTAATCCCAATTAAATTTTGTTTAATCGAAAATTCTACCAAACAACCATTTTTATTTCAAAAGAAATTCAATTTTAGAAATATCATATTTGCCATGAAATAACGCATACACATACTTGCACGCGCGCATAGACATTTTTTAATCTTAGTTAAGGTTGGCCATAAAAAAGTTATATTGTTATGGTGGGAGAATTATTAAGTTATCATTTCTTTTTCCACACTAAGTTTCTACAAAACTTGTATTCTTCAAGTGCTTTGGATACCCAAGCTAAGTGGTTTTCACAATCGCTATTTCTCGATTCATACTGTTACCATCGTTATTATGCTGCATAATTACCTGTCGGAAATAAGTTGTCATCGGACCTCTAACATGGTAGAAGCTATAAGGATTGTCGAAAGAGCAAGTGAGTTACATGCGGGATGTGCTAAGTTAAAAGTTAATAGCAATTGCAACTAAATTAACTACAAACTTAAACTATTCTGTCAGGATGTTCTTTCGTTGTGATAGCAGACCCTACAGCCTTGTAGAGAAAAACTGCAACAAAAACCTATGATGTAGGGAGCTTTACTGCCAAAATCCCTCAGAAGGACAACAGCACTTAAATCCCAGGTGAAATTTTTAAGTCGATAATGCAAGATATTTTCTCGCTTAAACCATCTCCAGTGCAGGCTTTTCCACATGTCTCCTGTTGTCATTGAAATTCTGGCTAAATCTTTGTCCACAAAGTTGAGTTATGACTATAACGAAACGAAAGTTACAATCTTCTGAACAAAATGATCGTTAGGTTTAATTATAGTTTTTCTTTTTCTCTTATCTTCCAGGACATTTTTACTGCTGTTATTGTTCCTGGCAGCTTTCTGTTGGATTGCTATCATTTTGATAATGATTCTAAGCATCAAATTAAAGGTAAGATCATCTCAAGGATTGAACTCTCCACTTCCAAAGAATTAGCATCTGTATCCACTTGTCTTGTTGCAACCATAATCGTCATATGCCTTTTTCCAAGTCAAGATTCTTTGGACATCAATTTATAAACACAAATTTTACCTCATGTAAATATTTTAAATCAAAATAATGTTTGCTTTTGATGAGATAGTTGCATTTTAACTTCTGATGCTAATGATATTGAATGCTGATTTTCAAAGCAGAAATCAACCCTTGCCTACTTGCGCCTATAATCATAGAAAATCTAGTAAAATATAAAACGTTGGAACTGCCATGTCTTACCTCATTGTGGCATCAGACCATGCTGAATGTAATCAGCAATAATGTTAAGACAAATAACATATTTATATATATATACGTATTTAAATACACACACACACACAAACACAAACACACACACACACATATATATATGCACATTTATATATATATGCATATTTATATATATGCATATTTATATATATATATATATATACGCACATTTATATATATATGCATATACATATATATATATATATATATATATATATATATATATATATATATATGGATATAATTTAGACGTATTATGTCTATTTATTTTAGTTTTATGCTCATTCAAGTGAAACGTAAAACCAACATATGTATTAACCTTTTTCATCAGAGATGCAATTTCTCAAAGAACATTTAAATTGATATACAATGTTAGTCTTTTTTAAGATGCTAATTGGTCGAGAATAATTGTTTTGGACGACTAGGTTGGTTGCATTAAATTTAGTGTAGTATTTAATTAATTATATTGTTTTACTTGGATCGGTGGGGGATATATTAGTATTTATGAGTCTTTTTAGAAATTTTCCCTCTTCCTTATAGTTGAATGCATTTGATTACGGTATAGTTGTTTGATATATTTAGTGTTATTTGATGATGTATTATGCTTTTTATTTATGTTTATATATATATGTTTTATATTCATGCTTTTTATTTATGTTTATATTTTCAATAGCTCGTATAATTTGTCCATCAACGATGTAATTATGAAATTCATTGTTAATGAGGGTTTGTTTAATATTTTTTTAATTTAGTATAGAAACTTTTTCTTTTTAAAGAGTTTGGTTTTGCACGGTTTATTAAGTTTTGTATAATAACTATTTTGTAATAGGATATTCACTTTTATAGTTGAGAGTACACGTGTTTATGCTAGTTGTTTTGTTTTTATATATGGGTAGGTAGTAAATGTATTATTATTAGTGTTTGTCAGTACATCAAGAAACGGGATTTTATTGTCACTGTTTTAAGTTTGCATCTTAACTTAAGTACGGAGTTTTTGGGGTTTTTTTTTAATTCCTGTATTTCGCCTACGTGTTTGACTAATATCAGAATGTCATCTACATATCTTAGGTAAATGGAGTTTTTTTTATGATATTATAAACATCTACATATATTTTAATCCCCAGAAGATGGTCTCAGATCAGATTGAAAGTACTTCGAAAAATAAAAATTATTTGAAAGACAATTTAGGATTTTCTCCTAATCAATTTTCTGCAGCCACCAAGAAATTAATTCGTGGACTTGAAAGGATGAAAACTAAAATAAACAGACATAATACGTCTAAATTATTTAACAAAACCTGCTTGAATGAAAATATACTGCTTAAATATATATGTGTGTGTGCGCGCGCTCGCGCGTGTTTGTGTGTGCGCGCGCGCGTGCGTGTGTCTGTGTGTGTGTGTGTGTGTGTGTGTGTGTGTGTGTGTGTGTGTGTGTGTGGCATTGGCGGATCAGCCTAAAGAGCAAGATGAATTCCCATGTACAGGGATATTAGAAGGAATTTATGCATCTGGAAAGCGTGTTGTCAGCCATACAAACAACCCCACATACTAAATAAATGACTATTTTACTTTCTCCATATACGAAGGTTTTCGAGGAAATATTCTTTCTTGTTTTTCGGTTGGCACAGAAAATAAACAGGAGTTGTTCATTTTTCCCTACGTTGTGTTGCAATTATTATTCCAGTCGGGCTGTGGAAAAAAAGGGTTACAGCCACGGTTCACAATTTATGCTTACCCTTGGAAGAATTTCCAGTGGGAGGGGGCGCTTCCCTCGCAGAAAATACATATATCATCGAGACTGCAACCAGAAAGATTCCATAACTAATTTTAGACTTTCGGCATACAACAACAAATCGTCTACGCAACAAGAAGTACCACTACAGTGTCTAATCGTAGTGCACTGGTCCGCAGTTTGAACTTGTAAATTACGAGTTGTGAATTTACTCCACATTCTCTCTCCTTGTGCCAAAACGAATCTATGCTTAACAAATAGAGACCAGATATACCACTACACAGTGCTATACACATTTCGGTACCATTGAAAGTAACAAGAAATTTCGATGTAACAATCATAAGGTGGTTACGCAACAAGTCTTCACATCATTGTGCCAAACTAATCTTATTTTTGTAAATATCTGAGTACGTGCGTATACTTTATATATGTATATACATGCATTCACACACACACACACACACACACATATATATATATATATATATATATATATATATACGTACGTATCGATATGTAGGTTTTCTTAAAATGTTATATATCTAGTAATGCGCTAAAATATCGATCAGTTCAATATCATAAGTTACTGACCACTAATTTTGATCAAGCGATTGTCTTTCTTCATCTGCTTGAGAAATAGTCAAATATTTCTTACGGTCGATTACTAATAGCAAAATAATTTTTTGTTAAATTTAAATTACTACCACGAGAAACCACCTGCTTGTTTCAAAGTATTTCTTTAGCAATCATTCGCGGCATCACACTTGCCATTATGCCAAATGCGGGGGATTATGACAAAATTACATTTTTTAAATATTCATACATTACAGAATTTATCATATTCAAGACACGTGCCAATGATTTCTTTTTAAATGTTGATGTTTTTATTTATTTATTCTTGGACATCGTATCTGGTGAGATGTAATCCAAGTAAATAAAAAACACCTTTTTACGTCAGCACATGACGTATCTAGACGTCACGCGTTGTCTCGCTTTTCGGAAACATGACGTAAGTATAAGTTATTGAACTGAGGCAACTCACTGTTGAACAGTGACTCGCTATCTCGCCTAGCAGACTCTTACGACAGTAGTGTGTTCACTTCTAACTAGATGCTCAACACATTTAGCCTTGTGCTAAACTAAATTAAGTAAATATCAAACGTTCCAACTCGTTCTATTCTTAGCTAGTTCGTCTCGCAGGCTAGAAGTGTGTTGCGAAAAAAGATATCAATAATAAGATTGATTAAAATAATGGCATTATTGAGTTAGAGTTGTGTGATAGAAAGTAACAATACGATGGAATCAATTTAATAAGCATATAAGTGCAAATGTCCCATCTAAAAATTTCAAAATATTTCACGTGTTTGGGATTTTTTTACTTTGGTTAAATAATATTTAATACTTTAATGAAGATATATATAATAATTTATTTCTGACTAAGTTTATATTTCCGCTGCGTACTATTACCATTTTACTATTTTTCCTTAGATTATGGATTATTGGGCCTAATACGGCTTTCCATTTTCCAAGTCTCTGTTAGTCACAAAAGTGCAATTCAATTATTCATTGCGTATAGTCCGCTATTATAAATTTGAGACATCAATGACTGAAGACTCCAGCAATAAAGCGAAAGGAATGAGTGTCAGGAACTTTTCCTGCTATAGATCGTCAAATACAAATGTTGTCTTATAAATATATATATATATATATATATATATATATATATATATATATATATATATATATATATATATATACTGTAAGCAAATTGGTGCCACGCTGCATTTTTAAACACCTTTAAATGAAATATTTTTGTATATTTTTAAAGTAAAAGATACAAGTTCAATAACTAAATTGTATTTTGAAAAAAATTAAAAAAACAGCATAATATTTTTATTTTTGTCAATAAAACCACCACCTGACTTAACTACTGCTTTACAAATTCTTGGCAATCTTTCCAACATATTCTAAAAGAAAGTAGTTGGCAGACCCTCCCAAGCATTCTTCAAGCACTGAAAAATTCACTCTCACTCTTCGAACTCTCCTATCCAATTCATCCTCTGAGTGAAATCAGGAAATTGAGGCGGCCTAAATCATAATTTAAAATTTTTTTTTTTTTGACACGCGGTAATTTTGACATAATTTAGAATAGTGTTTTGCATCATTTGATTTTTTGAAAAGGAATTTTTTTCAATTATGCGTAAACCAGATGGTATAGCATGTCTTTGCAAAATCGAATGATATTGTTCAATTTTCATAATTCCCTTGGCCTGAATAAAATCCACAGCCTTTTTGGTAATCACAAAAGGTCTACAAAAAATGGTTTATGGTGAAAACAAAATATAATGTTTTTCATACAAAATATTCAGAATTTAACAAAATGTATTGTGGACTGACGAATCAAAATTTCAAATTTTTGATAGTAAGAGAAGCCTGGAAAAAGACAGAAAAAATAAAAGCAAAATAAAAACTGTGGTTACTGAATTTTATCTTTCACTATAAAATACAAAAATATCTTTTTAATGTATTTTTTAAGGAAATGCTATTTTGCCTGTAGTGCATATAGTGTATATATGAGACGATAAAAATAGAGAGAGGAAGAGAGTGCGAGGGAAACATGTGAGAGTTTTATTATTATTATTATTATTATTATTATTATTATTATTATTATTATTATTCAGATGTTTTGGTGATATTCATCAAAAGTTCCAACACGTTTACTCAAATCTTCGGCACTCTCCTCGGCTTTCTCACTCAACTCAACAGTGCTGTGCTCTAAATTGTTTCTTCAATTTTTCTTCGATTGATTCTTCCAAAACATTTTTCATGGATCTTCAAGATTGATAAAGTGTGGCTACAACTGCCACTTCTTCTAGTCCGCCTCAAAAGATCCTGCTGGGACATCCACTATTTGATAGATTCTCTTGTTTCGTGCTTTTGGTTAGACAATAACTATAAAAGAACAAATGTATGTTTCGTTGTTATTAGCTTCTAGCATAATTCTACAATTTTCGAAAATATAAAAACATTAGCTATAAAAAAATATCCTTATTTTATGTACATAATATAATTATGTTAAACTGCTATACCAATATGATGTGGTCATTAGTTAAAATAGTTTGTTCTCTGAACTTAGGACGTTAATTTATACGTTTTTCGAGAAGAACCTTTAATGGTTAAACATTAACATATTAATAGTTGGCGGTACTAAATTTTATTACAGAATGAAGACTGTCTAAGTGACTTTTAGAAAACTAAAATGTCTTGTTGACTGTACAGCATGGCAATGGTGATTCTAAACAATGAACAGATTTTTTTAAAAGAAGGCATTTATTGAGAAAAAAAGAATTGGCAGTACAAAATAAATTATCGGTGATGCTTCATGTTTATTCTCTATATAATTTATACTTCTTTTAACTCTTTATAGGTCTTCTTTATAGATCTTTTTGGGAAGAACTTCAATGCTTAGTAAGTTGGGGAATTACACAATTCAGATTACATCTTAATTGTCGCCATAAATATTGATGACTTCTCTCATAAACCTGAAGTTTTCATCTCGTGGTAAACATCCTTAAAATCCAGATAAATGTTATGATTTTGTTATTCATTTATTGTTTGGCTGTGTTTAGTAATTTAATTAATTTATCATTTAAATTTAATCTAATTTAAATTTAATTTAAACGAAAACTGTAATTTTTTAGATATTCACAAATAATGATCAGTGATTATGGGAAGAATTCTAGAATTTATGAACAACTTACTCTGAAACTTTTTGTATTTCTTGTAATTCGATAGACTAAACTTAATATTTACTTGTGTCCAAATGCTAATGCTAATACCAGTATGATCAGCTATGAATTGTTCTTATGACACCCTGACACAAATAATCGCATTTTACAATAGTAAATATTTTGTTATTTGATAACTCCGAAAAATATTTTTTTTGTTATATTCAGCAAAAAAGTACTGTATTTTATAAGGATTGACAGCAAACCAAGCCTTTGCAAGATCTTTGAACACCTGCAATAAAAAAGGAACATATATTTATTCTGGCATCGTACGATAAAAGATAATATATTTTGTAGCAATAATTGTTCATGTAAAATGGATTTGATTTTTAAGGAAAGACAATTATTGAAAATCTAACATATTTTATTATTTGCTTTGGTCGCCAGCAAATTCAAGGAACTTTATAAAAATCCAGAAGGCAAAATTTTCAATGAAAAAAATTATCATACTAAATATCATGTTATAATTCAGTCTGTATTTTGAACGGAATATTTCTTTACGCACAAGAAAATATCATTTATGTCGGCGACTATTGTAACTTGATTAACATGCTTCTATCACATTCCAATTTTCAAATGTAGTGAGTTCGATCCTCAGACGCTCTGCGACTGCTCCTGTCTTGATGACAGTATAAACTAAGTAAATAGCAACAAATATATAATTTTTACAAATCTAATTTCCAAAAGATGTAAATTATATATATATATATATATATATATATATATATATATATATATATATATATATATATATATATATATATATATATATATATATATATATATATATGATTATTATAATATATATATATAATTATCATGGATATTGTTTCGTTTTCTTGAATAGGAATTTCCACGAAAGAAAATAAATCTTGATGTTTCGTTCCCTTACCCAATTTCTATCATTTTGTATGACGATTTTCCCTTTTCATGCAACTTTTTCTTTACTGTTTCTATACTTCCTTCGACACAAGTGGAGGTCTCTCTGAGAATCGAACTCAATTGCAGTGGCTTGTAAAACTAGCCATTACTCTACAACAGACAACACTAAAATATGTTTTTGTGAATTTGCATCGTAATATTTCAAAATATCTATCTGATTTTTCTCTATATTTCAGTGTACACCTTTTGACATCCGAAAGTCATCAACTCTTCGAATGTTTATTATTATAACGACTGTGGTGTTGATATATGCATCGGCACAAGTGAATGTAGTAAGGATTTCTTCTTCCTATTTTAGAAATGTTTTATTCGTGCGGTTAAAATATATCTCAACATACTACGAAGCCAAAATTCAGAAAGTACCTTTACTAAAAATAGTTTTCGATAAAATTTCTTTTTCACATAAAAGCCGAGTCAAGTTAATAAAACATAATCAAGCATAAATCCACTGACCAATGGAACTGAGTGTTAAGAAAATAGAAAGATGTTTCATATCACACTCAACTGCATTGAATCATCCATGGAACTATCTTTATGGAATATTTTTATCAAGTAAAATTATATATTTAGCTCATGTATGTGCATGTATGTATGTATATATATATATATATATATATATATATATATATATATATATATATATATATATTTGTGTTTACCTAAAGTTAAAATCTTTAAAAAGACAAGAATACTTTGCTACATTTGCTGATACGTTTCATTCTTTCTGTTTTCATTCTTTCAGTTTTGCTGCACTCCTGGTTTGATCTTAAACTACACATTATCAAAACTATCAAGTTTCCATCTCAGCGGGTTTGAAAACAGCCCAACATTCGGTAAACACCTGCGATGCGAATTGCCGCAATACATTTACTTCAGTTGCATCATGAGTTTTATTTGTGTCTCCACTTTCCTCAGGCTATCGGCCGTTCTCAAGTTAGCCATCATGTTTAGTATGGCCGCTGTTTGTATTGTGCTGATGGAGTACACACATCGCCCACTTTTTGTGCAATTTGACTACCTTCATCAGTAAGTAAATTTTCTCAAATAATAGCGTAGTTTCTGTATCATAACTATCTTCATTGCTTTTGGCATAGTTCACAATAAAGAAAAACAAAAAATATGATTAACTTTACAATTTCACATAATGAAATGACTACTATTAATAAAAAAGCATATTTAACCAAACTGTTCATAGATAATTGAATTGAAAGATGAAAAGGCCCGCTATTCATTGTAGTCAATGAGAGATTTAATGAGTTTGATTTGAGATTTCGACTTAATTTTACATTCATTTCTTTATACATCAAGTGCGATGAGATATTCAGCATTTTTTGTTTTGTTTTTTGTTAGATTTTTTAATCTGTCGGCGATAATAAAGAATATATAATAAAGAAAATATATATTTTACCCCTGAATTGCTATTTGGGGTGGTTTCCCGCTGCATTCTCCACGGTTTTGGAATTCAGAGTTCTCCTTCTCCTAGACTGGCTTGAGAGGCCAGTTTACTTTTTTATAAATTTTCGAATTGATAACAGTTACGAACATCTCTCCAAGAATCGAAAAGTTCGTTTTTTAGCAAACCATTTTCTTATATTTTTATAGTGAGAAGTTTATGTGAAGTTATTAATGCGACAAAATTACTTAATTTCGATAGAAACTCAAATACAACCTATTAAACGGGATTAACAATAAAGATCATGCAGAATATTTTAAATATATATATTTTAAATATCTTCCAGCAAAGAGTTTAATAAACGCCCTATCGGATCATAGTTTTATGAAAAAGAAAAACAACGCTCCTTTGGGTTCCTTGTTTACAAATACCTCAAGAACAACGTTGTAGGATTCAAAGCTACTTCAAATGTCAAATAAGAACTAAATTATATATATATTCGACGCTTTTGGTCACTTTGCGTCTTCTTAACCAGTACTTTTACAAACATCATCAATCAATTGTCAAAGTTTGCTACTGGTCCCTTCATGAAGTTAGCGTCTACGGGAACCCTTGGCTTCTTGAGAAAAAAAATAAATTCATAATAAATTTCTTTATCTTCAAATCAGCAATTTTTCAGAGATATTTTCTCATGCCAAAATTCTATAATTAACACATGGCCACTTAACTTGCCGGTACTTAAAATGATATCTTGGAAAAATAAATAATGGTAATTCTCTCTATCCCGTTTCGGCAAATAATTTCGGAATATTTTCTCATGCCAAAATTTTTATAATCAACATATGGCCTGTCGCCTGATATCTTAAACGCTTTTTTCTGATTCTCGTGTTTTCTCAGTTTACAAACATCATTAATCAATTGTCAAAATCTAGATCGGTAAGAACTGTAGCTACATTACCTTTTCTTATTTCCTGTATTGATCAAATTGACAGTGACCTAAAATCTTCCAAATCATTACTTGAAGATGGATACGGACAATGTGGAACAAAGTTGACTGTTCAGATGGAGGTAGTCTTTCAGATTCTAACTTCTTCATCGATGTTGCGGCATATTCCATATACTTGATGTACCTGAGTGAGTCCATTGTGCCGTTTGGTTTTCCTCCATATATCTTGAAAAAATATGTGCCCCCGCAGATGCAATTTGGGCAGGAGAAGCAGTTGCAGCAGCTAAAGTAGAGCAACAAAAATGGATCTCCTTTGATTTATGAATAAGTCTGATTATCTCACATTTCCCACGCCCAGATACAGCTGACGTTGCGTGGATGACTGGCAAGATTTGTAAAACGTAAGAATTTGTCTTCTCTGCGATTTCATGGCTACTGAGCAGCTTCTTCGTCTTTCCCCGAGACTTCTTTCCCTCGAAACGCATATAGATGTCAGCTATATCTGGGGAAAAGTGGAAAGTAAACGAACAAGTATGCCTGTGTCATCAGCTATTACAATCACTAACTTTCCTTCAGTGGCTAGTTTAAGCGCTTCAGATACAATGTCTGTGTCTGCGTCTCCCTCATTCCAACCCTATGTTCCAACCCGATGAATATCTGCTTCCAAGAAACAGCATAACATCTGATCTTTGTTCTTCTTGTTTGAGAGGAAGATCTCTTGATGAACAGCAACTTGCAATCCATCTTCGATTTGTAGCTGATTTTCTGTTTTTCAACTTAACATTTTGGAATCAAATGTAAGTGTACCTGATTTTATTATTTTTCAATTGAAAATGTTGAAATCACAAGGAATTATAGCAACTTTTGTCATTTTTCAATTGCAAATGATGTAAGCAATTATAAGTACTGCTGATCTTATCATTTTTTCCATTGAAAATATTGAAATCAAATGGAATTATTGCAGATTTTGTTATTTGTCAATTGAAAATGTTGAAAAAAATGGAATTATTTTGTAATTATAAATTTTGAAATCAATTATAATTATAGCAGATTTGGTTATTTGTCAATTGAAAATTTTGAAATCATTAGGAATTATAGGAGATTTTTCATTTTTCAAATGAAAATATTGAAATCAAATAGAATTATAGCAGATTTTGTTATTTCCCAATTGAAAATGGTGGAATCCAATGGAATTATGGCAAACTTTGTTCTTTTTAATTGAAAGCAAAAGAAATTATAGCGGATTTTGTTATTTCCCAATGGAAAATGCTGACATAAAGTAGAATTATATCAGATCTTGTTATTTTTCAATTGAAAATTTTGAATTCTACTAGAATTATAGCAGATTTTGTATTTTTCAATTGGAAATGATGAAGTCAAATATAATTATGTTATTTTACAAATGAAAATGTTGAAATGAAGTGGAATTATAACAAAATTTGTTATTTTTCTCTTGAGAATGTTGAAATAAATAGAATTATAAGAGATTTTGATATTTTTCAATTCAAAATGTTGAAATCAAATGGAATTATAGCAGATTTTATCATTTTTCAATTGTAAATGTTGAAATCTATTAGAATTATAGCAGATTTTGTCATTTTTCAATTGAAAATGTTAAAATAAACTAGAATGGAATATGTTGCAATCAAATGGAATTATAGCAGATTTTGTTATTTTTTGAAATTGTCAAAATCGAGTAGAATTATAGAAACTTTCATTATCATTCAAGACAAAGTTTGAAATGAAGTAGAATTATAGAGATTTTGTTAATTTTCAATTGGAAATGTTGAAATTAAATAGAATTATATCTGATTTTGTTACTATTCAAATGAAAATGTAGAAATCAAATGGAAGCATAACAGATTTTGTTCTTTTTCAATTGTAAATGTTGAAATCAAAGGCAATTATAGCAGATTTTGTTATTTTCCAAATGAAAATGTTCAAATCAAGTAGAATTATAGCAGATTTTTTTACTTTTCAATTTCAAATGCTGAAACCAATTTAAATTAAAACTGATTTCATTAACTTTCAAAAAATTTTGAAATCAAGTAGAATTAAATAGATTTTGTTATTTTTCAATTGTAAATGTTGAAATTAAATAGAATTATGTCTGATAACTGATTACTTTTCAATTACAAATGTAGAAATCAAATGTTATCATAGAAGATTTTGGTATTTTTCAATTCAAAATGTTGAAATCTAGTAGAATTATAGCAGGGTTTGTGATTTTTCAATGGGAAGTTTGAAATTAATTTGAATTAAAGGAGATTTTTTTTACTTTTGAATTGAAAAATTTGAAATCACACAAAACTCTAGGAGATTTTGCTAGTTATCAGTTTGCAAATGTTGAAATCAAATAAAATTATAGCGGATTTTGTTATTTTTCAATTGAAAATGTAGAAATCAAATGGAATTATAGCAGATTTTGTTATTTTTCAAATGAAAATGTTGAAATAAATTAGAATTATAGCAGATATTGCCATTTTTCTATCAAAACTGTTGAAATCACTTAGATATTTTGCCGATTTTAATATTTTTCAATTGATAAGAGAAGTATTGCAGATTTTCTTATTTTTTAATTGAAAATTTTGAAATAAAGTAGAATTATATGAGATTATATCACTTTTCAACTGGAAATGTTGAAATCAATTTGAATTAAAGGAAATTTTGTTATTTTTCATTTGGAAATGATGAAATCAAACAGCATCATAGGGGATTTTCTTGCCTTTCAATTGAAAATCTTCAAATCAAGCAGAATTATTTCAGATTCTCTTATTTTTCAATTGAAAATGTTGAAATCAAATGGAATTATAGCAGATTTTATTATTTTTCAAACGAAATTGTTGAAATCCAATGGAATTAGAGAAGATTTTGTCATTTTTCAAATGACAATTTTGAAACTGATTAGAATTATCGCAGACGTTGTCATTTTTCAATTAAAATATTGAATCATGTAGAATTATAGCAGAATTTCTTATATTTTTCCATTGAATTTGTTGAAATCACAGCATATTACAGCAGATTTTATTATTTTTTAATTAAAAATGTTGAAATCAAGTAGAATTATAGTAGATTTTGTCATTTTTCAATTGCAATTATTGAAAACCAAATTGAATTAAAGCAAATTTCGTTAAATTTTAAAAAAATTTTGAAATCAAATAGAATTATAAAGATTTTTTAATTTTTCAATTGCAAATATTGAACGCAAATAGAATTATATCAGGCTTTGTTACTATTCATTTGAAAATGAAGAAAAAAATGGAATCTTAGAAGATTTTTTTATTTTTCTATTAAAAATATTAAAATCAAGGAGAACTATAGGTTTTGTAATTTTTCAATTGGAAATTTTGAAATTAATTTGCATTAAAGGAGATTTTGGTACTTTTGAATTGAAAATTTAGAAATCACATAAAATTCTAGCAGATTTCAACATTTTTCATTGACAAATGTTGAATTCAAAAAAAAATATAGCAGATTTTATCATTTTTCATTTGAAAATGTTGAAATCAAGTAGGATTATAGCAGATTTTTGCATTTTTTAATTGAAAATATTGAAATCAAGTAGAATGATAGGAGATTTTTTCATTTTTAAATAGAAAATGTTCAAATCAAGTAGAATTATAGCAGATTTTGACATTTTTTAATTGAACATGTTGAAATCAAGTAGAATCATAGCAGATTTTATCATATATAATTGGAAATGTTGAAATCAAGTAGAATTATAGCAGATTTTATCATTTTGTAATTGAAAATGTTGAAATCAAGTCGAATTATAGCAGATTTTATAGTTTTTTAAAAGAAAGTATTGAAATCAAGTAGAAATATAGCAGATTTTGTCATTTGTCAATTGAAAGCATTGAAATAAAGTAGGATTATAGCTGGTTTTATCATTTTTTAATTGAAAAGGTTGAAATCAAGTAGAATTATAGCAGATTTTTTCATTTTTCAATTGAAAATGTTCAAATCAAGAAGAATTATAGCAGATTTTAACATTATTTAATTAAAAATGTAGAAATCAAGTAGGATTATAGCAGATTTTATCATTTTTAATTGAAAATGTTGGAATCAAGTAGGATTATAGCAGATTTTTTCATTTTTTAATTGAAAATGTAGAAATCATGTAGAATTATAGCAGATTTTGTCCTTGTTTAACTGAAAATGTTAAAATCAAATAGAATTATAGCAGATTTTATCATTTTTAAAATTATAGTAGATTTTTTCATTTTTCAATAGAAAATGATGAAATCAAGTAAAATTATAGCAGATTTTTTCATTTTTTAATTGAAAATGTTGAAATCAAGTAGATTTATAGCAGATTTTTTCATTTATATTCGAAAATGTTGAAATGAAGTAGAATTATAGCAGATTTTTTCATTTTTTAATTGAAAATGCTGAAATCAAGTAGGATTATATCAGATTTTGTCATTTTTTAATTGAAAATGTTGAAATGACGTAGAATTATAGCAAATTTTGTCATTTATAATTGAAAATGTTGAAATCAAGTAGAATTATAGAAGATTTTATCATTTTTTAATTGAAAATGTTGAAATCAAGTAGAATTATAGCAGATGTTTTCATTTTTTAATTGAAAATATTGAAATCAAGTAGGATTATAGCACGTTTTATCATTTTTTAATTGAAAATGTTGAAATCAAGTATAATCATAGCAGATTTTGTCATTTGTTTATTGAAAATTCTGAAATCAAGTAGAATTATAGCAGATTTTGTCATTTTTCAATAGAAAATGTTGAAATCAATTAGAATTATAGCAGATTTTGTCCTTTCTTAATTGAAAATGTTTGAATCAAGTAGGATTATAGTAGATTTTGTCATTTTTAATTGAAAATGATGAAATCAAGTAGAATTATAGCAGATTTTATCATTTTTTAATTGAAAATGTTGAAATCATGTAGAATTATGGCAGATTTTGTCATTTATAATTGAGAATATTGAAATCAAGTAGAATTATGGCAGATTTTAATATTTTTTAATTGAAAATGTTGAAATCAAGTAGAATGATAGCAGATTTTGTTGTTTATAATTGAAAATGTTGAAATCAAGTACAATTATAGCAGATTTTATCATTTTTTAATTGAAAACGTTGAAATCAATTAGAATTATAGCAGATTTTATCATTTTTTAATTGAAAATATTGGAATCAAGTAGAATTATAGCAGATTTTACCATATTTAATTGAAAATGTTGAAATCATGTAGAATAATAGCAGATTTTGTCATTTATAATTGAGAATATTGAAATCAACTAGAATTATGGCAGATTTTATCATTTTTTAATTGAAAATGTTGAAATCAAGTAGAATTATAGCAGATTTTATGATTTTTTAATTGAAATGTTAAAATCAAGTAAGATTATAGCAGATTTTATGATTTTTTAATAGAAAATGTTGAAATAAAGTGGAATTATAGCAGATTTTGTTGTTTATAATTGAAAATGTTGAAATCAAGTACAATTATAGCAGATTTTATGATTTTTTAATTGAAAACGTTGAAATCAATTAGAATTATAGCAGATTTTATCATTTTTTAATTGAAAATATTGAAATCAAGTAGAATTATAGACGATTTTACAATATTTAATTGAAAATGTTGAAATCAAGTAGAATTATAGCAGATTTTGTTGTTTATAATTGAAAATGTTGAAATCAAGTACAATTATAGCAGATTTTATCATTTTTTAATTCAAAAAGTTTGAAATCAAGTAGAATTATAGCAGATTTTATGATTTTTTAATTGAAAATGTTAAAATCAAGTAAGATTATAGCAGATTTTATCATTTTTCAATTGAAAATGTTGCAATCAAGTAGAATTATAGCAGATTTTATCATTTTTTAATTGAAAATGTTGAAATCAAGTAGAATTATAGCAGATGTTGCCATTTTTTAATTGAAAATATTGTAATCAAGAAGGATTATAGCAGATTTTATAATTTTTTATGTGAAAATCTTGATATCAAGTAGGATTAAAAAGATTTTTTCATTTTTTTAATTGAAAATGATAAAATCATGTTGATTTATAGCAGATTTTATCATTTTTTAATTGAAAATGTTGAAATCAAGTAGAATTATAGCAGATTTTATCATTTTTCAATTAAAAATAATGAAATCAAGTAGGATTATAGCAAGTTTTATCATTTTTTAATTGAAAATGTTGAAGTCAAGTATAATCATAGCAGATTTTGTCATTTGTTTACTGAAAATGTTGAAATCAAGTCGGATTATAGCAGATTTTGTCATTTTTTAATTGAAAAGGTTGAAATCAAGTAGAATTATAGCAGATTTTATCAGTTTTTAATTGAAAATGTTGAAATCAAGTAGATTGATAGCAGAATTTTTCATTTATAATAGAAAATGTTGAAATGACGTAGAATTATAGCAGATTTTTTCATTTTTTAATTGAAAATGCTGAAATCAAGTAGGATTATAGCAGATTTTGTCATTTTTTAATTGAAAATGTTGAAATGAAGTAGAATTATAAATAATTTTGTCATTTATAATTGAAAATGTTGAAATCAAGTAGAATTATAGCAGATTTTGTTGTTTATAATTGAAAATGTTGAAATCAAGTAGAATTATAGCAGATTTTATCATTTTTTAATTGAAAACGTTGAAATCAATTAGAATTATAGCAGATTTTATCATTTTTTAATTGAAAATGTTGAAATCATGTAGAATTATAGCAGATTTTGTCATTTATAATTGAGAATATTGAAATCAAGTAGAATTATGGCAGATTTTATCATTTTTTAATTGAAAATATTGAAATCAAGTAGGATTATAGCAGATTTTATCATTTTTTAATTGAAAATGTTGAAATCAAGTAGAATTATAGCAGATTTTGTTGTTTATAATTGAAAATGTTGAAATCAAGTAGTATTATAGCAGATTTTATCATTTTTCAATTAAAAATTTTGGAATCAAGTAGAAGTATAACGGATTTTATCATTTATAATGGAAAATGTTGAAATCAAGTAGGATTATAGCAGATTTTCTCATTTTTTATTTGAAAAGGTTGAAATCAAGTAGAATTATATCAGATTTTTTCATTTTTCAATAGAAAATGTTGAAATCAAGTAGAATTATAGCAGATTTTTATATTTTTTAATTGAAAATATTGAAATCAAGTAGAATTATAGCAGATTTTTTCATTTATATTTGAAAATGTTGAAATCAGGTAGAATTATAGCAGATGTTGTCATTTTTTAATTGGAAATATTTAAATCAAGTAGGATTATAGCAGATTTTATAATTTTTTAATTGAAATTGTTGAAATCAAGTAGGATTAAAGCAGATTTTTTCTTTTTTTAATTAAAAATATTGAAATCTGGTTGATTTATAGCAGATTTTATCATTTTTTAAAAGAAAATGTTGAAATCAAGTAGGATTATAGCAGATTTTATCATTTTTTAATTGAAAATGTTGAAATAAAGTAGGATTATTGCAGATTTTGGCATTTTTAATATAAAATGTTGAAATCAAGAAGGATTATAGCAGATTTTATCATTTTTTAATTGAAAATGTTGAAATAAAGTAGATTTATAGCAGATTTTGTCATTTATAATAGAAAAGGTTGAAATGAAGTAGAATTATAGCAGATTTTTTAATTGAAAATGTTGAAATCCAGTAGGATTATAGAAAATTTGGCATTTTTCAATTGAAAATGTTGAAATGAAGTAGAATTATAGCAAATTTTGTCATTTATAATTGAAAATGTTGAAATCAAGTTGAATTATAGCAGATTTTATCATTTTGTAATTGAAAATGTTGAAATCAAGTAGGATTATAGCAGATTTTTTCATTTTCTAATTGAAAATGTTGAAATCAAGTACGATTATAGCAGATTTTGTCATTCTTTAATTGAAAATGTTGGAATCAAGTAGGATTATAGCAGATTTTTTCATTTTCTGATTGAAAATGTTGAAATCAAGTACGATTATAGCAGATTTTGTCATTCTTTAATTGAAAATGTTGAAATGAAGTAGAATTATAAATAATTTTGTAATTTATAATTGAAAATGTTTAAATCAAGTAGAATTATAGCAGATTTTTTTGTTTATAATTGAAAATGTTGAAATCAAGTAGAATGATAGCAGATTTTGTTGTTTATAATTGAAAATGTTGAAATCAAGTAGAATTATAGCAGATTTTATCATTTTTTAATTGAAAACGTTGAAATCAATTAGAATTATAGCAGATTTTATCATTTTTTAATTGAAAATGTTGAAATCATGTAGAATTATAGCAGATTTTATCATTTATAATTGAGAATATTGAAATCAAGTAGAATTATGGCAGATTTTATCATTTTTTAATTGAAAATATTGAAATCAAGTAGGATTATAGCAGATTTTATCATTTTTTAATTGAAAATGTTGAAATCAAGTAGAATTATAGCAGATTTTGTTGTTTATAATTGAAAATGTTGAAATCAAGTAGTATTATAGCAGATTTTATCATTTTTCAATTAAAAATTTTGGAATCAAGTAGAAGTATAACGGATTTTATCATTTATAATGGAAAATGTTGAAATCAAGTAGGATTATAGCAGATTTTCTCATTTTTTAATTGAAAAGGTTGAAATCAAGTAGAATTATAGCAGATTTTTTCATTTATATTTGAAAATGTTGAAATCAGGTAGAATTATAGCAGATGTTGTCATTTTTTAATTGGAAATATTTAAATCAAGTAGGATTATAGCAGATTTTATAATTTTTTAATTGAAATTGTTGAAATCAAGTAGGATTAAAGCAGATTTTTTCATTTTTTAATTCAAAATATTGAAATCTGGTTGATTTATAACAGATTTTAACATTTTTTAAAAGAAAATGTTGAAATCAAGTAGGATTATAGCAGATTTTATCATTTTTTAATTGAAAATGTTGAAATAAAGTAGGATTATCGCAGATTTTGGCATTTTTAATATAAAATGTTGAAATCAAGAAGGATTATAGCAGATTTTATCATTTTTTAATTGAAAATGTTGAAATAAAGTAGATTTATAGCAGATTTTGTCATTTATAATAGAAAAGGTTGAAATGAAGTAGAATTATAGCAGATTTTTTAATTGAAAATGTTGAAATCCAGTAGGATTATAGCAAATTTGGCATTTTTCAATTGAAAATGTTGAAATGAAGTAGAATTATAGCAAATTTTGTCATTTATAATTGAAAATGTTGAAATCAAGTTGAATTATAGCAGATTTTATCATTTTGTAATTGAAAATGTTGAAATCAAGTAGGATTATAGCAGATTTTTTCATTTTCTAATTGAAAATGTTGAAATCAAGTACGATTATAGCAGATTTTGTCATTCTTTAATTGAAAATGTTGGAATCAAGTAGGATTATAGCAGATTTTTTCATTTTCTGATTGAAAATGTTGAAATCAAGTATGATTATAGCAGATTTTGTCATTCTTTAATTGAAAATGTTGGAATCAAGTAGGATTATAGCAGATTTTTTCATTTTCTGATTGAAAATGTTGAAATCAAGTACGATTATAGCAGATTTTATCATTTTTTAATTGAAAATGTTGAAATGAAGTAGAATTATAAATAATTTTGTCATTTATAATTGAAAATGTTTAAATCAAGTAGAATTATAGCAGATTTTGTTGTTTATAATTGAAAATGTTGAAATCAAGTAGAATTATAGCAGATTTTATCATTTTTTAATTGAAAACGTTGAAATCATGTAGAATTATAGCAGATTTTGTCATTTATAATTGAGAATATTGAAATCAAGTAGAATTATGGCAGATTTTATCATTTTGTAATTGAAAATATTGAAATCAAGTAGGATTATAGCAGATTTTATCATTTTTTAATTGAAAATGTTGAAATCAAGTAGAATTATAGCAGATTTTGTTGTTTATAATTGAAAATGTTGAAATCAAGTAGTATTATAGCAGATTTTATCATTTTTCAATTAAAAATTTTGGAATCAAGTAGAAGTATAACGGATTTTATCATTTATAATGGAAAATGTTGAAATCAAGTAGGATTATAGCAGATTTTCTCATTTTTTAATTGAAAAGGTTGAAATCAAGTAGAATTATATCAGATTTTTTCATTTTTCAATAGAAAATGTTGAAATCAAGTAGAATTATAGCAGATTTTTATATTTTTTAATTGAAAATATTGAAATCAAGTAGAATTATAGCAGATTTTTTCATTTATATTTGAAAATGTTGAAATCAGGTAGAATTATAGCAGATGTTGTCATTTTTTAATTGGAAATATTTAAATCAAGTAGGATTATAGCAGATTTTATAATTTTTTAATTGAAATTGTTGAAATCAAGTAGGATTAAAGCAGATTTTTTCATTTTTTAATTCAAAATATTGAAATCTGGTTGATTTATAGCAGATTTTATCATTTTTTAAAAGAAAATGTTGAAATCAAGTAGGATTATAGCAGATTTTATCATTTTTTAATTGAAAATGTTGAAATAAAGTAGGATTATCGCAGATTTTGGCATTTTTAATATAAAATGTTGAAATCAAGAAGGATTATAGCAGATTTTATCATTTTTTAATTGAAAATGTTGAAATAAAGTAGATTTATAGCAGATTTTGTCATTTATAATAGAAAAGGTTGAAATGAAGTAGAATTATAGCAGATTTTTTAATTGAAAATGTTGAAATCCAGTAGGATTATAGAAATTTGGCATTTTTCAATTGAAAATGTTGAAATGAAGTAGAATTATAGCAAATTTTGTCATTTATAATTGAAAATGTTGAAATCAAGTTGAATTATAGCAGATTTTATCATTTTGTAATTGAAAATGTTGAAATCAAGTAGGATTATAGCAGATTTTTTCATTTTCTAATTGAAAATGTTGAAATCAAGTACGATTATAGCAGATTTTGTCATTCTTTAATTGAAAATGTTGGAATCAAGTAGGATTATAGCAGATTTTTTTCATTTTCTGATTGAAAATGTTGAAATCAAGTACGATTATATCAGATTTTGTCATTCTTTAATTGAAAATGTTGGAATCAAGTAGAATTATAGCAGATTTTTTCATTTTCTGATTGAAAATGTTGAAATCAAGTACGATTATAGCAGATTTTATCATTTTTTAATTGAAAATGTTGAAATCAAGTAGTATTATAGATTTTATCATTTTTGAATTGAAAATGATGAAATCAAGTAGGATTATAGCAGATTTTATCATTTTTTAATTGAAAATATTGAAATCAAGTAGAATTATAGCAGATTTTACCATATTTAATTGAAAATGTTGAAATCATGTAGAATTATAGCAGATTTTGTCATTTATAATTGAGAATATTGAAATCAAGTGGAATTATGGCAGATTTTATCATTTTTTAATTGAAAATATTGAAATCAAGTAGCATTATAGCAGATTTTATCATTTTTTAATTGAAAATGTTGAAATCAAGTAGAATTATAGCAGATTTTTTTATTTCTCAATTGAAAATTTTAAAATAGAGTAGAATTCTAGCAGATTTTATCATTTTGTAAATGAAAATGTTGAAATCAAGTAGGATTATAGCATATTTTATCAATCTTTAATTTAAAATGTTGGAATCAAGTAGGATTATAGCAGATTTTTTCATTTTCTAATTGAAAATGTTGAAATCAAGTACGATTATAGCAGATTTTCTCATTTTTCAATTGAAAATAATGAAATCAAGTAGGATTATAGCAAGTTTTATCATTTTTTAATTGAAAATGTTGAAATCAAGTATAATCATAGCAGATTTTGTTATTTGCTTATTGAAAATGTTGAAATCAAGTAGAATTATAGCAGATTTTGTCATTTTTCAATTGAAAATGTTGAAATCAAGTAGAATTATAGATTATATCATTTTTTAATTGAAAATGATGAAATCAAGTAGGATTATAGCAGGTTTTATCATTTTTTAATTGAAAATGCTGAAATCAAGCAGGATTATATCAGATTTTGTCATTTTTTAATTGAAAATGTTGAAATGACGTAGAATTATAGCAAATTTTGTCATTTATAATTGAAAATGTTGAAATCAAGTAGAATTATAGCAGATTTTGTTGTTTATAATTGAAAATGTTGAAATCAAGTACAATTATAGCAGATTTTATCATTTTTTAATTGAAAATGTTGAAATCAAGTAGAATTATAGCAGATTTTATGATTTGTTAATTGAAAATGTTAAAAACAAGTAAGATTATTGCAGATTTTATGATTTTTTAATTGAAAATGTTGAAATCAAGTAGTATTATAGATTTTATCATTTTTGAATTGAAAATGATGAAATCAAGTAGGATTATAGCAGATTTTATCATTTTTTAATTGAAAATATTGAAATCAAGTAGAATTATAGCAGATTTTACCATATTTAATTGAAAATGTTGAAATCATGTAGAATTATAGCAGATTTTGTCATTTATAATTGAGAATATTGAAATCAAGTGGAATTATGGCAGATTTTATCATTTTTTAATTGAAAATATTGAAATCAAGTAGCATTATAGCAGATTTTATCATTTTTTAATTGAAAATGTTGAAATCAAGTAGAATTATAGCAGATTTTTTTATTTCTCAATTGAAAATTTTAAAATAGAGTAGAATTCTAGCAGATTTTATCATTTTGTAAATGAAAATGTTGAAATCAAGTAGGATTATAGCATATTTTATCAATCTTTAATTTAAAATGTTGGAATCAAGTAGGATTATAGCAGATTTTTTCATTTTCTAATTGAAAATGTTGAAATCAAGTACGATTATAGCAGATTTTCTCATTTTTCAATTGAAAATAATGAAATCAAGTAGGATTATAGCAAGTTTTATCATTTTTTAATTGAAAATGTTGAAATCAAGTATAATCATAGCAGATTTTGTTATTTGCTTATTGAAAATGTTGAAATCAAGTAGAATTATAGCAGATTTTGTCATTTTTCAATTGAAAATGTTGAAATCAAGTAGAATTATAGATTATATCATTTTTTAATTGAAAATGATGAAATCAAGTAGGATTATAGCAGGTTTTATCATTTTTTAATTGAAAATGCTGAAATCAAGCAGGATTATATCAGATTTTGTCATTTTTTAATTGAAAATGTTGAAATGACGTAGAATTATAGCAAATTTTGTCATTTATAATTGAAAATGTTGAAATCAAGTAGAATTATAGCAGATTTTGTTGTTTATAATTGAAAATGTTGAAATCAAGTACAATTATAGCAGATTTTATCATTTTTTAATTGAAAATGTTGAAATCAAGTAGAATTATAGCAGATTTTATGATTTGTTAATTGAAAATGTTAAAAACAAGTAAGATTATTGCAGATTTTATGATTTTTTAATTGAAAATGTTAAAATCAAGTAAGATTATAGCAGATTTTATCATTTTTCAATTGAAAATGTTGCAATCAAGTAGAATTATAGCAGATGTTGCCATTTTTTAATTGAAAATATTGTAATCAAGAAGGATTATAGCAGATTTTATAATTTTTTATGTGAAAATCTTGAAATCAAGTAGGATTAAAGAAGATTTTTTCATTTTTTTAATTGAAAATGATAAAATCGTGTTGATTTATAGCAGATTTTATCATTTTTCAATTGAAAATAATGAAATCAAGTAGGATTATAGCAAGTTTTATCATTTTTTAATTGAAAATGTTGAAATCAAGTATAATCATAGCAGATTTTGTCATTTGTTTATTGAAAATGTTGAAATCAAGTCGGATTATAGCAGATTTTGTCATTTTTTAATTGAAAAGGTTGAAATCAAGTAGACTTATAGCAGATTTTATCAGTTTTTAAAAGAAAATGTTGAAATCAAGTAGGATTATAGCAGATTTTATCATTTTTTAATTGAAAATGTTGAAATAAAGTAGGATTATCGCAGATTTTGCCATTTTTAATATAAAATGTTGAAATCAAGAAGGATTATAGCAGATTTTATCATTTTTTAATTGAAAATGTTGAAATAAAGTAGATTTATAGCAGATTTTGTCATTTATAATAGAAAATGTTGAAATGAAGTAGAATTATAGCAGATTTTTTAATTGAAAATGTTGAAATCCAGTAGGATTATAGAAAATTTTGTCATTTTTCAATTGAAAATGTTGAAATGAAGTAGAATTATAGCAAATTTTGTCATTTATAATTGAAAATGTTGAAATCAAGTAGAATTATAGCAGATTTTATCATTTTGTAATTGAAAATGTTGAAATCAAGTAGGATTATAGCAGATTTTTTCATTTTCTAATTGAAAATGTTGAAATCAAGTACGATTATAGCAGATTTTGTCATTCTTTAATTGAAAATGTTGGAATCAAGTAGGATTATAGCAGATTTTATCATTTTTTAATTGAAAATGTTGAAATAAAGTAGGATTATCGCAGATTTTGGCATTTTTAATATAAAATGTTGAAATCAAGAAGGATTATAGCAGATTTTATCATTTTTTAATTGAAAATGTTGAAATAAAGTAGATTTATAGCAGATGTTGTCATTTATAATAGAAAAGGTTGAAATGAAGTAGAATTATAGCAGATTTTTTAATTGAAAATGTTGAAATCCAGTAGGATTATAGAAAATTTCGCATTTTTCAATTGAAAATGTTGAAATGAAGTAGAATTATAGCAAATTTTGTCATTTATAATTGAAAATTTTGAAATCAAGTTGAATTATAGCAGATTTTATCATTTTGTAATTGAAAATGTTGAAATCAAGTAGGATTATAGCAGATTTTTTCATTTTCTAATTGAAAATGTTGAAATCAAGTACGATTATAGCAGATTTTGTCATTCTTTAATTGAAAATGTTGGAATCAAGTAGGATTATAGCAGATTTTTTCATTTTCTGATTGAAAATGTTGAAATCAAGTACGATTATAGCAGATTTTATCATTTTTTAATTGAAAATGTTGAAATCAAGTAGTATTATAGATTTTATCATTTTTGAATTGAAAATGATGAAATCAAGTAGGATTATAGCAGATTTTATCATTTTTTAATTGAAAATATTGAAATCAAGTAGAATTATAGCAGATTTTACCATATTTAATTGAAAATGTTGAAATCATGTAGAATTATAGCAGATTTTCTCATTTATAATTGAGAATATTGAAATCAAGTAGAATTATGGCAGATTTTATCATTTTTTAATTGAAAATATTGAAATCAAGTAGCATTATAGCAGATTTTATCATTTTTTAATTGAAAATGTTGAAATCAAGTAGAATTATAGCAGATTTTTTTATTTCTCAATTGAAAATTTTAAAATAGAGTAGAATTCTAGCAGATTTTATCATTTTGTAAATGAAAATGTTGAAATCAAGTAGGATTATAGCAGATTTTATCAATCTTTAATTTAAAATGTTGGAATCAATTAGGATTATAGCAGATTTTTTCATTTTCTAATTGAAAATGTTGAAATCAAGTACGATTATAGCAGATTTTGTCATTTTTCAATTGAAAATAATGAAATCAAGTAGGATTATAGCAAGTTTTATCATTTTTTAATTGAAAATGTTGAAATCAAGTATAATCATAGCAGATTTTGTTATTTGTTTATTGAAAATGTTGAAATCAAGTAGAATTATAGCAGATTTTGTCATTTTTCAATTGAAAATGTTGAAATCAAGTAGAATTATAGCAAATTTTGTCATTTTTTAATTGAAAATGTTGAAATCAAGTAGAATTATAGATTATATCATTTTTTAATTGAAAATGATGAAATCAAGTAGGATTATATCAGATTTTGTCATTTTTTAATTGAAAATGTTGAAATGACGTAGAATTATAGCAAATTTTGTCATTTATAATTGAAAATGTTGAAATCAAGTAGAATTATAGCAGATTTTGTTGTTTATAATTGAAAATGTTGAAATCAAGTACAATTATAGCAGATTTTATCATTTTTTAATTGAAAATGTTGAAATCAAGTAGAATTATAGCAGATTTTATGATTTTTTAATTGAAAATGTTAAAAACAAGTTAGATTATTGCAGATTTTATGATTTTTTAATTGAAAATGTTAAAATCAAGTAAGATTATAGCAGATTTTATCATTTTTCAATTGAAAATGTTGAAATCAAGTAGAATTATAGCAGATGTTGCCATTTTTTAATTGAAAATATTGTAATCAAGAAGGATTATAGCAGATTTTATAATTTTTTATGTGAAAATCTTGAAATCAAGTAGGATTAAAGAAGATTTTTTCATTTTTTTAATTGAAAATGATAAAATCGTGTTGATTTATAGCAGATTTTATCATTTTTCAATTGAAAATAATGAAATCAAGTAGGATTATAGCAAGTTTTATCATTTTTTAATTGAAAATGTTGAAATCAAGTATAATCATAGCAGATTTTGTCATTTGTTTATTGAAAATGTTGAAATCAAGTCGGATTATAGCAGATTTTGTCATTTTTTAATTGAAAAGGTTGAAATCAAGTAGACTTATAGCAGATTTTATCAGTTTTTAAAAGAAAATGTTGAAATCAAGTAGGATTATAGCAGATTTTATCATTTTTTAATTGAAAATGTTGAAATAAAGTAGGATTATCGCAGATTTTGCCATTTTTAATATAAAATGTTGAAATCAAGAAGGATTATAGCAGATTTTATCATTTTTTAATTGAAAATGTTGAAATAAAGTAGATTTATAGCAGATTTTGTCATTTATAATAGAAAATGTTGAAATGAAGTAGAATTATAGCAGATTTTTTAATTGAAAATGTTGAAATCCAGTAGGATTATAGAAAATTTTGTCATTTTTCAATTGAAAATGTTGAAATGAAGTAGAATTATAGCAAATTTTGTCATTTATAATTGAAAATGTTGAAATCAAGTAGAATTATAGCAGATTTTATCATTTTGTAATTGAAAATGTTGAAATCAAGTAGGATTATAGCAGATTTTTTCATTTTCTAATTGCAAATGTTGAAATCAAGTACGATTATAGCAGATTTTGTCATTCTTTAATTGAAAATGTTGGAATCATGTAGGATTATAGCAGATTTTATCATTTTTTAATTGAAAATGTTGAAATAAAGTAGGATTATCGCAGATTTTGGCATTTTTAATATAAAATGTTGAAATCAAGAAGGATTATAGCAGATTTTATCATTTTTTAATTGAAAATGTTGAAATAAAGTAGATTTATAGCAGATTTTGTCATTTATAATAGAAAAGGTTGAAATGAAGTAGAATTATAGCAGATTTTTTAATTGAAAATGTTGAAATCCAGTAGGATTATAGAAATTTGGCATTTTTCAATTGAAAATGTTGAAATGAAGTAGAATTATAGCAAATTTTGTCATTTATAATTGAAAATGTTGAAATCAAGTAGGATTATAGCAGATTTTTTCATTTTCTAATTGAAAATGTTGAAATCAAGTACGATTATAGCAGATTTTGTCATTCTTTAATTGAAAATGTTGGAATCAAGTAGGATTATAGCAGATTTTTTCATTTTCTGATTGAAAATGTTGAAATCAAGTACGATTATATCAGATTTTGTCATTCTTTAATTGAAAATGTTGGAATCAAGTAGAATTATAGCAGATTTTTTCATTTTCTGATTGAAAATGTTGAAATCAAGTACGATTATAGCAGATTTTATCATTTTTTAATTGAAAATGTTGAAATCAAGTAGTATTATAGATTTTATCATTTTTGAATTGAAAATGATGAAATCAAGTAGGATTATAGCAGATTTTATCATTTTTTAATTGAAAATATTGAAATCAAGTAGAATTATAGCAGATTTTACCATATTTAATTGAAAATGTTGAAATCATGTAGAATTATAGCAGATTTTGTCATTTATAATTGAGAATATTGAAATCAAGTAGAATTATGGCAGATTTTATCATTTTTTAATTGAAAATATTGAAATCAAGTAGCATTATAGCAGATTTTATCATTTTTTAATTGAAAATGTTGAAATCAAGTAGAATTATAGCAGATTTTTTTATTTCTCAATTGAAAATTTTAAAATAGAGTAGAATTCTAGCAGATTTTATCATTTTGTAAATGAAAATGTTGAAATCAAGTAGGATTATAGCATATTTTATCAATCTTTAATTTAAAATGTTGGAATCAAGTAGGATTATAGCAGATTTTTTCATTTTCTAATTGAAAATGTTGAAATCAAGTACGATTATAGCAGATTTTCTCATTTTTCAATTGAAAATAATGAAATCAAGTAGGATTATAGCAAGTTTTATCATTTTTTAATTGAAAATGTTGAAATCAAGTATAATCATAGCAGATTTTGTTATTTGTTTATTGAAAATGTTGAAATCAAGTAGAATTATAGCAGATTTTGTCATTTTTCAATTGAAAATGTTGAAATCAAGTAGAATTATAGATTATATCATTTTTTAATTGAAAATGATGAAATCAAGTAGGATTATAGCAGGTTTTATCATTTTTTAATTGAAAATGCTGAAATCAAGCAGGATTATATCAGATTTTGTCATTTTTTAATTGAAAATGTTGAAATGACGTAGAATTATAGCAAATTTTGTCATTTATAATTGAAAATGTTGAAATCAAGTAGAATTATAGCAGATTTTGTTGTTTATAATTGAAAATGTTGAAATCAAGTACAATTATAGCAGATTTTATCATTTTTTAATTGAAAATGTTGAAATCAAGTAGAATTATAGCAGATTTTATGATTTTTTAATTGAAAATGTTAAAAACAAGTAAGATTATTGCAGATTTTATGATTTTTTAATTGAAAATGTTAAAATCAAGTAAGATTATAGCAGATTTTATCATTTTTCAATTGAAAATGTTGCAATCAAGTAGAATTATAGCAGATGTTGCCATTTTTTAATTGAAAATATTGTAATCAAGAAGGATTATAGCAGATTTTATAATTTTTTATGTGAAAATCCTGAAATCAAGTAGGATTAAAGAAGATTTTTTCATTTTTTTAATTGAAAATGATAAAATCGTGTTGATTTATAGCAGATTTTATCATTTTTCAATTGAAAATAATGAAATCAAGTAGGATTATAGCAAGTTTTATCATTTTTTAATTGAAAATGTTGAAATCAAGTATAATCATAGCAGATTTTGTCATTTGTTTATTGAAAATGTTGAAATCAAGTCGGATTATAGCAGATTTTGTCATTTTTTAATTGAAAAGGTTGAAATCAAGTAGACTTATAGCAGATTTTATCAGTTTTTAAAAGAAAATGTTGAAATCAAGTAGGATTATAGCAGATTTTATCATTTTTTAATTGAAAATGTTGAAATAAAGTAGGATTATCGCAGATTTTGCCATTTTTAATATAAAATGTTGAAATCAAGAAGGATTATAGCAGATTTTATCATTTTTTAATTGAAAATGTTGAAATAAAGTAGATTTATAGCAGATTTTGTCATTTATAATAGAAAATGTTGAAATGAAGTAGAATTATAGCAGATTTTTTAATTGAAAATGTTGAAATCCAGTAGGATTATAGAAAATTTTGTCATTTTTCAATTGAAAATGTTGAAATGAAGTAGAATTATAGCAAATTTTGTCATTTATAATTGAAAATGTTGAAATCAAGTAGAATTATAGCAGATTTTATCATTTTGTAATTGAAAATGTTGAAATCAAGTAGGATTATAGCAGATTTTTTCATTTTCTAATTGAAAATGTTGAAATCAAGTACGATTATAGCAGATTTTGTCATTCTTTAATTGAAAATGTTGGAATCAAGTAGGATTATAGCAGATTTTATCATTTTTTAATTGAAAATGTTGAAATAAAGTAGGATTATCGCAGATTTTGGCATTTTTAATATAAAATGTTGAAATCAAGTAGGATTATAGCAGATTTTTTCATTTTCTGATTGAAAATGTTGAAATCAAGTACGATTATAGCAGATTTTATCATTTTTTAATTGAAAATGTTGAAATCAAGTAGTATTATAGATTTTATCATTTTTGAATTGAAAATGATGAAATCAAGTAGGATTATAGCAGATTTTATCATTTTTTAATTGAAAATATTGAAATCAAGTAGAATTATAGCAGATTTTACCATATTTAATTGAAAATGTTGAAATCATGTAGAATTATAGCAGATTTTCTCATTTATAATTGAGAATATTGAAATCAAGTAGAATTATGGCAGATTTTATCATTTTTTAATTGAAAATATTGAAATCAAGTAGCATTATAGCAGATTTTATCATTTTTTAATTGAAAATGTTGAAATCAAGTAGAATTATAGCAGATTTTTTTATTTCTCAATTGAAAATTTTAAAATAGAGTAGAATTCTAGCAGATTTTATCATTTTGTAAATGAAAATGTTGAAATCAAGTAGGATTATAGCAGATTTTATCAATCTTTAATTTAAAATGTTGGAATCAATTAGGATTATAGCAGATTTTTTCATTTTCTAATTGAAAATGTTGAAATCAAGTACGATTATAGCAGATTTTGTCATTTTTCAATTGAAAATAATGAAATCAAGTAGGATTATAGCAAGTTTTATCATTTTTTAATTGAAAATGTTGAAATCAAGTATAATCATAGCAGATTTTGTTATTTGTTTATTGAAAATGTTGAAATCAAGTAGAATTATAGCAGATTTTGTCATTTTTCAATTGAAAATGTTGAAATCAAGTAGAATTATAGCAAATTTTGTCATTTTTTAATTGAAAATGTTGAAATCAAGTAGAATTATAGATTATATCATTTTTTAATTGAAAATGATGAAATCAAGTAGGATTATATCAGATTTTGTCATTTTTTAATTGAAAATGTTGAAATGACGTAGAATTATAGCAAATTTTGTCATTTATAATTGAAAATGTTGAAATCAAGTAGAATTATAGCAGATTTTGTTGTTTATAATTGAAAATGTTGAAATCAAGTACAATTATAGCAGATTTTATCATTTTTTAATTGAAAATGTTGAAATCAAGTAGAATTATAGCAGATTTTATGATTTTTTAATTGAAAATGTTAAAAACAAGTAAGATTATTGCAGATTTTATGATTTTTTAATTGAAAATGTTAAAATCAAGTAAGATTATAGCAGATTTTATCATTTTTCAATTGAAAATGTTGAAATCAAGTAGAATTATAGCAGATGTTGCCATTTTTTAATTGAAAATATTGTAATCAAGAAGGATTATAGCAGATTTTATAATTTTTTATGTGAAAATCTTGAAATCAAGTAGGATTAAAGAAGATTTTTTCATTTTTTTAATTGAAAATGATAAAATCGTGTTGATTTATAGCAGATTTTATCATTTTTCAATTGAAAATAATGAAATCAAGTAGGATTATAGCAAGTTTTATCATTTTTTAATTGAAAATGTTGAAATCAAGTATAATCATAGCAGATTTTGTCATTTGTTTATTGAAAATGTTGAAATCAAGTCGGATTATAGCAGATTTTGTCATTTTTTAATTGAAAAGGTTGAAATCAAGTAGACTTATAGCAGATTTTATCAGTTTTTAAAAGAAAATGTTGAAATCAAGTAGGATTATAGCAGATTTTATCATTTTTTAATTGAAAATGTTGAAATAAAGTAGGATTATCGCAGATTTTGCCATTTTTAATATAAAATGTTGAAATCAAGAAGGATTATAGCAGATTTTATCATTTTTTAATTGAAAATGTTGAAATAAAGTAGATTTATAGCAGATTTTGTCATTTATAATAGAAAATGTTGAAATGAAGTAGAATTATAGCAGATTTTTTAATTGAAAATGTTGAAATCCAGTAGGATTATAGAAAATTTTGTCATTTTTCAATTGAAAATGTTGAAATGAAGTAGAATTATAGCAAATTTTGTCATTTATAATTGAAAATGTTGAAATCAAGTAGAATTATAGCAGATTTTATCATTTTGTAATTGAAAATGTTGAAATCAAGTAGGATTATAGCAGATTTTTTCATTTTCTAATTGCAAATGTTGAAATCAAGTACGATTATAGCAGATTTTGTCATTCTTTAATTGAAAATGTTGGAATCATGTAGGATTATAGCAGATTTTATCATTTTTTAATTGAAAATGTTGAAATAAAGTAGGATTATCGCAGATTTTGGCATTTTTAATATAAAATGTTGAAATCAAGAAGGATTATAGCAGATTTTATCATTTTTTAATTGAAAATGTTGAAATAAAGTAGATTTATAGCAGATTTTGTCATTTATAATAGAAAAGGTTGAAATGAAGTAGAATTATAGCAGATTTTTTAATTGAAAATGTTGAAATCCAGTAGGATTATAGAAATTTGGCATTTTTCAATTGAAAATGTTGAAATGAAGTAGAATTATAGCAAATTTTGTCATTTATAATTGAAAATGTTGAAATCAAGTAGGATTATAGCAGATTTTTTCATTTTCTAATTGAAAATGTTGAAATCAAGTACGATTATAGCAGATTTTGTCATTCTTTAATTGAAAATGTTGGAATCAAGTAGGATTATAGCAGATTTTTTCATTTTCTGATTGAAAATGTTGAAATCAAGTACGATTATATCAGATTTTGTCATTCTTTAATTGAAAATGTTGGAATCAAGTAGAATTATAGCAGATTTTTTCATTTTCTGATTGAAAATGTTGAAATCAAGTACGATTATAGCAGATTTTATCATTTTTGAATTGAAAATGTTGAAATCAAGTAGTATTATAGATTTTATCATTTTTGAATTGAAAATGATGAAATCAAGTAGGATTATAGCAGATTTTATCATTTTTTAATTGAAAATATTGAAATCAAGTAGAATTATAGCAGATTTTACCATATTTAATTGAAAATGTTGAAATCATGTAGAATTATAGCAGATTTTGTCATTTATAATTGAGAATATTGAAATCAAGTAGAATTATGGCAGATTTTATCATTTTTTAATTGAAAATGTTGAAATCAAGTAGGATTATAGCATATTTTATCAATCTTTAATTTAAAATGTTGGAATCAAGTAGGATTATAGCAGATTTTTTCATTTTCTAATTGAAAATGTTGAAATCAAGTACGATTATAGCAGATTTTCTCATTTTTCAATTGAAAATAATGAAATCAAGTAGGATTATAGCAAGTTTTATCATTTTTTAATTGAAAATGTTGAAATCAAGTATAATCATAGCAGATTTTGTTATTTGTTTATTGAAAATGTTGAAATCAAGTAGAATTATAGCAGATTTTGTCATTTTTCAATTGAAAATGTTGAAATCAAGTAGAATTATAGATTATATCATTTTTTAATTGAAAATGATGAAATCAAGTAGGATTATAGCAGGTTTTATCATTTTTTAATTGAAAATGCTGAAATCAAGCAGGATTATATCAGATTTTGTCATTTTTTAATTGAAAATGTTGAAATGACGTAGAATTATAGCAAATTTTGTCATTTATAATTGAAAATGTTGAAATCAAGTAGAATTATAGCAGATTTTGTTGTTTATAATTGAAAATGTTGAAATCAAGTACAATTATAGCAGATTTTATCATTTTTTAATTGAAAATGTTGAAATCAAGTAGAATTATAGCAGATTTTATGATTTTTTAATTGAAAATGTTAAAAACAAGTAAGATTATTGCAGATTTTATGATTTTTTAATTGAAAATGTTAAAATCAAGTAAGATTATAGCAGATTTTATCATTTTTCAATTGAAAATGTTGCAATCAAGTAGAATTATAGCAGATGTTGCCATTTTTTAATTGAAAATATTGTAATCAAGAAGGATTATAGCAGATTTTATAATTTTTTATGTGAAAATCCTGAAATCAAGTAGGATTAAAGAAGATTTTTTCATTTTTTTAATTGAAAATGATAAAATCGTGTTGATTTATAGCAGATTTTATCATTTTTCAATTGAAAATAATGAAATCAAGTAGGATTATAGCAAGTTTTATCATTTTTTAATTGAAAATGTTGAAATCAAGTATAATCATAGCAGATTTTGTCATTTGTTTATTGAAAATGTTGAAATCAAGTCGGATTATAGCAGATTTTGTCATTTTTTAATTGAAAAGGTTGAAATCAAGTAGACTTATAGCAGATTTTATCAGTTTTTAAAAGAAAATGTTGAAATCAAGTAGGATTATAGCAGATTTTATCATTTTTTAATTGAAAATGTTGAAATAAAGTAGGATTATCGCAGATTTTGCCATTTTTAATATAAAATGTTGAAATCAAGAAGGATTATAGCAGATTTTATCATTTTTTAATTGAAAATGTTGAAATAAAGTAGATTTATAGCAGATTTTGTCATTTATAATAGAAAATGTTGAAATGAAGTAGAATTATAGCAGATTTTTTAATTGAAAATGTTGAAATCCAGTAGGATTATAGAAAATTTTGTCATTTTTCAATTGAAAATGTTGAAATGAAGTAGAATTATAGCAAATTTTGTCATTTATAATTGAAAATGTTGAAATCAAGTAGAATTATAGCAGATTTTATCATTTTGTAATTGAAAATGTTGAAATCAAGTAGGATTATAGCAGATTTTTTCATTTTCTAATTGAAAATGTTGAAATCAAGTACGATTATAGCAGATTTTGTCATTCTTTAATTGAAAATGTTGGAATCAAGTAGGATTATAGCAGATTTTATCATTTTTTAATTGAAAATGTTGAAATAAAGTAGGATTATCGCAGATTTTGGCATTTTTAATATAAAATGTTGAAATCAAGTAGGATTATAGCAGATTTTTTCATTTTCTGATTGAAAATGTTGAAATCAAGTACGATTATAGCAGATTTTATCATTTTTTAATTGAAAATGTTGAAATCAAGTAGTATTATAGATTTTATCATTTTTGAATTGAAAATGATGAAATCAAGTAGGATTATAGCAGATTTTATCATTTTTTAATTGAAAATATTGAAATCAAGTAGAATTATAGCAGATTTTACCATATTTAATTGAAAATGTTGAAATCATGTAGAATTATAGCAGATTTTCTCATTTATAATTGAGAATATTGAAATCAAGTAGAATTATGGCAGATTTTATCATTTTTTAATTGAAAATATTGAAATCAAGTAGAATTATAGCAGATTTTACCATATTTAATTGAAAATGTTGAAATCATGTAGAATTATAGCAGATTTTTTTATTTCTCAATTGAAAATTTTAAAATAGAGTAGAATTCTAGCAGATTTTATCATTTTGTAAATGAAAATGTTGAAATCAAGTAGGATTATAGCATATTTTATCAATCTTTAATTTAAAATGTTGGAATCAAGTAGGATTATAGCAGATTTTTTCATTTTCTAATTGAAAATGTTGAAATCAAGTACGATTATAGCAGATTTTCTCATTTTTCAATTGAAAATAATGAAATCAAGTAGGATTATAGCAAGTTTTATCATTTTTTAATTGAAAATGTTGAAATCAAGTATAATCATAGCAGATTTTGTTATTTGTTTATTGAAAATGTTGAAATCAAGTAGAATTATAGCAGATTTTGTCATTTTTCAATTGAAAATGTTGAAATCAAGTAGAATTATAGATTATATCATTTTTTAATTGAAAATGATGAAATCAAGTAGGATTATAGCAGGTTTTATCATTTTTTAATTGAAAATGCTGAAATCAAGCAGGATTATATCAGATTTTGTCATTTTTTAATTGAAAATGTTGAAATGACGTAGAATTATAGCAAATTTTGTCATTTATAATTGAAAATGTTGAAATCAAGTAGAATTATAGCAGATTTTGTTGTTTATAATTGAAAATGTTGAAATCAAGTACAATTATAGCAGATTTTATCATTTTTTAATTGAAAATGTTGAAATCAAGTAGAATTATAGCAGATTTTATGATTTTTTAATTGAAAATGTTAAAAACAAGTAAGATTATTGCAGATTTTATGATTTTTTAATTGAAAATGTTAAAATCAAGTAAGATTATAGCAGATTTTATCATTTTTCAATTGAAAATGTTGCAATCAAGTAGAATTATAGCAGATGTTGCCATTTTTTAATTGAAAATATTGTAATCAAGAAGGATTATAGCAGATTTTATAATTTTTTATGTGAAAATCCTGAAATCAAGTAGGATTAAAGAAGATTTTTTCATTTTTTTAATTGAAAATGATAAAATCGTGTTGATTTATAGCAGATTTTATCATTTTTCAATTGAAAATAATGAAATCAAGTAGGATTATAGCAAGTTTTATCATTTTTTAATTGAAAATGTTGAAATCAAGTATAATCATAGCAGATTTTGTCATTTGTTTATTGAAAATGTTGAAATCAAGTCGGATTATAGCAGATTTTGTCATTTTTTAATTGAAAAGGTTGAAATCAAGTAGACTTATAGCAGATTTTATCAGTTTTTAAAAGAAAATGTTGAAATCAAGTAGGATTATAGCAGATTTTATCATTTTTTAATTGAAAATGTTGAAATAAAGTAGGATTATCGCAGATTTTGCCATTTTTAATATAAAATGTTGAAATCAAGAAGGATTATAGCAGATTTTATCATTTTTTAATTGAAAATGTTGAAATAAAGTAGATTTATAGCAGATTTTGTCATTTATAATAGAAAATGTTGAAATGAAGTAGAATTATAGCAGATTTTTTAATTGAAAATGTTGAAATCCAGTAGGATTATAGAAAATTTTGTCATTTTTCAATTGAAAATGTTGAAATGAAGTAGAATTATAGCAAATTTTTTCATTTATAATTGAAAATGTTGAAATCAAGTAGAATTATAGCAGATTTTATCATTTTGTAATTGAAAATGTTGAAATCAAGTAGGATTATAGCAGATTTTTTCATTTTCTAATTGAAAATGTTGAAATCAAGTACGATTATAGCAGATTTTGTCATTCTTTAATTGAAAATGTTGGAATCAAGTAGGATTATAGCAGATTTTATCATTTTTTAATTGAAAATGTTGAAATAAAGTAGGATTATCGCAGATTTTGGCATTTTTAATATAAAATGTTGAAATCAAGAAGGATTATAGCAGATTTTATCATTTTTTAATTGAAAATATTGAAATAAAGTAGATTTATAGCAGATTTTGTCATTTATAATAGAAAAGGTTGAAATGAAGTAGAATTATAGCAGATTTTTTAATTGAAAATGTTGAAATCCAGTAGGATTATAGAAAATTTCGCATTTTTCAATTGAAAATGTTGAAATGAAGTAGAATTATAGCAAATTTTGTCATTTATAATTGAAAATGTTGAAATCAAGTTGAATTATAGCAGATTTTATCATTTTGTAATTGAAAATGTTGAAATCAAGTAGGATTATAGCAGATTTTTTCATTTTCTAATTGAAAATGTTGAAATCAAGTACGATTATAGCAGATTTTGTCATTCTTTAATTGAAAATGTTGGAATCAAGTAGGATTATAGCAGATTTTTTCATTTTCTGATTGAAAATGTTGAAATCAAGTACGATTATAGCAGATTTTGTCATTCTTTAATTGAAAATGTTGGAATCAAGTAGGATTATAGCAGATTTTTTCATTTTCTGATTGAAAATGTTGAAATCAAGTACGATTATAGCAGATTTTATCATTTTTTAATTGAAAATGTTGAAATCAAGTAGTATTATAGATTTTATCATTTTTGAATTGAAAATGATGAAATCAAGTAGGATTATAGCAGATTTTATCATTTTTTAATTGAAAATATTGAAATCAAGTAGAATTATAGCAGATTTTACCATATTTAATTGAAAATGTTGAAATCAAGTAGAATTATAGCAGATTTTATCATTTTATAATTGAAAATGTTGAAATCAAGTAGGATTATAGCAGATTTTTTCATTTTCTAATTGAAAATGTTGAAATCAAGTACGATTATAGCAGATTTTGTCATTCTTTAATTGAAAATGTTGGAATCAAGTAGGATTATAGCAGATTTTTTCATTTTCTAATTGAAAATGTTGAAATCAAGTACGATTATAGCAGATTTTGTCATTCTTTAATTGAAAATGTTGGAATCAAGTAGGATTATAGCAGATTTTTTCATTTTCTAATTGAAAATGTTGAAATCAAGTACGATTATAGCAGATTTTGACATTCTTTAATTGAAAATGTTGAAATCAAGTTGGATTATAGCAGATTTTTTCATTTTCTAATTGAAAATGTTGAAATCAAGTACAATTATAGCAGATTTTATCATTTTTCAATTGAAAATAATGAAATCAAGTAGGATTATAGCAAGTTTAATCATTTTTTAAATGAAAATGTTGAAATCAAGTATAATCATAGCAGATTTTGTTATTTGTTTATTGAAAATGTTGAAATCAAGTAGAATTATAGCAGATGTTGTCATTTTTTAATTGGAAATATTTGAATCACGTAGGATTATAGCAGATTTTATAATTTTTTAATTGAAATTGTTGAAATCAAGTAGGATAAAAGCAGATTTTTTTCATTTTTTAATTCAAAATATTGAAATCTGGTTGATTTATAGCAGATTTTAACATTTTTTAAAAGAAATCGTTGAAATAAAGTAGATTTATAGCAGATTTTGTCATTTATAATAGAAAATGTTGAAATGAAGTAGAATTATAGCAGATTTTGTCATTTATAATTGAAAATGTTGAAATCAAGTTGAATTATAGCAGATTTTATCATTTTGTAATTGAAAATGTTCAAATCAAGTAGGATTATAGCAGATTTTATCATTCTTTAATTGAAAATGTTGGAATCAAGTAGGATTATAGCAGATATTTTCATTTTCTAATTGAATATGTTGAAATCAAGTACGATTATAGCAGATTTTATCATTTTTTAATTGAAAATGTTGAAATCAAGTAGTATTATAGATTTTATCATTTTTTAATTGAAAATGATGAAATCAAGTAGGATTATTGCAGATTTTATCATTTTTTAATTCAAAATGTTGAAATCAAGTAGAATTATAGCAGATTTTGTCATTTTTTAATTGAAAATGTTGAAATCAATTAGAATTATAGCAGATTTTGGCATTTATAATTGAAAATGTTGAAATCAAGTTGAATTATAGCAGATTTTATCATTTTTTAATGGAAAATGTTGAAATCAAGGAGAATTATAGCAGATTTTATCATTTTTTAATTGAAAATGTTAAAATCAAGTAGGATTATAGCAAATTTTATCATTTTTCAATTGAAAATCTTGAAATCAAGTAGAATTATAGCAGGTTTTGTCATTTATAATAGAAAATGTTGAAATGAAGTAGAATTATAGCAGATTTTGTCACTTTTTAATTAAAAATGTTGAAATCAAGTACGATTATAGCAGACTTTATCATTTTTAATTGAAAAGGTTGGAATAAAGTAGAATGATAGCAGATTTTATCATTTTTTAATTGAAAAGGTTGAAATCCAGTAGAATTATAGCAGATTTTTTAATTTTTTAATTGAAAATGTTGAAATCAAGTAGTATTATAGCAGATTTTATCATTTTTCAATTACAAATTTTGGAATCAAGTAGAAGTATAACGGATTTTATCATTTATAATATGAAAATGTTGAAATCAAGTAGGATTATAGCAGATTTTATCATTTTTTAATTGAAAAGGTTGAAATCAAGTAGAATTATATCAGATTTTTTCATTTTTCAATAGAAAATGTTGAAATCATGTAGAATTATAGCAGATTTTTATATTTTTTAATTGAAAATATTGAAATCAAGTAGAATTATACAGATTTTTTCATTTATATTTGAAAATGTTGAAATCAGGTAGAATTATAGCAGATTTTATCAGTTTTTAATTGAAAATGTTGAAATCAAGTAGATTTATAGCAGAATTTTTCATTTATAATAGAAAATGTTGAAATGACGTAGAATTATAGCAGATTTTTTCATTTTTTAATTGAAAATGCTGAAATCAAGTAGGATTATAGCAGATTTTGTCATTTTTTAATTGAAAATTTTCAAATGAAGTAGAATTATAAATAATTTTGTCATTTATAATAGAAAATGTTGAAATCAAGTAGAATTATAGCAGATTTTGTTGTTTATAATTGAAAATGTTGAAATCAAGTAGAATGATAGCAGATTTTGTTGTTTATAATTGAAAATGTTGAAATCAAGTAGAATTATAGCAGATTTTATCATTTTTTAATTGAAAACGTTGAAATCAATTAGAATTATAGCAGACTTTATCATTTTTTAATTGAAAATATTGAAATCAAGTAGAATTATAGCAGATTTTACCATATTTAATTGAAAATGTTGAAATCATGTAGAATTATAGCAGATTTTGTCATTTATAATTGAGAATATTGAAATCAATTAGAATTATGGCAGATTTTATCATTTTTTAATTGAAAATATTGAAATCAAGTAGGATTATAGCAGATTTTATCATTTTTTAATTGAAAATGTTGAAATGAAGTAGAATTATAGCAGATTTTTTTGTTTATAATTGAAAATGTTGAAATCAAGTAGGATTATAGCAGATTTTATCAATCTTTAATTAAAAATGTTGGAATCAAGTAGGATTATAGCAGATTTTATCAATCTTTAATTGAAAATTTTGGAATCACGTAGGATTATAGCAGATTTTTTCATTTTCTAATTGAAAATGTTGAAATCAAGTACGATTATAGCAGATTTTGTCATTTTTCTATTGAAAATAATGAAATCAAGTAGGATTATAGCAAGTTTAATCATTTTTTAAATTAAAATGTTGAAATCAAGTATAATCATAGCAGATTTTGTTATTTGTTTATTGAAAATGTTGAAATCAAGTAGAATTATAGCAGATGTCATTTTTTAATTGGAAATATTTGAATCAAGTAGGATTATAGCAGATTTTATAATTTTTTAATTGAAATTGTTGAAATCAAGTAGGATAAAAGCAGATTTTTTTCATTTTTTAATTCAAAATATTGAAATCTGGTTGATTTATAGCAGATTTTATCATTTTTTAAAAGAAAATGTTGAAATCAAGTAGAATTATAGCAGATTTTATCATTTTTTAATTGAATATATTGAAATCAAGTAGTATTATAGCACATTCTGGAATTTTTTAAATGACAATGTTGAAATCAAGTAGGATTATCGCAGATTTTGCCATTTTTAATATGAAATGTTGAAATCGAGATGGATTATAGCAGATTTTATCATTTTTTAATTGAAAATGTTGAAATAAGTAGATTTATAGCAGATTTTGTCATTTATAATAGAAAATGTTGAAATGAAGTAGAATTATAGCAGATTTTGTCATTTATAATTGAAAATGTTGAAATCAAGTTGAATTATAGCAGATTTTATCATTTTGTAATTGAAAATGTTGAAATCAAGTAGGATTATAGCAGATTTTATCATTCTTTAATTGAAAATGTTGGAATCAAGTAGGATTATAGCAGATATTTTCATTTTCTAATTGAATATGTTGAAATCAAGTACGATTATAGCAGATTTTATCATTTTTTAATTGAAAATGTTGAAATCTAGTAGTATTATAGATTTTATCATTTTTTAATTGAAAATGATGAAATCAAGTAGGATTATAGCAGATTTTATCATTTTTTAATTAAAAATGTTGAAATCAAGTAGAATTATAGCAGATTTTGTCATTTTTTAATTGAAAATGTTGAAATCAATTAGAATTATAGCAGATTTTGGCATTTATAATTGAAAATGTTGAAATCAAGTTGAATTATAGCAGATTTTATCATTTTTTAATGGAAAATGTTGAAATCAAGGAGAATTATAGCAGATTTTATCATTTTTTAATTGAAAATGTTAAAATCAAGTAGGATTATAGCAAATTTTATCATTTTTCAATTGAAAATCTTGAAATCAAGTAGAATTATAGCAGGTTTTGTCATTTATAATAGAAAATGTTGAAATGAAGTAGAATTATAGCAGATTTTGTCACTTTTTAATTAAAAATGTTGAAATCAAGTGCGATTATAGCAGACTTTATCATTTTTAATTGAAAAGGTTGGAATAAAGTAGAATGATAGCAGATTTTGTCATTTTGTAATTGAAAATGTTGAAATCAAGTAGGATTATAGCAGACTTTATCATTTTTTAATTGAAAAGGTTGAAATCCAGTAGAATTATAGCAGATGTTGTCATTTTTTAATTGAAAATGTTGAAATCAAGTAGTATTATAGCAGTTATTATCATTTTTTAATTGCAAATGTTGAAATAAAGTAGGATTATCGCAGATTTTATCATTTTTAATATAAAATGTTGAAATCAAGAAGGATTATAGCAGATTTTATCATTTTTTAATTGAAAATGTTGAAATAAAGTAGATTTATTGCAGATTTTGTCATTTATAATAGAAAATGTTGAAATGAAGTAGAATTATAGCAGATTTTGTCATTTATAATTGAACATGTTGAAATCAAGTTGAATTATAGCAGATTTTATCATTTTGTAATTGATAATGTTGAAATCAAGTAGGATTATAGCAGATTTTATCATTCTTTAATTGAAAATGTTGGAATCAAGTAGGACTATAGCAGATTTTTTCATTTTCTAATTGAAAATGTTGAAATCAAGTACGATTATAGCAGATTTTTTCATTTTTTAATTGAAAATGTTGAAATCAAGTAGTATTATAGATTTTATCATTTTTGAATTGAAAATGATGAAATCAAGTAGGATTATAGCAGATTTTATCATTTTTGAATTGAAAATATTGAAATCAAGTAGAATTATAGCAGATTTTACCATATTTAATTGAAAATGTTGAAATCATGTAGAATTATCCAGATTTTGTCATTTATAATTGAGAATATTGAAATCAAGTAGAATTATGGCAGATTTTATCATTTTTTAATTGAAAATATTGAAATCAAATAGGATTATAGCAGATTTTATCATTTTTTAATTGAAAATGTTGAAATCAAGTAGAATTATAGCAGATTTTTTTATTTCTCAATTGAAAATTTTAAAATAGAGTAGAATTCTAGCAGATTTTATCATTTTGTAATTGAAAATGTTGAAATCAAGTAGGATTATAGCAGATTTTATGAATCTTTAATTGAAAATGTTGGAATCAAGTAGGATTATAGCAGATTTTTTCATTTTCTAATTGAAAATGTTGAAATCAAGTACGATTATAGCAGATTTTGTCATTTATAATAGAAATGTTGAAATGAAGTTTGAATAATAGCAGATTTTGTCATTTTTTAATTGAAAATGTTAAAATCAAGTTGGATTATAGCAGATTTTATGATTTTTCAATTGAAAATGTTGAAATCAAGTAGAACTATAGCAGATTTTATCATTTTTTAATTGCAAATTTTGAAATCAATTAGAATTATAGCAGATTTTATCATTTTTTAATTGAAAATATTGAAATCCAGTAGGATTATAGCAGATTTTATGATTTTGTAATTGAAAATGTTGAAATCATGTAGGATTATTGCTGATTTTATCATTTTTTAATTGAAAAGGTTGAAATCAAGTAGGATTATAGCATATTTTTCATTTTTTAATTGAAAATGTTGAAATCAAGTAGGATTATAGCAGATTTTATCATTTTTTAATTGAAAATGTTGGAATCAAGTAGTATTATCGCAAGTTTTATCATTTTTTAATTGAAAATGTTGAAATCAAGTAGAATTATAGAAGATTTTGTCATTTATAATAGAAAATGTTGAAATCAAGTAGAATTATAGCAGATTTTGTTGTTTATAATTGAAAATGTTGAAATCAAGTAGAATTATAGCAGATTTTATCATTTTTCAATTGAAAAATTTGAAATCAAGTAGATATATAGCAGATTTTGTCATTTTTTAAGTGTCAATGATGAAATCAAGTAGAATTATTGCAGATTTTTTTATTTTTCAAATGAAAATGTTGAAATCAAGTAGAATTATATCAGATTTTTTCATTTTTCAATTGAAAATTTTGGAATCAAGTAGAAGTATAACGGATTTTGACATTTTTTAATTGAAAATGTTGAAATCACGTAGAATTATAGCAGATTTTATCATTTATAACTGAAAATGTTGAAATCAAGTAGAATTATAGCAGATTTTTTAATTTATAATTGAAAATTTCGAAATCAGGTAGAATTATAGCAGATGTTGTCATTTTTTAATTGGAAATATTTTAATCAAGTAGGATTATAGCAGATTTTATAATTTTTTAATTGAATATGTTGAAATCACGTAGAATTAAAGCAGATTTTATCATTTTTTAATTCAAAATATTGAAATCAGGTTGATTTATAGCCGGTTTTATCATTTTTTAATTGAAAATGTTGAAATCAAGTAAAATTATAGCAGATTTTTTTATTTCTCAATTGAAAATGTTGAAATCAAGTAGAATTACGGCAGATTTAATCATTTTTCAATTGAAAATGTTGAAATCAAGAAAGATTACAGCAGATTTTATCATTTTTTAATTGAATATATTGAAATCAAGTAGGATTATAGCAGATTCTGTATTTTTTTAAATGAAAATGTTGAAATCAAGTAGGATTATCGCAGATTTTGGCATTTTTAATGTAAAATATTGAAATCAAGAAGGATTATAGCAGATTTTAACATTTTTTAATTGAAAATGTTGAAATCAAGTAGAATTATAGCAAATTTTGTAATTTTCCAGTTGAAAATGTTGAAATCAAGTAGAATTATAGCAGATTTTATCATTTTTTGATTGAAAATGTGGAAATTGTGTAGAATTATAAGAGATTTTGTCATTTTTTAATTGAAAATTTTGAAATCAAGTAGAATTATAGCAGATTTTTTCATTTATAATTGAAAATGTTTAAATCATGTAGAATTATAGCAGATTTTATCATTTTTTTAAATGAAAATGTAGAAATCAAGTGGGATTATAGCAGATTTTATCATTTCTTAATTCAAAATGTTGAAATGAAGTAGAATTATAGCAGATTTTATCAATTTTAATTGATAATGTTGAAATCAATTAGAACTATAGCAGATTTTATCATTTTTTAATTGAAAATTTTGATATAAAGTAGAATTAAAGCAGATTTTTTCATTTTTTAATTGAAAATGTTGAAATCAAGTAGGATTATAGCAGATTTTGTAATTTTATAATTGAAAATGTTGAAATCAAGTAGAATTATTGCATATTTTGTTTGTTTCAATTAAAAATTTGAAATCAAGTACTCATATAGCAGATTTTGCCATTTTTTAATTGAAAATGTTGAAATCAAGTACGATTGTAGCAGATTTTGGCATTTTTAATTGAGAAATTTAAATCAAGTAGATATATAACAGATTTTATCATTTTTTAATTGAAAATGTCGAAATAAATTAGAATTATAAAAGATTTTGTCATTTTTTAAATGAAAATGTGGAAATCAAGTAGGATTATAACAGATTTTGTCATTTTTTAATTGAAAATGTTGAAATCAAGTAGAATTATATTAGATTTTATCATTTTTTAATTGAAAAGTTTGAAATCAAGTAGGATTATAGCAGATTTTGTCATTTTCCATTTCGAAATGTTGAAATCAAGAAGAATTATAGCAGATTTCTTCATTTTTCTATTGAAAATGCTGAAATCAAGTAGAATTATAGCAGATTTTTTTATTTCTGAATTGAAAATTTTGAAATCAAGTAGAATTATAGCAATTTTCATCATTTTGTAATTGAAAATGTTGAAATCAAGTAGAATTATAGCAGATTTTATCATTTATAACTGAAAATGTTGAAATCAAGTAGAATTTTAGCAGATTTTTTAATTTATAATTGAAAATTTCGAAATCAGGTAGAATTATAGCAGATGTTGTCATTTTTTAATTGGAAATATTTTAATCAAGTAGGATTATAGCAGATTTTATAATTTTTTAATTGAATATGTTGAAATCACGTAGAATTAAAGCAGATTTTATCATTTTTTAATTCAAAATATTGAAATCAGGTTGATTTATAGCCGGTTTTGTCATTTTTTAATTGAAAATGTTGAAATCAAGTAAAATTATAGCAGATTTTTTTATTTCTCAATTGAAAATGTTGAAATCAAGTAGAATTACGGCAGATTTAATCATTTTTCAATTGAAAATGTTGAAATCAAGAAAGATTACAGCAGATTTTATCATTTTTTAATTGAATATATTGAAATCAAGTAGGATTATAGCAGATTCTGTATTTTTTTAAATGAAAATGTTGAAATCAAGTAGGATTATCGCAGATTTTGGCATTTTTAATGTAAAATATTGAAATCAAGAAGGATTATAGCAGATTTTAACATTTTTTAATTGAAAATGTTGAAATCAAGTAGAATTATAGCAAATTTTGTAATTTTCCAGTTGAAAATGTTGAAATCAAGTAGAATTATAGCAGATTTTATCATTTTTTGATTGAAAATGTGGAAATTGTGTAGAATTATAAGAGATTTTGTCATTTTTTAATTGAAAATTTTGAAATCAAGTAGAATTATAGCAGATTTTTTCATTTATAATTGAAAATGTTTAAATCATGTAGAATTATAGCAGATTTTATCATTTTTTTAAATGAAAATGTAGAAATCAAGTGGGATTATAGCAGATTTTATCATTTCTTAATTGAAAATGTTGAAATGAAGTAGAATTATAGCAGATTTTATCAATTTTAATTGATAATGTTGAAATCAATTAGAACTATAGCAGATTTTATCATTTTTTAATTGAAAATTTTGATATAAAGTAGAATTAAAGCAGATTTTTTCATTTTTTAATTGAAAATGTTGAAATCAAGTAGGATTATAGCAGATTTTGTAATTTTATAATTGAAAATGTTGAAATCAAGTAGAATTATTGCATATTTTGTTTGTTTCAATTAAAAATTTGAAATCAAGTACTCATATAGCAGATTTTGCCATTTTTTAATTGAAAATGTTGAAATCAAGTACGATTGTAGCAGATTTTGGCATTTTTAATTGAGAAATTTAAATCAAGTAGATATATAACAGATTTTATCATTTTTTAATTGAAAATGTCGAAATAAATTAGAATTATAAAAGATTTTGTCATTTTTTAAATGAAAATGTGGAAATCAAGTAGGATTATAACAGATTTTGTCATTTTTTAATTGAAAATGTTGAAATCAAGTAGAATTATATTAGATTTTATCATTTTTTAATTGAAAAGTTTGAAATCAAGTAGGATTATAGCAGATTTTGTCATTTTCCATTTCGAAATGTTGAAATCAAGAAGAATTATAGCAGATTTCTTCATTTTTCTATTGAAAATGCTGAAATCAAGTAGAATTATAGCAGATTTTTTTATTTCTGAATTGAAAATTTTGAAATCAAGTAGAATTATAGCAATTTTCATCATTTTGTAATTGAAAATGTCGAAATCAAGTAGAATTATTGCACTTTTTTCCATTTTTTTATTGAAAATGTTGAAATCAAGTAGGATTATAGCAGATTTTGTCTTTTATAATTGAAAATTTTGAAATGAAGTAGAATTATAGCTGATTTTGTCGTTCATATTTAAAAATGTTGAAATCAAGTCGGATTATAGCAGTTTTTGACATTTTTTAATTGAAAACGTTGAAATCAAGTAGTATTATAGCAGATTTGTTCTTTTTTTAATAGAAAATGTTGAAATCAAGTAGTATTATTGCAGGTTTTATAATTTTTTAATTGAAAAGATGGAAATCAAGTAGGATTAGAGCAGATTTTATCATTTTTTAATTGAAAAGCTTGAAATCAAGTAGGATTATAGCAGATGTCATTTTTTAATTGAAAATATTGAAATCTAGTAGAATTATGGCACATGTTTTTATTTCTCAATTGAAAATGTTGAAATCAAGTAGAATTATAGCAGATTTTATAATTTTTTAATTAAAAAGCTTGAAATCAAGTAGGATCATAGCAGATTTTATAATTTTTTAATTGAAAATGTTGAAATCAAGTAGAATTATAGCAGATTTTGTCATTTTCCATTTCAAAATGTTGAAATCAAGTAGAATTATAGCAGATTTTGTCATTTTTAATTGAAAATGTTGAAATCAAGAAGAATTATAGCAGATTTTGTCATTTGTCAATTGCTAATGTTGAAATCAAGTAGAATTATAGCAGATTTTTTCATTTCTCAATTGAAAATGTTGAAATCATGTAGAATTATAGCAGATTTTATCATTTTTATTGAAAATGTTGAAATCAAGTACGATTAGAGCAGATGTTGGCATTTTTAATTGAAAACGTTGAAATCAAGTAGTATTATAGCAGATTTGTTCTTTTTTTAATAGAAAATGTTGAAATCAAGTAGTATTATTGCAGGTTTTATAATTTTTTAATTGAAAAGATGGAAATCAAGTAGGATTAGAGCAGATTTTATCATTTTTTAATTGAAAAGCTTGAAATCAAGTAGGATTATAGCAGATGTCATTTTTTAATTGAAAATATTGAAATCTAGTAGAATTATGGCACATGTTTTTATTTCTCAATTGAAAATGTTGAAATCAAGTAGAATTATAGCAGATTTTATAATTTTTTAATTAAAAAGCTTGAAATCAAGTAGGATCATAGCAGATTTTATAATTTTTTAATTGAAAATGTTGAAATCAAGTAGAATTATAGCAGATTTTGTCATTTTCCATTTCAAAATGTTGAAATCAAGTAGAATTATAGCAGATTTTGTCATTTTTAATTGAAAATGTTGAAATCAAGAAGAATTATAGCAGATTTTGTCATTTGTCAATTGCTAATGTTGAAATCAAGTAGAATTATAGCAGATTTTTTCATTTCTCAATTGAAAATGTTGAAATCATGTAGAATTATAGCAGATTTTATCATTTTTATTGAAAATGTTGAAATCAAGTACGATTAGAGCAGATGTTGGCATTTTTAATTCAAAATGTTGAAATCATGTAGGATTATATCAGATATTGTAATTTTTTAATTGAAAATGTTGAAATAAAATAGATTTATTGCAGATTTTGTTATTTTTTAATTGAAAATTTTGAAATCAATTAGAATTATAATAGATTTTTTCATTTTTCTATTGAAAATGTTGAAATGAAGTAGGATTATAGCAGATGTTGTCATTTTTTAATTGAAAATGTTGAAATCAAGTAGAATTATAGCAGATTTTGTCATTTATAATTGAAAATGTTGAATTGATATAGAATTATAGCATATTTTATCATTTATAATTGAAAATGTTGAAATCAAGTAGAATTATTGCAGATTTTGCATTTTTCAATTAAAAATTTGAAATCAAGTAGATATATAGCAGATTTTGTCATTTTTTAATTGAAAATGTTGAAATCAAGTAGGATTATAAGAGATTTTGTAATTTTTTAATTGAAAATGTTGAAATCAAGTACAATTATAGCAGATTTTGGAATTTTTAATTGAATATGTTTAAATCCAGGAGAATTATAGCAGATTTTGTCATTTTTCAATTGTAAATGTTGAAATCACATAGATTTATAGCATATTTTTTCATTTTTCAACTGACAAATTTGAAATGAAGTAGATATATTGCAGATTATGTCATTTTTCATTGAAAATGTTGAAATCAAGTAGAATTATAGCAGTTTTGTCATTTATAATTACAAATGTTGAAATCCAGTAGAATTATATTGGATTTTGTCATTTACAATTGAAAATGTTGAAATCAAGTAGAATTATAGCAGATTTTGTCATTTTTCAATTCAAAATGTTGAAATCAAGAAGATTTATAGCAGATTTTGTCATTTATAATTGACAATCTTGAAATCAAGTAGAATTATAGCAGATTTTATCATTTTTTAAATGAAATTGTTGAAATCGAGTGGGATTATAGGAGATTTTATCATTTTTCAATTGACAATGATGAAAGGAAGTAGAATTATAGCAAATTTATTCATTTTTTAATTGAAAATGTTGAAATCAAGTAGAATTATAGCAGGTTTTGTCATTTATAATTGAAAATGTTGAAATCAAGTAGAATTATATCAGCTTTTTTCATTTTTTAATTGAAAATGTTGAAATCAAGTAGGATTATAGCAGATTTTTTAATTTTTTAATTGAAAATGTTGAAATCAAGTAGAATTATTGCAGATTTTGCATTTTTCAATTAAAAATTTGAAATCAAGTAGATATATAGCAGATTTTGTCATTTTTTAATTGAAAATGTTGAAATCAAGTACGATTATAGCAGATTTTGGCATTTTTAATTGAAAATGTTGAAATCAAGTAGGATTAAAGCAGATTTTGTTATTTTTTAATTGAAATTTTGAAATAAAGTAGATTTATTGCAGATTTTGTTAATTTTTATTGAAAATGTTTAAATCAAGTAGAATTTTATTAGATTTTTTAATTTTTCAATTGAAAATGTTCAAATGAAGTAGAATTACAGCTGATTTTTTCATTGTTTAATTGAAAATGTATAAAAGAAGTAGGATTATAGCATTTAATTGAAAATGTTGAACTCAAGTACAATTCTAGTAGATTTTGTCATTTATAATTGAAAATGTTGAAATCAAGTAGGATTATAGCAGATTTTTTCATTTTTCAATTGGAAAATTTGAAATGAAGTAGATATATTGCAGATTATGTCATTTTTCATTGAAAATGTTGAAATAAGTAGAATTATAGCAGGTTTTATCAGTTTTCAATTGAAAATGTAGAAATCAAGTAGAATTATAGGAGATTTTGTCATTTATAATTGAAAATGTTGACATCCCATAGAATTATATCGGATTTTATGATTTATAATTGAAAATGATGAAATCAAGTAGAATTATAACAGATTTTATCATTTTTCAATTGAAAATATCGAAATGAAGTAGAATTATAGCAGATTTATTCATTTTTTAATTGAAAATGTTGAAATCAAGTAGAATTATAGCAGATTTTGTCATTTAAAATTGAAAATGTCTAAATCAAGTAGAATTATATCAGATTTTTTCATTTTTTAATTGAAAATGTTGAAATCAAGTAGGATTATAGCATATTTTGTAATTTTTTAAATGAAAATGTTGAAATCAAGTATAATTATTGCAGATTTTGCATTTTCCAATTAAAAATTTGAAATCAAGTAGATATATAGCAGATTTTGTAATTTTTTAATTGAAAATTTTGAAATCAAGTACAATTATAGCAGATTTTGGCATTTTTAATTGAAAATGTTTAAATCAAGTAGGATTATAACAGATTTTGTCATTTTTTAAATGAAATTTTGAAATAAAGTAGATTTATTGCAGATTTTGTTATTTTTTAATTGAAAATGTTGAAATTATGTAGAAATAGTAGATTTTATCACTTATAATTGAAAATATTGAAATCAAGTAGAATTGTAGCAGATTTTGTCATTTATAATTGAAAATTTTGAAATCAAGTAAAATTATAGCAGATTTTATCATGTTTTAATTGAAAATGTTGAAATCAATGGGATTATAGCAGATTTTGTCATTTTTTAATTGAAAATGTTGAAATGAAGAAGAATTATAGCAGATTTTGTCATTTTTAATTGAAAATGTTGAAATCAAGTAAAATTATAGCAGATTTTCTCATTTATAATTGAAAATGTTGAAATGAAGTATAATTATAGCAGATTTTTTAATTGAAAATGTTGAAATCAAGTACAATTATAGCAGATTTTATCACTTATAATTGAAAATGTTGAAATCAAGTATGATTATAGCAGATTTTTTCATTTTTTAATTGAAAATTTTGAATCAAAGTAGAATTATAGCAGATTTTGTCATTTATAATTGAAATGTTGCAATCAAGTAGGATTATAACAGATTTTGTCATTTTGCAATTGTAAATGTTGAAATCAAGAAGAATTATAGCAGATTTTGTCATTTATTATTGCAAATGTTGAAATCAAGCAGGATTATAGCAGATTTTGTATTTTTTTAATTGCAAATGTTGAAATCAAGTAGAATTATAGCAGATTTTGTCATTTTTTAATTGAAAATGTTGAAATCAAGTAGAATTATAGCAGATTTTGTCATTTATAATTGAAAGTATTGAAATGATGTTGAATTATAGCATATTTTGTCATTTATAATTGAAAATGTTGAAATGAAGTAGAATTATAGCAGATTTTGTCATATTATAATTGAAAATGCTGAAATCATGTAGGATTATAGAAGATTTTGTCATTTTTTAATTGAAAATGTTGAAATCAAGTAGGATTATAGCAGATTTTATCATTTTTTAATTGAAAATATTGAAATCAAGTAGAATTATAGCAGATTTTGTCATTTATAATTGAAAATGTTGAAATCCAGTACAATTATATAAGATTTTGTCATTTTTCAATTGTAAATGTTGAAATGACATAGATTTATGGCATATTTTTTCATTTTTCAATTGAAAAATTTGAAATGAAGTAGATATATAGCAGATTATGTCATTTTTCATTGAAAATGTTGAAATCAAGTAGAATTATAGCAGGTTTTATGAGTTTTCAATTGAAAATGTTCAAATCAAGTAGAATTATAGCAGTTTTGTCATTTATAATTAAAAATGTTGAAATCCAGTAGAATTATATCGGATTTTATCATTTATAATTGAAAATGTTGAAATCAAGTAGAATTATAGCAGATTTTGTCATTTTTCAATTGAAAATGTTGAAATCAAGTAGAATTATAGCAGATTTTGTCATTTATAATTGAGAATGTTGAAATCAAGTAGAATTATTGCAGATTTTGCATTTTTCAATTCAAAATTTAAATCAAGTAGATATATAGCAGATTTTGTCATTTTTTAATTGAAAATGTTGAAATCAAGTAGAATTTTAGTAGATTTTTTAATTTTTCAATTGAAAATGTTCAAATCAAGTAGAATTACAGCAGATTTTTTCATTGTTTAATTGAAAATGCAGAAAAGAAGTAGTATTATACCAGATGTTGCGACTTTTTAATTGAAAATGTTGAAATCAAGTACAATTCTAGCAGATTTTATCATTTATATTTGAAAATGTTGAAATCAAGTAGGATTATAGCAGATTTTGTCGTTTTTCAATTGAAAATGTTGAAAGCATAGAATTATAGCATATTGTTTCATTTTTCAATTGGAAAATTTGAAATGAAGTAGATATATAGCAGATTATGTCATTTTTCATTGAAAATGTAAAAATCAATTATAGCAGGTTTTATCAGTTTTCAATTGAAAATGTTGAAATCAAGTAGGATTATAGCAGATTTTGTAATTTTTTAAATGAAAATGTTGAAATCAAGTAGAATTATTGAAGATTTTGCATTTTTCAATTAAAAATTTGAAATGAAGTAGATATATAGCAGATTTTGTCATTTTTTAATTGAAATTTTGAAATAAAGGAGATTTATTGAAGATTTTGTTATTTTTTACTTGAAAATGTTGAAATCAAGTAGGATTATAACAGATTTTGTCATTTTTTAAATGAAATTTTGAAATAAAGTAGATTTATTGCAGATTTTGTTATTTTTTAATTGAAAATGTTGAAATTATGTAGAAATAGTAGATTTTATCACTTATAATTGAAAATATTGAAATCAAGTAGAATTGTAGCAGATTTTGTCATTTATAATTGGAAATGTTGAAATCAAGTAGAATTATAGCAGATTTTGTCATTTATAATTGAAAATTTTGAAATCAAGTAGGATTATAGCCGATTTTATCATTTTTTAATTGAAAATGTTGAAATGAAGAAGAATTATAGCAGATTTTGTCATTTTTAATTGAAAATGTTGAAATCCAGTACAATTATATAAGATTTTGTCATTTTTCAATTGTAAATGTTGAAATGACATAGATTTATGGCATATTTTTTCATTTTTCAATTGAAAAATTTGAAATGAAGTAGATATATAGCAGATTATGTCATTTTTCATTGAAAATGTTGAAATCAAGTAGAATTATAGCAGGTTTTATGAGTTTTCAATTGAAAATGTTCAAATCAAGTAGAATTATAGCAGTTTTGTCATTTATAATTAAAAATGTTGAAATCCAGTAGAATTATATCGGATTTTATCATTTATAATTGAAAATGTTGAAATCAAGTAGAATTATAGCAAATTTTGTCATTTTTCAATTGAAAATGTTGAAATCAAGTAGAATTATAGCAGATTTTGTCATTTATAATTGAGAATGTTGAAATAAAGTAGAATTATTGCAGATTTTGCATTTTTCAATTCAAAATTTAAATCAAGTAGATATATAGCAGATTTTGTCATTTTTTAATTGAAAATGTTGAAATCAAGTAGAATTTTAGTAGATTTTTTAATTTTTCAATTGAAAATGTTGAAATCAAGTAGAATTATAGCAGATTTTGTCATTTATAATTGAGAATGTTGAAATCAAGTAGAATTATTGCAGATTTTGCATTTTTCAATTCAAAATTTAAATCAAGTAGAATTACAGCAGATTTTTTCATTGTTTAATTGAAAATGCAGAAAAGAAGTAGTATTATACCAGATGTTGCGACTTTATAATTGAAAATGTTGAAATCAAGTACAATTCTAGCAGATTTTATCATTTATATTTGAAAATGTTGAAATCAAGTAGGATTATAGCAGATTTTGTCGTTTTTCAATTGAAAATGTTGAAATCATAGAATTATAGCATATTGTTTCATTTTTCAATTGGAAAATTTGAAATGAAGTAGATATATAGCAGATTATGTCATTTTTCATTGAAAATGTAAAAATCTATTATAGCAGGTTTTATCAGTTTTCAATTGAAAATGTTGAAATCAAGTAGGATTATAGCAGATTTTGTAATTTTTTAAATGAAAATGTTGAAATTATTGCAGATTTTTATTTCTCAATTGAAAATGTTGAAATCAAGTAGGATCATAGCAGATTTTTTAATTTTTCAATTGAAAAAGTTTAAATCAATTCGGATTATAGCAGATTTTTTCATTTTTCAATAGAAAATGTTGAAATCAAGTAGGATTATAGCAGATTTTATCAATCTTTAATTGAAAATGTTGGAATCAAGTAGGATTATAGCAGATTTTTTCATTTTCTAATTGAAAATGTTGAAATCAAGTACGATTATAGCAGATTTTGTCATTTTTAATAGAAATGTTGAAATGAAGTAGAATGATCGCAGATTTTGTCAATTTTTAATTGACAATGTTAAAATCAAGTAGGATTATAGCAGATTTTATGATTTTTCAATTGAAAATGTTGAAATCAAGTAGAACTATAGCAGATTTTATCATTTTTTAATTGCAAATTTTGAAATCAATTAGAATTATAGCATATTTTTCATTTTTAAATTGAAAATGTTGAAATCAAGTAGGATTATAGCAGATTTTATCATTTTTTAATTGAAAATGTTTGAATCAAGTAGTATTATCGCAAGTTTTATCATTTTTTAATTGAAAATGTTGAAATCAAGTAGAATTATAGCAGATTTTGTCATTTATAATTGAAAATGTTGAAATCAAGTATAATTATAGCAGATTTTGTTGTTTATAATTGAAAATGTTGAAATCAAGTAGAATTATAGCAGATTTTATCATTTTTCAATTGAAAAATTTGAAATCAAGTAGATATATAGCAGATTTTGTCATTTTTTAAGTGTCAATGATGAAATCAAGTAGAATTATTGCACATTTTCTTATTTTTCAAATGAAAATGTTGAAATCAAGTGGGATTATAGCAGATTTTATCATTTTTCTATTGAAAATGTCGAAATGAAGTAGAATTATAGCAGATTTATTCATTTTTTAATTGAAAATGTTGAAAATCAAGTAGAATTATAGCAGATTTTGTCATTTATAATTGAAAATGTTGAAATCAAGTAGAATTATAGCAGATTTTGTTGTTTATAATTGAAAATGTTGAAATCAAGTAGAATTATAGCAGATTTTATCATTTTTTAATTGAAAACGTTGATATCAATTAGAATTATAGCAGATTTTATCATTTTTTAATTGAAAATATTGAAATCAAGTAGAATTATAGCAGATTTTATCATATTTAATTGAAAATGTTGAAATCATGTAGAATTATAGCAGATTTTGTCATTTATAATTGAGAATGTTGAAATCAAGTAGAATTATTGCAGATTTTACATTTTTCAATTCAAAATTTAAATTAAGTAGATATATAGCAGATTTTGTCATTTTTTAATTGAAAATGTTGAAATCAAGTAGAATTTTAGTAGATTTTTTAATTTTTCAATTGAAAATGTTCAAATCAAGTAGAATTACAGCAGATTTTTTCATTGTTTAATTGAAAATGCAGAGAAGTAGTATTATACCAGATGTTGCGACTTTATAATTGAAAATGTTGAAATCAAGTACAATTCTAGCAGATTTTATCATTTATATTTGAAAATGTTGAAATCAAGTAGGATTATAGCAGATTTTGTCGTTTTTCAATTGAAAATGTTGAAATCATAGAATTATAGCATATTGTTTCATTTTTCAATTGGAAAATTTGAAATGAAGTAGATATATAGCAGATTATGTCATTTTTTTCATTGAAAATGTAGAAATCAATTATAGCAGGTTTTATCAGTTTTCAATTGAAAATGTTGAAATCAAGTAGGATTATAGCAGATTTTGTAATTTTTTAAATGAAAATGTTGAAATCAAGTAGAATTATTGCAGATTTTGCATTTTTCAATTGAAAATATTGAAATCAAGGAGAATTATACCAGATTTTACCATATTTAATTGAAAATGTTGAAATCAAGTAGAATTATAGCAGATTTTGTCATTTTCCATTTCAAAATGTTGAAATCAAGTAGAATTATAGCAGATTTTGTCATTTATAATTGACAATATTGAAATCAAGTAGAATTATGGCAGATTTTATCATTTTTTAATTGAAAATATTGAAATCAAGTAGGATTATAGCAGATTTTATCATTTTTTAATTGAAAATGTTTAAATCAAGTAGAATTATAGCAGATTTTGTTGTTTATTATTGAAAATGTTGAAATAGAGTAGAATTCTAGCAGATTTTATCATTTTGTAATTGAAAATGTTGAAATCAAGTAGGATTATAGCAGATTTTATCAATCTTTAATTGAAAATGTTTGAATCAAGTAGGATTATAGCAGATTTTGTCATTTTCTAATTGAAAATGTTGAAATCAAGTAGGATTATAGAAGATTTTGTCATTTTTTAATTGAAATTTTGAAATAAAGGAGATTTATTTAAGATTTTGTTATTTTTTAATTTAAAATGTTGAAATAATGTAGGATTATAGAATATTTTGTTATTTATAATTGAAAATGTTGAAATCATGGAGAATTATAGCAGATTTTTTCATTTTTCAATTGAAAAATTTGAAATGAATTAGATATATAGCAGATTTGTCATTTATAATTGAAAATGTTGAAATCAATTCGAATTATAGCAGATTTTGTCATTTATAATTGAAAATGTAAAATCAAGTAGAATGATAGCAGATTTTGTCATTTATAATTGGAAATGTTGAAATCAAGTAGAATTATAGCAGATTTTGTCATTTATAATTAAAAATTTTGAAATCAAGAAGGATTATAGCAGATTTTTTTGTTTTTTATTTGAAAATGTTGAAATAAAGGAGAATTATAGCAGATTTTATCATTTTTTAATTGAAAATGTTGAAATCAACCGGTATTATAGCAGATTTTGTCATTCATTAATTGAAAATGTTGATATCAAGTAGGATTATAGCAGATTTTGACATTTTTCAATGGAAAAATTTGAAATCAAGTAGATATATAGCAGATTTTGTCATTTTTAATGGAAAATGTTGAAATCAAGTACGATTATAGCAGATTATGGCATTTTTAATTGAAAATATTGAAATCAAGTAGGATTATAGCAGTTTTTGTCATTTTTTAATTGAAATTTTGAAATAAAGTAGATTTATATCAGATTTTTTTAATTTTTATTGAAAATGTTGAAATCAAGTAGAATTTTAGTAGATATTTTAATTTTTCAATTGAAAATGTTCAAATCAAGTAGAATTACAGCAGATTTTTTCATTGTTTAATTGACAATGCAGAAAAGAAGTAGGATTATAGCAGATTTTGTCATTTTTCAATTGAAAATGTTGAAATCAAGTAGAATTATAGCAGATTTTGTAATTTTTTAATTGAAAATGTTGAAATCAAGTTCAATTATTGCAGATTTTGCATTTTTCAATTAAAAATTAGAAATCAAGTAGATATATAGCAGATTTTGTCTTTTTTTAATTTAAAATGTTGAAATGAAGTAGAATTATAGCAGATTTTGGCATTTATAATTGAAAATGTCTAAATCAAGTAGAATTATATCAGATTTTTTCATTTTTAATTGAAAATGTTGAAATCAAGCAGAATTATAGCAGATTTTGTAATTTTTTAAATGAAAATGGTGAAATCAAGCAGAATTATTGCAGATTTTGCATTTTTCAATTAAAAATTTGAAATGAAGTAGATATGTAGCAGATTTTGTCATTTTTTATTGAAAATTTTGAAATCAAGTACGATTATAGCAGATTTTGGCATTTATAATTGAAAATGTAGAAATCAAATAGAATTATAGCAGATTTTATCATTTTTTAAATGAAAATGTTGAAATCAAGTGTGATTATAGCAGATTTTATTTTTTCAAGTGAAAATTTCGAAATGAAGTAGAATTATAGCATATTTATTCATTTTTTAATTGAAAATGTTGAAATCAAGTAGAATTATAGCAGATTTTGTCATTTATAATTGAAAATGTCTAAATCAAGTAGAATTATATGAGATTTTTTCATTTTTCAATTGAAAATGTTGAAATCAAGTACGATTATAGCAGATTTTGTCATTTTGTAATTGAAAATGTTGAAATCAAGTAGAATTATAGCAGATTTTGTCATTTATAATTGAAAATGTTGAAATCAATAGAATTATAGAAGATTTTGCCATTTATATTTCAAAATGTTGAAATCAAGTAAGATTATAGTAGATTTTTTAATTTTTCAATTGAAAATGTTGAAATCAAGTAAGATTATAGCAGGTTTTATCATTTTTTAATTGAAAATGTTGATATCAAGTGGGTTTACAGAAGATTTTGGCATTTTTTAATTGAAAATGTTGAAATCAAGTAGGATTATAGCAGATTTTTTGATTTTTGATTTAAAATATTGAAATCAAGTAGAACTATTGCAGATTTTTTAATTTTTCAATTGAAAATGTGAGAAACCACGTAGAATTATACAAGATTTTGTCATATCAAATGAAAATTAGGAAATCAAGTAGAATTATAGCAGATTTTGTCATTTTTCAATAGAAAATGTTGAAATCAAGTATGATTATAGCAGTTTTTGTCATTTTTTAATTAATGTTGAAATCAAGTAGGATTATAGCAGATTTTGTCATTTTTTGATTGAAAATGTTGAAATCATGTAGAATTGTAGCAGATTTTTTCATTTTTTAATTGAAAATGTTGATATCAAGACGGATTATAGCAGATTTTGTCATTTTTTAATTGAAAAGGTGCAAATCATTTAGAATATAGCAGATTTTGTCATTTTTTTTCATGAAAATGGGGAAATCAAGTAGATATATAACACATTTTGTCATTTTTCAATTGAAAATGTTGAAATCAAATAGAATTATAGCAGATTTTGTCATTTTTTAATTGAAAATATTGAAATCAAGTAGAATTATAGCAGATTTTGTCATTTATAATTCAAAATGTTGAAATTAAGTAGGATTATAGCGGATTTTTCATTTTTTAATTGAAAATGTTGAAATCAAGTAGAAATATAGCCATCTTTTCATTTTTCAATTGAAAATGTTGAAATCAAGTAGGATGATAGCAGAGTTTGTCATTTTTTAAATGAAAATGTTGAAATAAAGGAGAATTATAGCAGATTTTGTAATTTTTTAATAGAAAATGTTGAAATCAATTAGGATTATGGCGGATTTTGTAATTTTTTAATTGAAAATGTTGAAATCAAGTAGGATTATAGCAGAATTTGTATTTTTTAATTGTAAATGTTGAAACCAATAGTATTATAGCAGATTTTGTTATTTTTTAATTGAAAATGTTGAAATCAAGTAGGATTATAACAGATTTTGTCATTTATATTTGAAAAAATATAGAAATAAATTAGAATTATAGCAGATTTTGTCATTTTTTAATTAAAAGTTTTGAAGTCAAATAGAAATATAACACATTTTGTAATTTTTCAATTTCAAAGATTGAAATCTAGTAGGATTATAGCAGATTTCTCATTTTTTAATTGAAAATATTGAAATCAAGTAGAATTATAGTTGATTTTGTCATTAATAATTGAAAATGTTGAAAACATTTAGGATTATAGAACGTTTTAACATTTCTAATTGCAAATGTTGAATTCAAGTATAATTATTGCAGATTTTTACATTTTTTAATTGAAAATGTTGGAATCAAGTAGAATTATAGCGGATTTTATCATTGATAATTGTAAATTTTGAAACGAAGTAGAATTATAGCCGATTTTTTCATTTTTATATTGAAAATGTTGAAATCAAGTAGAATTATAGGAGATTTTGTCATTTTTTAATTGAAAATATTGAAATCAAGTAAATTATAGCAGATTTTGTCATTTATTATTGAAAATGTTGAAATCAAATAGAATTATAGCAGATTTTATCATTTTTTAATTGAAAATGTTGAAATCAAGTGGGATTATAGCAGATTTTATCATTTTTCAATTGAAAATGTTGACATCAAGTAGGATGATAGCAGAATTTGTCATTTCTTAAATGAAAATGTTGAAATAAAGAAGAATTATAGCAGATTTTGTCATTTTTTAATTGAAAGCCTTGAAATACAAATAGAATTATAGCAGATTTTGTCATTTTTTAATTGAAAGTCTTGAAATCAAATAGAATTATAGCAGATTTTGTCATTTTTCAATTGAAAATGTTGAAATCAAGTAGAATTATAGCAGATTTTTTAATTTTCCAATAGAAAATGTTGAAATCAAGCAGGATTATAGCAGATTTTGTCATTTTTTAATTGAATATTTTGAAATAAAGTAGGATTATAGCAGAAATGGTATTTTTGAATTCAAAATGTTGAAACCAAGAAGTATTATAGCAGATTTTGTTATTTTTTAATTGAAAATGTTGAAATAAAGTAGGATTATAGCAGATTTTGTCATTTATATTTGAAAATGTTGAAATAAATTAGAATTATAGCAGATTTTGTCATTTTTTAATTGAAAATGTTGAAATCGAATAATATTATAGCAGATTTTGTAATTTTTCAATTTCAAATGTTGAAATCAAGTAGTATTATAGCAGATTTTCTCATTTTTTAATTGAAAATGTTAAAATCAATTAGGATTATAGTAGATTTTATCATTTTTTAATTGAAAATGTTGAAATCATGTAGCATTATAGCAGATTTTGTCATTAATAACTGAAAATGATGAAATCACGGAGGATTATAATAGATTTTGAGATTTTTTAATTGAAAATGTTGAAATCAAGTAGAATTGTAGCGGATTTTATCATTGATAATTGAAAATGTTGAAATGAAGGCGAATTATAGCAGATTTTGTCATTTTTTAATTCAAAATATTGAAATCAAGTAAAATTATAGCAGATTTTGTCATTTATTATTGAAAATGTTGAAATCAAGTAGAATTATAGCAGATTTTATCATTTTTTAATTGAAAGTGTTGAAATCAATTGGGATTATAGCAGATTTTATCATTTTTTAATTGAATATTTTGAAAACAAGTAGGATTATAGCAGATTTTGTCATTTATAATTAAAAATGTTGAAATTAAGGAGGATTATAGCAGATTTTTCATTTTTTATTTGAAAATGTTGTAAAAGTAGAATTATAGCAGATTTTGTCATTTATAATTGAAAATGTTGACATCAAGTAGGATTATAGCAGATTTTGTCATTTTTTAATTGAAAATATGGAAATCAAGTAGGATTATAAAGGATTTTGTAATGTATAATTGTAAATGTTGAAATCAAGTAGGATTATGGCAGATTTTTTCATTTTTTGTTGAAAATTTTGTAATCAAGTAGTAATATAGCCTACTTTTCATTTTTCAATAGAAAATGTTGAAATCAAGTAGGATTACAGAAGACTGTCATTTTTTAAATGAAAATGTTGAAATAAAGTAGAATTATAGCAGATTTTGTCATTTTTTAATTGAAAGTGTTGAAATCAAATAGAATTATTGCAGATTTTGTCATTTTTCAATTGAAAATGTTAAATCAAGTAGAATTATAGCAGATCTCAATTTTTAATTGAAAATGTTGAAATCAATTAGGATTATAGCACGTTTTAACATTTTTAATTGCAAATGTTGAAATCAAGTAGAATTATACCAGATTTTTACATTTTTTCATTGAAAATGTTGAAATCTAGTAGAATTATAGCAGATTTTATCATTGATCATTGAAAATGTTGGAATGAAGTAGAATTATAGCAGATTTTTTCATTTTTCAATTGAAAATGTTGAAATCAAGTAGAATTATAGCAAATTTTGTCATTTTTTTAATTGAAAATTTTGAAATCAAGTAGGATTATAGCAGATTTTGTAATTTTTTAATTGAAAATGTTGAAATAAAGTTCAATTAGAAATTAAGTAGATATATAACAGATTTTGTCTTTTTATAATTTAAAATGTTGAAATCAAGTACGATTATAGCAGATTTTGGCATTTTTAATTGAAAATGTTGAAATCAAGCAGAATTATTGCAGATTTTGTCATTTTTTAATTGAAAATGTTGAAATGAAGTAGAATTATAGCAGATTTTGTCATTTATAATTGAAAATGTTGAAATCAATAGAATTATAGAAGATTTTGACATTTATATTTCAAAATGTTGAAATCAAGTAAGATTATAGCAGATTTTGTCATTTTTCAAGTGAAAATGTTGAAATGAATTAAGATTATAGCAGGTTTTATCATTTTTTAATTGAAAATGTTGAAATCAAGTGGGTTTACAGAAGACTTTGGCATTTTTTAATTGAAAATGTTGAAATCAAGTAGGATTATAGCAGATTTTTTGATTTTTTTATTTGAAAATATTGAAATCAAGTAGAACTATTGCAGATTTTTTAATTTTTCAATTGAAAATGTGAGAAACCACGTAGAATTATACAAGATTTTGTCATATCAAATGAAAATGTGGAAATCAAGTAGAATTATAGCAGATTTTGTCATTTTTCAATAGAAAATGTTGAAATCAAGTAGAATTGTAGCAGATTTTTTAATTGAAAATGTTGATATCAAGACGGATTATAGCAGATTTTGTCATTTTTTAATTGAAAAGGTGCAAATCATTTAGAATATAGCAGATTTTGTCATTTTTTTACATGAAAATGGGGAAATCAAGTAGATATATAACACATTTTGTCATTTTTCAATTGAAAATGTTGAAATCAAATAGAATTATAGCAGATTTTGTCATTTTTTAATTGAAAATATTGAAATCAAGTAGAATTATAGCAGATTTTGTCATTTATAATTCAAAATGTTGAAATTAAGTAGGATTATAGCGGATTTTTCATTTTTTAATTGAAAATGTTGAAATCAAGTAGAAATATAGCCAACTTTTCATTTTTCAATTGAAAATGTTGAAATCAAGTAGGATGATAGCAGAGTTTGTCATTTTTTAAATGAAAATGTTGAAATAAAGGAGAATTATAGCAGATTTTGTAATTTTTTAATAGAAAATGTTGAAATCAATTAGGATTATAGCGGATTTTGTAATTTTTTAATTGAAAATGTTGAAATCAAGTAGGATTATAGCAGAATTTGTATTTTTTAATTGAAAATGTTGAAACCAATAGTATTATAGCAGATTTTGTTATTTTTTAATTGAAAATGTTGAAATCAAGTAGGATTATAACAGATTTTGTCATTTATATTTGAAAAAATATAGAAATAAATTAGAATTATAGCAGATTTTGTCATTTTTTAATTAAAAGTGTTGAAATCAAATAGAAATATAACACATTTTGTAATTTTTCAATTTCAAATATTGAAATCAAGTAGGATTATAGCAGATTTCTCATTTTTTAATTGAAAATATTGAAATCAAGTAGAATTATAGTTGATTTTGTCATTAATAATTGAAAATGTTGAAAACATTTAGGATTATAGAACGTTTTAACATTTCTAATTGCAAATGTTGAATTCAAGTATAATTATAGCAGATTTTTACATTTTTTAATTGAAAATGTTGGAATCAAGTAGAATTATAGCGGATTTTATCATTGATAATTGAAAATTTTGAAATGAAGTAGAATTATAGCCGATTTTTTCATTTTTATATTGAAAATGTTGAAATCAAGTAGAATTATAGCAGATTTTGTCATTTTTTAATTGAAAATATTGAAATCAAGTAAAATTATAGCAGATTTTGTCATTTATTATTGAAAATGTTGAAATCAAATAGAATTATAGCAGATTTTATCATTTTTTAATTGAAAATGTTGAAATCAAGTGGGATTATAGCAGATTTTATCATTTTTCAATTGAAAATGTTGATATCAAGTAGGATGATAGCAGAGTTTGTCATTTCTTAAATGAAAATGTTGAAATAAAGTAGAATTATAGCATATTTTGTCATTTTTTAATTGAAAGCCTTGAAATCAAATAGAATTATAGCAGATTTTGTCATTTTTTAATTGAAAGTCTTGAAATCAAATAGAATTATAGCAGATTTTGTCATTTTTCAATTGAAAATGTTGAAATCAAGTAGAATTATAGCAGATTTTTTAATTTTCCAATAGAAAATGTTGAAATCAAGCAGGGTTATAGCAGATTTTGTCATTTTTTAATTGAAAATGTTGAAATAAAGTAGGATTATAGCAGAAATGGTATTTTTTAATTGAAAATGTTGAAACCAAGAAGTATTATAGCAGATTTTGCTATTTTTTAATTGAAAATGTTGAAATAAAGTAGGATTATAGCAGATTTTGTCATTTATATTTGAAAATGTTGAAATAAATTAGAATTATAGCAGATTTTGTCATTTTTTAATTGAAAATGTTGAAATCGAATAATATTATTGCAGATTTTGTAATTTTTCAATTTCAAATGTTGAAATCAAGTAGGATTATAGCAGATTTTCTCATTTTTTAATTGAAAATGTTGAAATCAATTAGGATTATAGTAGATTTTATCATTTTTTAATTGAAAATGATGAAATCATGTAGCATTATAGCAGATTTTGTCATTAATAACTGAAAATGATGAAATCACGGAGGATTATAATAGATTTTGAGATTTTTTAATTGAAAATGTTGAAATCAAGTAGAATTGTAGCGGATTTTATCATTGATAATTGAAAATGTTGAAATGAAGGCGAATTATAGCAGATTTTGTCATTTTTTAATCCAAATTATTGAAATCAAGTAAAATTATAGCAGATTTTATCATTTTTTAATTGAAAGTGTTGAAATCAATTGGGATTATAGCAGATTTTATCATTTTTTAATTGAATATTTTGAAAACAAGTAGGATTATAGCAGATTTTGTCATTTATAATTAAAAATGTTGAAATTAAGGAGGATTATAGCAGATTTTTCATTTTTTATTTGAAAATGTTGTAAAAGTAGAATTATAGCAGATTTTGTCATTTATAATTGAAAATGTTGAAATCAAGTAGGATTATAGCAGATTTTGTCATTTTTTAATTGAAAATATGGAAATCAAGTAGGATTATAAAGGATTTTGTAATGTATAATTGTACATGTTGAAATCAAGTAGGATTATGGCAGATTTTTTCATTTTTTGTTGAAAATGTTGTAATCAAGTAGTAATATAGCCTACTTTTCATTTTTCAATAGAAAATGTTGAAATCAAGTAGGATTACAGAAGACTGTCATTTTTTAAATGAAAATGTTGAAATAAAGTAGAATTATAGCAGATCTTCTCATTTTTTAATTGAAAATGTTGAAATCAATTAGGATTATAGCACGTTTTAACATTTTTAATTGCAAATGTTGAAATCAAGTAGAATTATACCAGATTTTTACATTTTTTCATTGAAAATGTTGAAATCTAGTAGAATTATAGCAGATTTTATCATTGATCATTGAAAATGTTGGAATGAAGTAGAATTATAGCAGATTTTTTCATTTTTCAATTGAAAATGTTGAAATCAAGTAGAATTATAGCAGATTTTGTCATTTGTAATTGAAAATATTGAAATCAAGTAAAATTATAACAGATTTTGTCATTTATAATTGAAAATGTTGAAATCAAATAGAATTATAGCAGATTTTTTCATTTTTCAATTGAACATGTTGAAATCAATTAGGATTATAGCAGGTTTTGTCATTTTCAATAGAAAATCATGAAAGCAATTAGAATTATAACAGATTTTGTCATTTTTTAATTGAAAATGTTGTAATCAAGTAGGATTATAGCAGATTTATTTATAATTGAAAATGTTGAAATCAAGTAAAATTATAGAAGATTTTGTGTTTTATATTTGAAAATGTATAAATCGAGTAGGATTATAGCAGATTTTATTATTTTTTAATTAAAAATGTTGAAATCAAGTAGGATTGTAACAGATTTTGTCATTTATATTTGAAAATGTTGAAATCAAATAGAATTATAGCAGATTTTTTGATTTTTTTATTTGAAAATATTGAAATCAAGTAGAACTATTGCAGATTTTTTAATTTTTCAATTGAAAATGTGAGAAACCACGTAGAATTATACAAGATTTTGTCATATCAAATGAAAATGTGGAAATCAAGTAGAATTATAGCAGATTTTGTCATTTTTCAATAGAAAATGTTGAAATCAAGTAGAATTGTAGCAGATTTTTTAATTGAAAATGTTGATATCAAGACGGATTATAGCAGATTTTGTCATTTTTTAATTGAAAAGGTGCAAATCATTTAGAATATAGCAGATTTTGTCATTTTTTTACATGAAAATGGGGAAATCAAGTAGATATATAACACATTTTGTCATTTTTCAATTGAAAATGTTGAAATCAAATAGAATTATAGCAGATTTTGTCATTTTTTAATTGAAAATATTGAAATCAAGTAGAATTATAGCAGATTTTGTCATTTATAATTCAAAATGTTGAAATTAAGTAGGATTATAGCGGATTTTTCATTTTTTAATTGAAAATGTTGAAATCAAGTAGAAATATAGCCAACTTTTCATTTTTCAATTGAAAATGTTGAAATCAAGTAGGATGATAGCAGAGTTTGTCATTTTTTAAATGAAAATGTTGAAATAAAGGAGAATTATAGCAGATTTTGTAATTTTTTAATAGAAAATGTTGAAATCAATTAGGATTATAGCGGATTTTGTAATTTTTTAATTGAAAATGTTGAAATCAAGTAGGATTATAGCAGAATTTGTATTTTTTAATTGAAAATGTTGAAACCAATAGTATTATAGCAGATTTTGTTATTTTTTAATTGAAAATGTTGAAATCAAGTAGGATTATAACAGATTTTGTCATTTATATTTGAAAAAATATAGAAATAAATTAGAATTATAGCAGATTTTGTCATTTTTTAATTAAAAGTGTTGAAATCAAATAGAAATATAACACATTTTGTAATTTTTCAATTTCAAATATTGAAATCAAGTAGGATTATAGCAGATTTCTCATTTTTTAATTGAAAATATTGAAATCAAGTAGAATTATAGTTGATTTTGTCATTAATAATTGAAAATGTTGAAAACATTTAGGATTATAGAACGTTTTAACATTTCTAATTGCAAATGTTGAATTCAAGTATAATTATAGCAGATTTTTACATTTTTTAATTGAAAATGTTGGAATCAAGTAGAATTATAGCGGATTTTATCATTGATAATTGAAAATTTTGAAATGAAGTAGAATTATAGCCGATTTTTTCATTTTTATATTGAAAATGTTGAAATCAAGTAGAATTATAGCAGATTTTGTCATTTTTTAATTGAAAATATTGAAATCAAGTAAAATTATAGCAGATTTTGTCATTTATTATTGAAAATGTTGAAATCAAATAGAATTATAGCAGATTTTATCATTTTTTAATTGAAAATGTTGAAATCAAGTGGGATTATAGCAGATTTTATCATTTTTCAATTGAAAATGTTGATATCAAGTAGGATGATAGCAGAGTTTGTCATTTCTTAAATGAAAATGTTGAAATAAAGTAGAATTATAGCATATTTTGTCATTTTTTAATTGAAAGCCTTGAAATCAAATAGAATTATAGCAGATTTTGTCATTTTTTAATTGAAAGTCTTGAAATCAAATAGAATTATAGCAGATTTTGTCATTTTTCAATTGAAAATGTTGAAATCAAGTAGAATTATAGCAGATTTTTTAATTTTCCAATAGAAAATGTTGAAATCAAGCAGGGTTATAGCAGATTTTGTCATTTTTTAATTGAAAATGTTGAAATAAAGTAGGATTATAGCAGAAATGGTATTTTTTAATTGAAAATGTTGAAACCAAGAAGTATTATAGCAGATTTTGCTATTTTTTAATTGAAAATGTTGAAATAAAGTAGGATTATAGCAGATTTTGTCATTTATATTTGAAAATGTTGAAATAAATTAGAATTATAGCAGATTTTGTCATTTTTTAATTGAAAATGTTGAAATCGAATAATATTATTGCAGATTTTGTAATTTTTCAATTTCAAATGTTGAAATCAAGTAGGATTATAGCAGATTTTCTCATTTTTTAATTGAAAATGTTGAAATCAATTAGGATTATAGTAGATTTTATCATTTTTTAATTGAAAATGATGAAATCATGTAGCATTATAGCAGATTTTGTCATTAATAACTGAAAATGATGAAATCACGGAGGATTATAATAGATTTTGAGATTTTTTAATTGAAAATGTTGAAATCAAGTAGAATTGTAGCGGATTTTATCATTGATAATTGAAAATGTTGAAATGAAGGCGAATTATAGCAGATTTTGTCATTTTTTAATCCAAATTATTGAAATCAAGTAAAATTATAGCAGATTTTATCATTTTTTAATTGAAAGTGTTGAAATCAATTGGGATTATAGCAGATTTTATCATTTTTTAATTGAATATTTTGAAAACAAGTAGGATTATAGCAGATTTTGTCATTTATAATTAAAAATGTTGAAATTAAGGAGGATTATAGCAGATTTTTCATTTTTTATTTGAAAATGTTGTAAAAGTAGAATTATAGCAGATTTTGTCATTTATAATTGAAAATGTTGAAATCAAGTAGGATTATAGCAGATTTTGTCATTTTTTAATTGAAAATATGGAAATCAAGTAGGATTATAAAGGATTTTGTAATGTATAATTGTACATGTTGAAATCAAGTAGGATTATGGCAGATTTTTTCATTTTTTGTTGAAAATGTTGTAATCAAGTAGTAATATAGCCTACTTTTCATTTTTCAATAGAAAATGTTGAAATCAAGTAGGATTACAGAAGACTGTCATTTTTTAAATGAAAATGTTGAAATAAAGTAGAATTATAGCAGATCTTCTCATTTTTTAATTGAAAATGTTGAAATCAATTAGGATTATAGCACGTTTTAACATTTTTAATTGCAAATGTTGAAATCAAGTAGAATTATACCAGATTTTTACATTTTTTCATTGAAAATGTTGAAATCTAGTAGAATTATAGCAGATTTTATCATTGATCATTGAAAATGTTGGAATGAAGTAGAATTATAGCAGATTTTTTCATTTTTCAATTGAAAATGTTGAAATCAAGTAGAATTATAGCAGATTTTGTCATTTGTAATTGAAAATATTGAAATCAAGTAAAATTATAACAGATTTTGTCATTTATAATTGAAAATGTTGAAATCAAATAGAATTATAGCAGATTTTTTCATTTTTCAATTGAACATGTTGAAATCAATTAGGATTATAGCAGGTTTTGTCATTTTCAATAGAAAATCATGAAAGCAATTAGAATTATAACAGATTTTGTCATTTTTTAATTGAAAATGTTGTAATCAAGTAGGATTATAGCAGATTTATTTATAATTGAAAATGTTGAAATCAAGTAAAATTATAGAAGATTTTGTGTTTTATATTTGAAAATGTATAAATCGAGTAGGATTATAGCAGATTTTATTATTTTTTAATTAAAAATGTTGAAATCAAGTAGGATTGTAACAGATTTTGTCATTTATATTTGAAAATGTTGAAATCAAATAGAATTATAGCAGATTTTTTCATTTTTCAATTGAACATGTTGAAATCAATTAGGATTATAGCAGGTTTTGTCATTTTCAATAGAAAATCATGAAAGCAATTAGAATTATAACAGATTTTGTCATTTTTTAATTGAAAATGTTGTAATCAAGTAGGATTATAGCAGATTTATTTATAATTGAAAATGTTGAAATCAAGTAAAATTATAGAAGATTTTGTGTTTTATATTTGAAAATGTATAAATCGAGTAAGATTATAGCAGATTTTATTATTTTTTAATTAAAAATGTTGAAATCAAGTAGGATTGTAACAGATTTTGTCATTTATATTTGAAAATGTTGAAATCAAGTAGGATTATAGCCGATTTTGTCATTTTGTAATTGAAAATGTTGTAAAAGTAGACTTATATCAGATTTTATCATTTTTTAATTGAAAATCTTGAAATCCTGTAGGATTATAGCAGATTTTGTCCTTTATATTTGAAAATGATGAAATCAAGGAGAATTATAGCAGATTTTTTAATTTTTCAATTGAAAATGTTAAAATAAATTAGAATTATAGCATATTTTGTCAATTTTTAATAGAAAATGTCGAAATAAAGTAGAATTATACCAGAATTTTTATTTTTTATTTGAAAATGTTGAAATAAGGTCGGATTATAGCTGATTTTGTCATTTTTTAATTGAAAATGTGTTAATCAAGTAGGATTAGAGGAAATTTTTTCATTTTCCAATTGAAAATGTTGAAATCATGTAGGATTATAGCAGATTTTGTCATTTATAATTGAAAATATGGAAATCAAGTAGGATTGTAGCGGATTTTGTAATTTAAAATTGAAAATGTTGACATCAAGTAGGCTTATAGCAGATTTTGTCATTTTTTAATTGAAAATATGGAAATCAAGTAGGATTATAGCGGATTTTGGAATTTATAATTGAAAATATTGAAATCAATGGGGATTATACAGATATTGTCATTTTTTAAATGACAATCTGGAAATGAAGTAGAATTATAGCAGATTTTTCTTATTTTTTAATTGAAAATGTTGAAATCAAGTAGAATTATAGCAGATTTTGTCATTTTTTAATTTAAAATGTTGTTAAAGTAGAATTATAGCAGATTTTGTCATTTATAATTGAAAATGTTGAAATCAAGTAGGATTATAGAAGATTTTTTCATTTATATTTGAAAATTTTGAAATCAAGTAGAATTATAGCTGATTTTTTCATTTTTTAATTGAAAATGTTGAAATGAAGTAGAATTATTGCAGATTTTGTCATTTTTTAATTGAAAATGTTGAAATCATGTAGGATTATAGCAGGTTTTGTCATTTGTTAATTGAAAATATTTAAATCAAGGAGGATTATACGAAATTTTTTCATTTTCCAATTGAAAATGTTGAAATCAAGCAGGATTATAGCAGATTTTGTCATTTATCATTGAAAATGTTGAAATCAAGTAGAATTATAGCAGATTTTGTCAATAATAATTTGAAATGTTGAAATATAGTAGAATTATTGCAGATTTTGTCATTTTTTAATTGAAAATGTTGAAATCAATTAGGATTATAGCAGATTTTGTCATTTTTTAATTCAAAATGTTGTAAAAGTAGAATTATAGCACATTTTGATATTTTATAATTGAAAATGTTGAAATTAAGTAGAATTATAGCTGATTTTGTCATTTTTAAAAGAAAATGTTGAATTAAATTAGAATTATAGCCTATTTTTTCATTTTTCAATAGAAAATGTTGAAATCAAGTACAATCATAGCAGATTTTGTCATTTATATTTCAAAATGTTGAAATAAAGTAGAATTATAGCTGATTTTTTCATTTATTAATTGGAAATTTTGAAATCAAGTAGAATTATAGGAGATTTATTCATTTTTTAATTGAAAATGTTGAAATCAAGTAGGATTATAGCAGATTTTGTCATTTTTTAATTGAAAATGTTGTAAAAGTAGGATTATAGCAGATTTTGTCATTTTTTAATTGAAAATATGGAAATCAATTAGGATTATAGCGGATTTTGGAATTTATAATTGAAAATGTTGAAATCAAGGAGGATTATATCAGATTTTGTAATTTTTTAATTGAAAATCTTGAAATAAAGTAGAATTATAGCAGTTTTTTCTTATTTTTTAATGGAAAATGTTGAAATCAAGTAGAATTATAGCAGATTTTGTAATTTTTTAATTGAAATTTTTTTCATCAAGTAGGATTATAGAAAATCTTTTCATTTTCCAATTGAAAATGTAGAAATCAAGTAGGATTATAGCAGATTTTGTCATTTTTTAATTGAAAATGTTGCTAAAGTAGAATTATAGCAGATTTTGTCATTTATAATTGAAAATGTTGAAATCAAGTAAGATTATAGCAGATTCTTTCATTTTTCAACTGGAAATGTTGAAATCAAGTACAATTATAGCATATTTTATCATTTTTCAATTGAAAATGTTTAAATCAAGAAGAATTATAGGAGATTTTTAAATTCTTCATTTGAAAATGTTGAAATCAAATAAGATTATAGCAGATTTTTTCATTTTTCAATTGAGAATGTTGAAATCAAGTAGGATTATAGCAGATTTTTTTATTTTTCAATTTAAAATGTTGAAATCAAGTAGGATTATAGCAGATTTTTTCATTTTTGAATTGAAATGTTGAAATCAAGTAGGATTAAAGCAGATTTTTTCATTTTTCAATTGAAATAGTTGAAATCCATTTTGATTATAGCAGATTTAATCATTTTTCAATTGACAATGTTGAAATCAAGTAGGATTATAGCAGATATTTTCATTTTTCTATTGACAATGTTGAAATCAAGTAGGATTAGAGCAGATTTTTTCATTTTTCAATTGAAATAGTTGAAATCCATTTTGATTATAGCAGATTTAATCATTTTTCAATTGAAAATGTTGAAATCAAGTAGGATTATAGCAGATTTTGTCATTTTTCAATTGAAAATGTTGAAATCCAGCAGGATTATAGCAGATATTTTCATTTTTCAATTGATAATGTTGAAATCAAGTAGGATTATAGCAGATTTAATCATTTTTCAATAGAAAATGTTGAAATCAAGTCGGATTATAGCAGATATTTTCCTTCTTCAATTGAAAATGTTGAAATCAAGTCGGATTATAGCAGATATTTTCATTCTTCATTTGAAAATGTTGAAATCAAGTAGGATTAGAGCAGATATTTTCATTTTTCAATTGAAAATGTTGAAATCAAGTAGGATTAGAGCAGATATTTTCATTTTTCAATTGAAAATGTTGAAATCAAGTCGGATTATAGCAGATTTAATCATTTTTCAATTGAAAATGTTGAAATCAAGGAGGATTATAGCAGATTTTTTCATTTTTCAATTGAAATAGTTGAAATCCATTTTGATTATAGCAGATTTAATCATTTTTCAATTGAAAATGTTGAAATCAAGTAGGATTATAGCAGATTTTTTCATTTTTCTATTGACAATGTTGAAATCAAGTAGGATTAAAGCCGATTTTTTCATTTTTCAATTGAAATAGTTGAAATCCATTTTGATTATAGCAGATTTAATCATTTTTCAATTGAAAATGTTGAAATCAAGTAGGATTATAGCAGATTTTTTCATTTATAATTGATAATGTTGAAATCAAGTACGATTATCGCAGATTTTGTCATTAATAATTGAAAATGTTTAAATCAAGTAGGATTATAACAGATTTTTCATTTTTGAATTGCAAATGTTGAAATCAAGTAGCATTATAACAGATTTTATCATTTTTCAATTGAAAATGTTGAAATCAAGGACAATCATTTTTTAATTGAAAATGTGGAAATCAATTAGGATTATAGCGGATTTGGGAATTTATATTTGCAAATGTTGAAATCAAGTAGGATTATAGCAGATCTTTTCATTTTTCAATTGAAAATGTTGAAATCAAGTAGGATTATATCAGATTTTGTCATTTATAATTGAAAATGTTGAAATCAAGTAAGATTATAGCAGATTCTTTCATTTTTCAACTGGAAATGTTGAAATCAAGTACAATTATAGCATATTTCATCATTTTTCAATTGAAAATGTTTAAATCAAGTAGAATTATAGGAGATTTTTAAATTTTTCATTTGAAAATGTTGAAATCAAATAAGATTATAGCAGATTTTGTCATTTTTTAATTGAAAATATGGAAATCAATTAGGATTATAGCAGATTTCGGAATTTATATTTGCAAATGTTGAAATCAAGTAGGATTATAGCAGATTTTGGCATTTTTCAATTGAAAATGTTGAAATCAACTCGGATTATAGCAGATATTTTCATTTATCAATTGGAAATATTGAAATCAAGTAGGATTATAGCAGATTTTTTCATTTTTCTATTGTAAATGTTGAAATCAAGTCGGATTATAGCAGATATTTTCATTTTTTAAATGAAAATGTTGAAATCAAGTCGGATTATAGCAGATATTTTCATTTTTCAATTGAAAATGTTGAAATCAAGTCGGATTATAGCAGATATTTTCATTTTTCAATTGAAAATGTTGAAATCAAGTAGGGTTATGGCAGTTTTTTCATTTTTCAATTGAAAATGTTGAAATCAAGTAGGATTATAGCAGGTATTTTCATTTGTCTATTGAAAATGTTGAAATCAAGTCGGATTATAGCAGATATTTTCATTTTTTAATTGAAAATGTTGAAATCAAGTAGGATTATAGCAGATTTTGTCATTTTTTAATTGAAAATGTTGTAAAAGTAGGATTATAGCAGATTTTGTCATTTTTTAATTGAAAATATGGAAATCAATTAGGATTATAGCGGATTTTGGAATTTATAATTGAAAATGTTGAAATCAAGGAGGATTATATCAGATTTTGTAATTTTTTAATTGAAAATCTTGAAATAAAGTAGAATTATAGCAGTTTTTTCTTATTTTTTAATGGAAAATGTTGAAATCAAGTAGAATTATAGCAGATTTTGTAATTTTTTAATTGAAATTTTTTTCATCAAGTAGGATTATAGAAAATCTTTTCATTTTCCAATTGAAAATGTAGAAATCAAGTAGGATTATAGCAGATTTTGTCATTTTTTAATTGAAAATGTTGCTAAAGTAGAATTATAGCAGATTTTGTCATTTATAATTGAAAATGTTGAAATCAAGTAAGATTATAGCAGATTCTTTCATTTTTCAACTGGAAATGTTGAAATCAAGTACAATTATAGCATATTTTATCATTTTTCAATTGAAAATGTTTAAATCAAGAAGAATTATAGGAGATTTTTAAATTCTTCATTTGAAAATGTTGAAATCAAATAAGATTATAGCAGATTTTTTCATTTTTCAATTGAGAATGTTGAAATCAAGTAGGATTATAGCAGATTTTTTTATTTTTCAATTTAAAATGTTGAAATCAAGTAGGATTATAGCAGATTTTTTCATTTTTGAATTGAAATGTTGAAATCAAGTAGGATTAAAGCAGATTTTTTCATTTTTCAATTGAAATAGTTGAAATCCATTTTGATTATAGCAGATTTAATCATTTTTCAATTGACAATGTTGAAATCAAGTAGGATTATAGCAGATATTTTCATTTTTCTATTGACAATGTTGAAATCAAGTAGGATTAGAGCAGATTTTTTCATTTTTCAATTGAAATAGTTGAAATCCATTTTGATTATAGCAGATTTAATCATTTTTCAATTGAAAATGTTGAAATCAAGTAGGATTATAGCAGATTTTGTCATTTTTTAATTGAAAATGTTGTAAAAGTAGGATTATAGCAGATTTTGTCATTTTTTAATTGAAAATATGGAAATCAATTAGGATTATAGCGGATTTTGGAATTTATAATTGAAAATGTTGAAATCAAGGAGGATTATATCAGATTTTGTAATTTTTTAATTGAAAATCTTGAAATAAAGTAGAATTATAGCAGTTTTTTCTTATTTTTTAATGGAAAATGTTGAAATCAAGTAGAATTATAGCAGATTTTGTAATTTTTTAATTGAAATTTTTTTCATCAAGTAGGATTATAGAAAATCTTTTCATTTTCCAATTGAAAATGTAGAAATCAAGTAGGATTATAGCAGATTTTGTCATTTTTTAATTGAAAATGTTGCTAAAGTAGAATTATAGCAGATTTTGTCATTTATAATTGAAAATGTTGAAATCAAGTAAGATTATAGCAGATTCTTTCATTTTTCAACTGGAAATGTTGAAATCAAGTACAATTATAGCATATTTTATCATTTTTCAATTGAAAATGTTTAAATCAAGAAGAATTATAGGAGATTTTTAAATTCTTCATTTGAAAATGTTGAAATCAAATAAGATTATAGCAGATTTTTTCATTTTTCAATTGAGAATGTTGAAATCAAGTAGGATTATAGCAGATTTTTTTATTTTTCAATTTAAAATGTTGAAATCAAGTAGGATTATAGCAGATTTTTTCATTTTTGAATTGAAATGTTGAAATCAAGTAGGATTAAAGCAGATTTTTTCATTTTTCAATTGAAATAGTTGAAATCCATTTTGATTATAGCAGATTTAATCATTTTTCAATTGACAATGTTGAAATCAAGTAGGATTATAGCAGATATTTTCATTTTTCTATTGACAATGTTGAAATCAAGTAGGATTAGAGCAGATTTTTTCATTTTTCAATTGAAATAGTTGAAATCCATTTTGATTATAGCAGATTTAATCATTTTTCAATTGAAAATGTTGAAATCAAGTAGGATTATAGCAGATTTTGTCATTTTTCAATTGAAAATGTTGAAATCCAGCAGGATTATAGCAGATATTTTCATTTTTCAATTGATAATGTTGAAATCAAGTAGGATTATAGCAGATTTAATCATTTTTCAATAGAAAATGTTGAAATCAAGTCGGATTATAGCAGATATTTTCCTTCTTCAATTGAAAATGTTGAAATCAAGTCGGATTATAGCAGATATTTTCATTCTTCATTTGAAAATGTTGAAATCAAGTAGGATTAGAGCAGATATTTTCATTTTTCAATTGAAAATGTTGAAATCAAGTAGGATTAGAGCAGATATTTTCATTTTTCAATTGAAAATGTTGAAATCAAGTCGGATTATAGCAGATTTAATCATTTTTCAATTGAAAATGTTGAAATCAAGGAGGATTATAGCAGATTTTTTCATTTTTCAATTGAAATAGTTGAAATCCATTTTGATTATAGCAGATTTAATCATTTTTCAATTGAAAATGTTGAAATCAAGTAGGATTATAGCAGATTTTTTCATTTTTCTATTGACAATGTTGAAATCAAGTAGGATTAAAGCCGATTTTTTCATTTTTCAATTGAAATAGTTGAAATCCATTTTGATTATAGCAGATTTAATCATTTTTCAATTGAAAATGTTGAAATCAAGTAGGATTATAGCAGATTTTTTCATTTATAATTGATAATGTTGAAATCAAGTACGATTATCGCAGATTTTGTCATTAATAATTGAAAATGTTTAAATCAAGTAGGATTATAACAGATTTTTCATTTTTGAATTGCAAATGTTGAAATCAAGTAGCATTATAACAGATTTTATCATTTTTCAATTGAAAATGTTGAAATCAAGGACAATCATTTTTTAATTGAAAATGTGGAAATCAATTAGGATTATAGCGGATTTGGGAATTTATATTTGCAAATGTTGAAATCAAGTAGGATTATAGCAGATCTTTTCATTTTTCAATTGAAAATGTTGAAATCAAGTAGGATTATATCAGATTTTGTCATTTATAATTGAAAATGTTGAAATCAAGTAAGATTATAGCAGATTCTTTCATTTTTCAACTGGAAATGTTGAAATCAAGTACAATTATAGCATATTTCATCATTTTTCAATTGAAAATGTTTAAATCAAGTAGAATTATAGGAGATTTTTAAATTTTTCATTTGAAAATGTTGAAATCAAATAAGATTATAGCAGATTTTGTCATTTTTTAATTGAAAATATGGAAATCAATTAGGATTATAGCAGATTTCGGAATTTATATTTGCAAATGTTGAAATCAAGTAGGATTATAGCAGATTTTGGCATTTTTCAATTGAAAATGTTGAAATCAACTCGGATTATAGCAGATATTTTCATTTATCAATTGGAAATATTGAAATCAAGTAGGATTATAGCAGATTTTTTCATTTTTCTATTGTAAATGTTGAAATCAAGTCGGATTATAGCAGATATTTTCATTTTTTAAATGAAAATGTTGAAATCAAGTCGGATTATAGCAGATATTTTCATTTTTCAATTGAAAATGTTGAAATCAAGTCGGATTATAGCAGATATTTTCATTTTTCAATTGAAAATGTTGAAATCAAGTAGGGTTATGGCAGTTTTTTCATTTTTCAATTGAAAATGTTGAAATCAAGTAGGATTATAGCAGGTATTTTCATTTGTCTATTGAAAATGTTGAAATCAAGTCGGATTATAGCAGATATTTTCATTTTTTAATTGAAAATGTTGAAATCAAGTCGGATTATAGCAGATATTTTCATTTTTCAATTGAAAATGTTGAAATCAAGTAGGATTATAGCAGATTTTTTCATTTTTCAATTGAAAATGTTGAAATCAAGTAGGATTATAGCAGATTTTTTAATTTTTCTATTGAAAAAGTTTAAATCAAGTCGGATTATAGCAGATTTTTTCATCTTTCAATTGAAAATGTTGAAATCAACTAGGATTATAGCAGATATTTTCATTTTTCAATTGAAAATGTTGAAATCAACTAGGATTATGGCAGATATTTTCATTTTTCAATTGAAAATGTGGAAATCAAGTAGGATTATAGCAGATTTTTTCATTTTTCAATGGAAAATGTTGAAATCAAGTAGGATTATAACAGATATTTTCATTTTTCAATTGAAAATGTTGAAATCTAGTCGGATTATAGCAGATTTTGTCATTTTTTAATTGAAAATGTTGAAATCAAATAGGATTATAGCAGATATTTTCAATTGAAAATGATGAAATCAAGTAGGATTATAGCAGATATTTTCATTTTTCTATTGACAATATTGAAATCAAGTAGGATTAAAGAAGATTTTTTCATTTTTCAATTGAAATAGTTGAAATCCATTTTGATTATAGCAGATTTAATCATTTTTCAATTGAAAATGTTGAAATCTAGTAAGATTATAGCAGATTTTGTCATTTTTCAATTGATAATGTTGAAATCCAGCAGGATTATAGCAGATATTTTCATTTTTCAATTGATAATGTTGAAATCAAGTAGGATTATAGCAGATTTAATCATTTTTCAGTTGAAAATGTTGAAATCAAGTCAGATTATAGCAGATATTTTCCTTCTTCATTTGAAAATGTTGAAATCAAGTCGGATTATAGCAGATATTTTCATTCTTCATTTGAAAATGTTGAAATCAAGTAGGATTAGAGCAGATATTTTCATTTTTCAATTGAAAATGTTGAAATCAAGTCGGATTATAGCAGATTTAATCATTTTTCAATTGAAAATGTTGAAATCAAGGAGGATTATAGCACATTTTTTCATTTTTCAATTGAAATAGTTGAAATCCATTTTGATTATAGCAGATTTAATCATTTTTCAATTGAAAATGTTGAAATCAAGTAGGATTATAGCAGATTTTTTCATTTTTCTATTGACAATGTTGAAATCAAGTAAGATTAAAGCAGATTTTTTCATTTTTCAATTGAAATAGTTGAAATCCATTTTGATTATAGCAGATTTAATCATTTTTCAATTGAAAATGTTGAAATCAAGTAGGATTATAGCAGATTTTTTCATTTATAATTGATAATGTTGAAATCAAGTACGATTATCGCAGATTTTGTCATTAATAATTGAAAATGTTTAAATCAAGTAGGATTATAACAGATTTTTCATTTTTGAATTGCAAATGTTGAAATCAAGTAGGATTATAACAGATTTTATCGTTTTTCAATTGAAAATGTTGAAATCAACGACAATCATTTTTTAATTGTAAATGTGGAAATCTAGTAGAATTATAGCAGATATTGTCATTTTTTATTCGTAAATATTGAAAGCAAGTAAAATTATGGCAGATTGTCTTATTTTTTAATTGAAAATGTTTAAATTAAGTAGATTTATAGCAGATTTTGTCATTTATATTTGAAAATGTTAAAATCAATTAGAATTATAGCAGGTTTGTCATTTTTTATTTGAAAATGTTGAAATCAAGTAGAATTATAGCAGATTTGACAATAATAATTGAAAATGTTTAAATCAAGTAGAATTATCGTAGATTTTGGCATTTTTTAATTTAAAATGTTGTAAAAGTAGAATTATAGCAGATTTTGTCATTTATAATTGAAAATGTTGAAATCAAGTAGGATTATAGCAGATTTTGTTATTTTTTAATTGAAAATGTTGAAATCAAGTAGAATTATTGCATATTTTGTCATTTTTTAATAGAAAATGTTGAAATAAAGTAGAATTATAGTAGATTTTGTTATTTTTAAATTGGGAATGTTGAAATCAAAAGAATTATAGCAGATTTTGTTATTTTTTAATTGAAAATCTTGAAATCTAGTAGGATTGTAGCAGATTTTTTCATTTATATTTGAAAATGTTGAAATCAAGTAGAATTATAACTGATTTTTTCATTCTTTAATTGCAAATGTTGAAATCAAGTAGAATTATTACAGATTTTGACATTTTTTAATTGAAAATGTTGAAATCAAGTAGGATTGTAGCCTATTTTATCATTTTTTAATTGAAAATGTTTAAATCAAGTAGGATTATAGAAACTTTTTTCATTTTCCAATTGAAAATGTTTAAATCAGGCAGGATTATAGCAGATTCTGTCATTTTTTAATTGAAAATATGGAAATCAAGTAGGATTATAAAGGATTTTGTAATGTATAATTGCAAATATTGAATATTTTCCAATTGAAAATGTTTAAATTAAGTAGGATTATGGAAGATTTTTTCATTTTTTAATTGAAAATGTTGTAATCAAGTAGAAATATAGCCTACTTTTCATTTTTCAGTTGAAAATGTTGAAATCAAGTAGGATTATAGCAGATTTTGTCATTTATAATTCAAAATGTTGAAATCAAGTAGGATTATAGCAGATTTTGTCATTTTTTAATTGAAAATGTTGTAAAAGTAGAATTATAGCATATTTTGTCATTTATAATTGAAAATGTTGAAATCAAGTAGGATTATAGCAGATTTTGACATTAATAAATAAAAATTATAGTAGATTTTATTATTTTTTAATAGAAAATGTAGAAATCAAGTAGGATTGTAGCAGATTTTGTTTTTTTTAACTGAAAATGTTGTAAAAGTAGAATTATAGCAGATTTTGTCATTTATAATTGAAAATGTTGAAATAAAGTAGAATTATAGCAGATTTTGTTATTTTTAAATTGGAAATGTTGAAATCAAGAAGAATTATAGCAGATTTTGTTATTTTTTAATTGAAAATGTTGAAATCAAGTAGGATTGTAACAGATTTTGTCATTTATATTTGAAAATGTTGAAATCAAGTAGAATTATAACTGATTTTTTCATTCTTTAATTGCAAATGTTGAAATCAAGTAGAATTATTGCAGATTTTGACATTTTTTAATAGAAATTGTAGAAATCAAGTAGGATTATAGCAGATTTTGTCATTTTTTAACTGAAAATGTTGTAAAAGTAGAATTATAGCCGATTTTGTCATTTTTTAATTAAAAATGTTTAAATCAAGTACGATTATAGGAACTTTTTTCATTTTCCAATTATAAATGTTGAAATCAAGCAGGATTATAGCAGATTTTGTCATTTCTTGATTGAACATGTTGAAATCAAGTAGAATTATAGCAGATTTTGTCTTTTTTAAAATGAAAATGTTGAAATAAAGTAGAATTATAGCAGATTTTGTTATTTTTCATTTGAAAATGTTGTAATCAAGTCGAATTATATAAGATTTTGGCATTTTTTAATGAAAATGTTGAAATCCAGTAGGATTATAGCAGATTTTGTCATTTATATTTGAAAATATTGAAATCAAATAGATTGATAGCAGACTTTGTCATTTTTTAAATGAAAATATAGAAGTAAAGTAGAATTATAGCCTATTTTTTAATATTTCAATTGAAAATGTTGAAATCAAAAGGATTATGGAAGATTTTGTCATTTTTGAAATGAAAATGTTGAAATAAAGTAGAATTATAGCAGATTTTGTTATTATTTAATTGAAAATGTTGAAATCAATTAGAATTATAGCAGATTTTGTCATTTTTTAATTGAAAATGTTGAAATCAAGTAGAATTATAGCAGATTTTGTCATTAATAATTGAAAATGATGAAATCAAGTAGAATTATAATAGATTTTTAAATTTTTTATTTGTAAATGTTGAAATCAAATAAGATTATAGCAGATTGCGTCATTTTTTAATTGAAAATGTTGAAATCATTAAGGATTATAGCAGATTTTGTCATTTTTTAATTGAAGATGTTGAAATCAAAAAGAATTATAGCAGATTTTGTCTTTTTTAAATGAAAATTTTGAAATCAACTAGAATTATAGCAGATTTTGTTATTTTTCAATTGAAAATGTTGAAATCAAGAAGAATTATTGCATATTTTGTCATTTTTTTAATGAAAATGTTTCAATCAAGTCGGATTATGGGAAATTTTTTGCATTTTCCAATTGAAAATGTTGAAATCAAGCAGGATTATAGCAGATTTTATCATTTTTTAATTGAAAATGTTGTAAAAATCTTGAAATCAAGTAGGATTATAGCTGATTTTGTCATTTTTTAATTGAAAATGTTTAAATCAAGTAGGATTATAGGAAATTTTTTCATTTTCCAATTAAAAATGTTGAACTCAAGCAGGATTATAGCAGATTTTGTCATTTCTTAATTGAAAATGTTGAAATCAAGTAGAATTATAGCAGATTTTGTCGTTTATAATTCAAAATGTTGAAATTAAGTAGGATTGTAGCGGATTTTTCATTTTTTAATTGAAAATGTTGTAATCAAGTAGAAATATTGCCAACTTTTCATTTTTCAATTGAAAAAGATAGCAGAGTTTGTCATTTTTTAAATGAAAATGTTGAAATAAAGGAGAATTATAGCAGATTTTGTAATTTTTTAATTTAAAATGTTGAAATCAAGTAGGATTATAGCTGATTTTTTCATTCTTTAATTTCAAAAGTTGAAATCAAGTAGAATTATTGCAGATTTTGTCATTTTTTAATTGAAAATGTTGAAATCAATTAGGATTATAGTAGATTTTGTAATTTTTTAAATGAAAATTTTTATATCAAGTAGGATTATAGCAAATTTTTTCATTTTCCAATAGAATATAATAGGATTATAGCAGATTTTGTCATTTATAATTCAAAATGTTGAAATCAAATAGGATTATAGCAGACTTTGTCATTTTTTAATTGAAAATGTTGTAAAAGTAGAATTATAGCAGATTTTGTTATTTTTAAATTGGATATGTTGAAATCAAGAAGAATTATAGCAGATTTTGTTATTTTTTAATTGAAAATGTTAAAATCAAGAAGGATTGTAGCAGATTTTTTCATTCATTAATTGCAAATGTTGAAATCAAGTAGAATTATAGCAGATTTTGTCATTAATAATTGAAAATGTTGAAATCAAGTAGAATTATAATAGATTTTGTCATTTTTTAATTGAAAATGTTGAAATGAAGTAGGATTATATCAGATTTTGTCATTTATAATTGAAAATGTTGAAATCAAGTAAGATTATAGCAGATTCTTTCATTTTTCAACTGGAAATGTTGAAATCAAGTACAATTATAGCATATTTTATCATTTTTCAATTGAAAATGTTTAAATCAAGTAGAATTATTTGAGATTTTTAAATTTTTCATTTGAAAATGTTGAAATCAAATAAGATTATAGCAGATTTTGTCATTTTTTAATTGAAAATATGGAAATCAATTAGGATTATAGCGGATTTGGGAATTTATATTTGCAAATGTTGAAATCAAGTAGGATTATAGCAGATTTTGTCATTTTTGAATTGAAATGTTGAAATCAAGTAGGATTATAGCAGATTTTTTCATTTTTCAATTGAAAATGTTGAAATCAAGTAGGATTATAGCAGATTTTTTTATTTTTCAATTTAAAATATTGAAATCAAGTACGATTATAGCAGATTTTATCATTTTTGAATTGAAATGTTCAAATCAAGTAGGATTATAGCAGATTTTTCCATTTTTCAATTGAAAAAGTTTAAATCAAGTAGGATTATAGCAGATATTTTCATTTTTCAATTGAAAATGTTGAAATCAAGTAGGATTATTGCAGATTTTGTCATTTTTCAATTGAAAATGTTGAAATCCAGTAGGATTATAGCAGATATTTTCATTTTTCAATTGATAATGTTGAAATCAAGTAGGATTATAGCAGATTTAATCATTTTTCAATTGAAAATGTTGAAATCAAGTCGGATTATAGCAGATATTTTCCTTCTTCAATTGAAAATGTTGAAATCAAGTCGGATTATAGCAGATATTTTCATTCTTCATTTGAAAATGTTGAAATCAAGTAGGATTAGAGCAGATATTTTCATTTTTCAATTGAAAATGTTGAAATCAAGTAGGATTATAGCAGATATTTTCATTTTTCAATTGAAAATGTTGAAATCAAGTCGGATTATAGCAGATTTAATCATTTTTCAATTGAAAATGTTGAAATCAAGTAGGAGTATAGCAGATTTTTTCATTTTTCAATTGAAAATGTTGAAATCAAGTAGGATTATAGCAGATTTTTTCATTTTTCTATTTACAATGTTGAAATCAACTAGGATTATAGCAGATTTTTTCATTCTTCAATTGACAATGTTGAAATCAAGTCGGATTATAGCAGATTTAATCATTTTTCAATTGAAAATGTTGAAATCAAGTCGGATTATAGCAGATATTTTCATTTTTCAATTGGAAATGTTGAAAACAAGTCGGATTGTAGCAGATATATTCATTTTTCAATTGAAAATGTTGAAATCAAATCCGATTATAGCAGATTTTTTCATTTTTCAATTGAAAATGTTGAAATCAAGTAGGATTATAGCAGATATTTTCATTTTTCAATTGAAATTGTTGAAATCCTTTTTGATTATCTCATATTTAATCATTTTTCAATTGAAAATGTTGAAATCAAGTAGGATTATAGCAGACTTTTTCCTTTTTCAATTGAAAATGTTGAAATCAAGTCGGATTAGAGCAGATATTTTCATTTTTCAATAGAAAATGTTGAAATCAAGTAGGATTATAGCAGATATTTTCATTTTTCAATTGAAAATGTTGAAATCAAGTCGGATTATAGCAGATTTAATCATTTTTCAATTGAAAATGTTGAAATCAAGTAGGAGTATAGCAGATTTTTTCATTTTTCAATTGAAAATGTTGAAATCAAGTAGGATTATAGCAGATTTTTTCATTTTTCTATTTACAATGTTGAAATCAACTAGGATTATAGCAGATTTTTTCATTCTTCAATTGACAATGTTGAAATCAAGTCGGATTATAGCAGATTTAATCATTTTTCAATTGAAAATGTTGAAATCAAGGCGGATTATAGCAGATATTTTCATTTTTCAATTGGAAATGTTGAAAACAAGTCGGATTGTAGCAGATATATTCATTTTTCAATTGAAAATGTTGAAATCAAATCCGATTATAGCAGATTTTTTCATTTTTCAATTGAAAATGTTGAAATCAAGTAGGATTATAGCAGATATTTTCATTTTTCAATTGAAATTGTTGAAATCCTTTTTGATTATCTCATATTTAATCATTTTTCAATTGAAAATGTTGAAATCAAGTAGGATTATAGCAGACTTTTTCCTTTTTCAATTGAAAATGTTGAAATCAAGTCGGATTAGAGCAGATATTTTCATTTTTCAATAGAAAATGTTGAAATCAAGTAGGATTATAGCAGTTATTTTCATTTTTCAATTGAAAATGTTGAAATCAAGTCGGATTATAGCAGATTTAATCATTTTTCAATTGAAAATGTTGAAATCAAGTAGGATTATAGCAGGTATTTTCATTTGTCTATTGAAAATGTTGAAATCAAGTCGGATTATAGCAGATATTTTCATTTGTCAATTGAAAATGTTGAAATCAAGTCGGATTATAGCAGATATTTTCATTTTTCAATTGAAAATGTTGAAATCAAGTAGGATTATAGCAGATTTTTTCATTTTTCAATTGAAAATGTTGAAATCAAGTAGGATTATAGCAGATTTTTTAATTTTTCTATTGAAAAAGTTTAAATCAAGTCGGATTATAGCAGATTTTTTCATCTTTCAATTGAAAATGTTGAAATCAACTAGTATTATAGCAGATATTTTCATTTTTCAATTGAAAATGTTGAAATCAACTAGGATTATGGCAGATATTTTCATTTTTCAATTGAAAATGTGGAAATCAAGTAGGATTATAGCAGATTTTTTCATTTTTCAATGGAAAATGTTGAAATCAAGTAGGATTATAACAGATATTTTCATTTTTCAATTGAAAATGTTGAAATCTAGTCGGATTATAGCAGATTTTGTCATTTTTTAATTGAAAATGTTGAAATCAAATAGGATTATAGCAGATATTTTCAATTGAAAATGATGAAATCAAGTCGGATTATAGCAGATTTAATCATTTTTCAATTGAAAATGTTGAAATCAAGTAGGAGTATAGCAGATTTTTTCATTTTTCAATTGAAAATGTTGAAATCAAGTAGGATTATAGCAGATTTTTTCATTTTTCTATTTACAATGTTGAAATCAACTAGGATTATAGCAGATTTTTTCATTCTTCAATTGACAATGTTGAAATCAAGTCGGATTATAGCAGATTTAATCATTTTTCAATTGAAAATGTTGAAATCAAGTCGGATTATAGCAGATATTTTCATTTTTCAATTGGAAATGTTGAAAACAAGTCGGATTGTAGCAGATATATTCATTTTTCAATTGAAAATGTTGAAATCAAATCCGATTATAGCAGATTTTTTCATTTTTCAATTGAAAATGTTGAAATCAAGTAGGATTATAGCAGATATTTTCATTTTTCAATTGAAATTGTTGAAATCCTTTTTGATTATCTCATATTTAATCATTTTTCAATTGAAAATGTTGAAATCAAGTAGGATTATAGCAGACTTTTTCCTTTTTCAATTGAAAATGTTGAAATCAAGTCGGATTAGAGCAGATATTTTCATTTTTCAATAGAAAATGTTGAAATCAAGTAGGATTATAGCAGATATTTTCATTTTTCAATTGAAAATGTTGAAATCAAGTCGGATTATAGCAGATTTAATCATTTTTCAATTGAAAATGTTGAAATCAAGTAGGAGTATAGCAGATTTTTTCATTTTTCAATTGAAAATGTTGAAATCAAGTAGGATTATAGCAGATTTTTTCATTTTTCTATTTACAATGTTGAAATCAACTAGGATTATAGCAGATTTTTTCATTCTTCAATTGACAATGTTGAAATCAAGTCGGATTATAGCAGATTTAATCATTTTTCAATTGAAAATGTTGAAATCAAGGCGGATTATAGCAGATATTTTCATTTTTCAATTGGAAATGTTGAAAACAAGTCGGATTGTAGCAGATATATTCATTTTTCAATTGAAAATGTTGAAATCAAATCCGATTATAGCAGATTTTTTCATTTTTCAATTGAAAATGTTGAAATCAAGTAGGATTATAGCAGATATTTTCATTTTTCAATTGAAATTGTTGAAATCCTTTTTGATTATCTCATATTTAATCATTTTTCAATTGAAAATGTTGAAATCAAGTAGGATTATAGCAGACTTTTTCCTTTTTCAATTGAAAATGTTGAAATCAAGTCGGATTAGAGCAGATATTTTCATTTTTCAATAGAAAATGTTGAAATCAAGTAGGATTATAGCAGTTATTTTCATTTTTCAATTGAAAATGTTGAAATCAAGTCGGATTATAGCAGATTTAATCATTTTTCAATTGAAAATGTTGAAATCAAGTAGGATTATAGCAGGTATTTTCATTTGTCTATTGAAAATGTTGAAATCAAGTCGGATTATAGCAGATATTTTCATTTTTCAATTGAAAATGTTTGAAATCAAGTAGGATTATAGCAGATTTTTTCATTTTTCAATTGAAAATGTTGAAATCAAGTAGGATTATAGCAGATTTTTTAATTTTTCTATTGAAAAAGTTTAAATCAAGTCGGATTATAGCAGATTTTTTCATCTTTCAATTGAAAATGTTGAAATCAACTAGTATTATAGCAGATATTTTCATTTTTCAATTGAAAATGTTGAAATCAACTAGGATTATGGCAGATATTTTCATTTTTCAATGGAAAATGTTGAAATCAAGTAGGATTATAACAGATATTTTCATTTTTCAATTGAAAATGTTGAAATCTAGTCGGATTATAGCAGATTTTGTCATTTTTTAATTGAAAATGTTGAAATCAAATAGGATTATAGCAGATATTTTCAATTGAAAATGATGAAATCAAGTAGGATTATAGCAGATATTTTCATTTTTCTATTGACAATATTGAAATCAAGTAGGATTAAAGCAGATTTTTTCATTTTTCAATTGAAATAGTTGAAATCCATTTTGATTATAGCAGATTTAATCATTTTTCAATTGAAAATGTTGAAATCAAGTAGGATTATAGCAGATTTTGTCATTTTTCAATTGATAATGTTGAAATCCAGCAGGATTATAGCAGATATTTTCATTTTTCAATTGATAATGTTGAAATCAAGTAGGATTATAGCAGATTTAATCATTTTTCAATTGAAAATGTTGAAATCAAGTCAGATTATAGCAGATATTTTCCTTCTTCAATTGAAAATGTTGAAATCAAGTCGGATTATAGCAGATATTTTCATTCTTCATTTGAAAATGTTGAAATCAAGTAGGATTAGAGCAGATATTTTCATTTTTCAATTGAAAATGTTGAAATCAAGTCGGATTATAGCAGATTTAATCATTTTTCAATTGAAAATGTTGAAATCAAGGAGGATTATAGCAGATTTTTTCATTTTTCAATTGAAATAGTTGAAATCCATTTTGATTATAGCAGATTTAATCATTTTTCAATTGAAAATGTTGAAATCAAGTAGGATTATAGCAGATTTTTTCATTTTTCTATTGACAATGTTGAAATCAAGTAAGATTAAAGCAGATTTTTTCATTTTTCAATTGAAATAGTTGAAATCCATTTTGATTATAGCAGATTTAATCATTTTTCAATTGAAAATGTTGAAATCAAGTAGGATTATAGCAGATTTTTTCATTTATAATTGATAATGTTGAAATCAAGTACGATTATCGCAGATTTTGTCATTAATAATTGAAAATGTTTAAATCAAGTAGGATTATAACAGATTTTTCATTTTTGAATTGCAAATGTTGAAATCAAGTAGGATTATAACAGATTTTATCGTTTTTCAATTGAAAATGTTGAAATCAAGGACAATTGTAAACGTGGAAATCTAGTAGAATTATAGCAGATATTGTCATTTTTTATTCGTAAATATTGAAAGCAAGTAAAATTATGGCAGATTGTCTTATTTTTTAATTGAAAATGTTTAAATTAAGTAGGATTATAGCAGATTTTGTCATTTATATTTGAAAATGTTAAAATCAATTAGAATTATAGCAGGTTGTCATTTTTTATTTGAAAATGTTGAAATCAAGTAGAATTATAGCAGATTTGACAATAATAATTGAAAATGTTTAAATCAAGTAGAATTATCGTAGATTTTGTCATTTTTTAATTTAAAATGTTGTAAAAGTAGAATTATAGCAGATTTTGTCATTTATAATTGAAAATGTTGAAATCAAGTAGGATTATAGCAGATTTTGTCATTTTTTAATTGAAAATGTTGTAAAAGTAGAATTATAGCAGATTTTGTCATTTATAATTGAAAATGTTGAAATCAAGTAGGATTATAGCAGATTTTGACATTAATAAATAAAAATTATAGTAGATTTTATTATTTTTTAATAGAAAATGTAGAAATCAAGTAGGATTGTAGCAGATTTTGTCATTTTTTAACTGAAAATGTTGTAAAAGTAGAATTATAGCAGATTTTGTCATTTATAATTGAAAATGTTGAAATAAAGTAGAATTATAGCAGATTTTGTTATTTTTAAATTGGAAATGTTGAAATCAAGAAGAATTATAGCAGATTTTGTTATTTTTTAATTGAAAATGTTGAAATCAAGTAGGATTGTAACAGATTTTGTCATTTATATTTGACAATGTTGAAATCAAGTAGAATTATAACTGATTTTTTCATTCTTTAATTGCAAATGTTGAAATCAAGTAGAATTATTGCAGATTTTGACATTTTTTAATAGAAATTGTAGAAATCAAGTAGGATTATAGCAGATTTTGTCATTTTTTAACTGAAAATGTTGTAAAAGTAGAATTATAGCTGATTTTGTCATTTTTTAATTAAAAATGTTTAAATCAAGTACGATTATAGGAACTTTTGTCATTTTCCAATTATAAATGTTGAAATCAAGCAGGATTATGGCAGATTTTGTCATTTCTTGATTGAACATGTTGAAATCAAGTAGAATTATAGCAGATTTTGTCTTTTTTAAAATGAAAATGTTGAAATAAAGTAGAATTATAGCAGATTTTGTTATTTTTCATTTGAAAATGTTGTAATCAAGTCGAATTATATAAGATTTTGGCATTTTTTAATGAAAATGTTGAAATCCAGTAGGATTATAGCAGATTTTGTCATTTATATTTGAAAATATTGAAATCAAATAGATTGATAGCAGACTTTATCATTTTTTAAATGAAAATATAGAAGTAAAGTAGAATTATAGCCTATTTTTTAATATTTCAATTGAAAATGTTGAAATCAAAAGGATTATGGAAGATTTTGTCATTTTTGAAATGAAAATGTTGAAATAAAGTAGAATTATAGCAGATTTTGTTATTATTTAATTGAAAATGTTGAAATCAATTAGAATTATAGCAGATTTTGTCATTTTTTAATTGAAAATGTTGAAATCAAGTAGAATTATAGCAGATTTTGTCATTAATAATTGAAAATGATGAAATCAAGTAGAATTATAATAGATTTTTAAATTTTTTATTTGTAAATGTTGAAATCAAATAAGATTATAGCAGATTGCGTCATTTTTTAATTGAAAATGTTGAAATCATTAAGGATTATAGCAGATTTTGTCATTTTTTAATTGAAGATGTTGAAATCAAAAAGAATTATAGCAGATTTTGTCTTTTTTAAATGAAAATTTTGAAATCAACTAGAATTATAGCAGATTTTGTTATTTTTCAATTGAAAATGTTGAAATCAAGAAGAATTATTGCAGATTTTGTCATTTTTTTAATGAAAATGTTTCAATCAAGTAGGATTATGGGAAATTTTTTGCATTTTCCAATTGAAAATGTTGAAATCAAGCAGGATTATAGCAGATTTTATCATTTTTTAATTGAAAATGTTGTAAAAATCTTGAAATCAAGTAGGATTATAGCTGATTTTGTCATTTATAATTCAAAATGTTGAAATTAAGTAGGATTATAGCGGATTTTTCATTTTTTAATTGAAAATGTTGTAATCAAGTAGAAATATTGCCAACTTTTCATTTTTCAATTGAAAATGATAGCAGAGTTTGTCATTTTTTAAATGAAAATGTTGAAATAAAGGAGAATTATAGCAGATTTTGTAATTTTTTAATTTAAAATGTTGAAATCAAGTAGGATTATAGCTGATTTTTTCATTCTTTAATTTCAAAAGTTGAAATCAAGTAGAATTATTGCAGATTTTGTCATTTTTTAATTGAAAATGTTGAAATCAATTAGGATTATAGTAGATTTTGTAATTTTTTAAATGAAAATTTTTATATCAAGTAGGATTATAGCAAATTTTTTCATTTTCAATAGAATATAATAGGATTATAGCAGATTTTGTCATTTATAATTCAAAATGTTGAAATCAAATAGGATTATAGCAGACTTTGTCATTTTTTAATTGAAAATGTTGTAAAAGTAGAATTATAGCAGATTTTGTTATTTTTAAATTGGATATGTTGAAATCAAGAAGAATTATAGCAGATTTTGTTATTTTTTAATTGAAAATGTTAAAATAAAGAAGGATTGTAGCAGATTTTTTCATTCATTAATTGAAAATGTTGAAATCAAGTAGAATTATAATAGATTTTGTCATTTTTTAATTGAAAATGTTGAAATCAAGTAGGATTATAGCAGATTTTGTCATTTTTGAATTGAAAATGTTGAAATCAAGTAAGATTATAGCAGATTTTTTCATTTTTCAATTGAAAATGTTGAAATCAAGTAGGATTATAGCAGATTTTTTTATTTTTCAATTTAAAATATTGAAATCAAGTACGATTATAGCAGATTTTATCATTTTTGAATTGAAATGTTCAAATCAAGTAGGATTATAGCAGATTTTGGCATTTTTCAATTGAAAATGTTGAAATCAACTCGGATTATAGCAGATATTTTCATTTATCAATTGGAAATATTGAAATCAAGTAGGATTATAGCAGATTTTTTCATTTTTCTATTGAAAATGTTGAAATCAAGTCGGATTATAGCAGATTTTTTCATTTTTCAATTGAAAATGTTGAAATCAAGTAGGATTATAGCAGATTTTTCCATTTTTCAATTGAAAAAGTTTAAATCAAGTCGGATTATAGCAGATTTTTTCATCTTTCAATTGAAAATTTTGAAATCAACTAGGATTATAGCAGATATTTTCATTTTACAATTGAAAATGTTGAAATCAACTAGGATTATAGCAGATATTTTCATTTTTCAATTGAAAATGTTGAAATCAAGTAGTATTAGAGCAGATATTTTCATTTTTCAATTGAAAATGTTGAAATCAAGTAGGATTATTGCAGATTTTGTCATTTTTCAATTGAAAATGTTGAAATCCAGTAGGATTATAGCAGATATTTTCATTTTTCAATTGATAATGTTGAAATCAAGTAGGATTATAGCAGATTTAATCATTTTTCAATTGAAAATGTTGAAATCAAGTCGGATTATAGCAGATATTTTCCTTCTTCAATTGAAAATGTTGAAATCAAGTCGGATTATAGCAGATATTTTCATTCTTCATTTGAAAATGTTGAAATCAAGTAGGATTAGAGCAGATATTTTCATTTTTCAATTGAAAATGTTGAAATCAAGTAGGATTATAGCAGATATTTTCATTTTTCAATTGAAAATGTTGAAATCAAGTCGGATTATAGCAGATTTAATCATTTTTCAATTGAAAATGTTGAAATCAAGTAGGATTATAGCAGATTTTTTCATTTTTCAATTGAAAATGTTGAAATCAAGTAGGATTGTAGCAGATTTTTTCATTTTTCAATTGAAAATGTTGAAATCAAGTAGGATTATAGCAGATTTTTTCATTTTTCTATTGACAATGTTGAAATCAACTAGGATTATAGCAGATTTTTTCATTCTTCAATTGACAATGTTGAAATCAAGTCGGATTATAGCAGATTTAATCATTTTTCAATTGAAAATGTTGAAATCAAGTCGGATTATAGCAGATATTTTCATTTTTCAATTGGAAATCTTGAAATCAAGTAGGATTATAGCAGATATTTTCATTTTTCAATTCAAAATGTTGAAAACAAGTCAGATTGTAGCAGATATATTCATTTTTCAATTGAAAATGTTGAAATCAAATCCGATTATAGCAGATTTTTTCATTTTTCAATTGAAAATGTTGAAATCAAGTAGGATTATAGCAGATATTTTCATTTTTCAATTGAAATTGTTGAAATCCTTTTTGATTATCGCATATTTAATCATTTTTCAATTGAAAATGTTGAAATCAAGTAGGATTATAGCAGACTTTTTCCTTTTTCAATTGAAAATGTTGAAATCAAGTCGGATTAGAGCAGATATTTTCATTTTTCAATAGAAAATGTTGAAATCAAGTAGGATTATAGCAGATATTTTCATTTTTCAATTGAAAATGTTGAAATCAAGTCGGATTATAGCAGATTTAATCATTTTTCAATTGAAAATGTTGAAATCAAGTAGGATTATAGCAGATTTTTTCATTTTTCAATTGAAAATGTTGAAATCAAGTAGGATTATAGCAGATTTTTTCATTTTTCTATTGACAATGTTGAAATCAAGTAGGATTATAGCAGATTTTTTCATTCTTCAATTGACAATGTTGAAATCAAGTCGGATTATAGCAGATTTAATCATTTTTCAATTGAAAATGTTGAAATCAAGTCGGATTATAGCAGATATTTTCATTTTTCAATTGGAAATCTTGAAATCAAGTAGGATTATAGCAGATATTTTCATTTTTCAATTGAAAATGTTGAAAACAAGTCAGATTGTAGCAGATATATTCATTTTTCAATTGAAAATGTTGAAATCAAGTCCGATTATCCCAGATTTTTTCATTTTTCAAATGAAAATGTTGAAATCAACTAGGATTATAGCAGATATTTTCATTTTTCAATTGAAATTGTTGAAATCCTTTTTGATTATCGCAGATTTAATCATTTTTCAATTGAAAATGTTAAAATCAAGTAGGATTATAGCAGACTTTTTCCTTTTTCAATTGAAAATGTTGAAATCAACTAGGATTGTAACAGATATTTTCATTTGTCAATTGAAAATGTTGAAATCAACTAGGATTATAGCAGATTTAATCATTTTTCAATTGAAAATGTTTAAATCACGTCGGATTAAAGCCGATTTAATTATTTTTCAATTGAAAATGTTGAAATCAAGTCGGATTATAGGAGCTATTTTCATTTTTCAATTGAAAATGTTTAAATTAAGTCGGATTATAGCAGATATTTTCATTTTTTAATTGAAAATGTTGAAATCACGTCGGATTATAGCAGATATTTTCATTTTTCAATTGAAAATGTTTAAATCAAGTCGGATTTTAGCAGATATTTTCATTTTTCAATTGAAAATGTTGAAATAAAGTCTGATTATAGCAGATATTTTCCTTTTTCAATTGAAAATTTTGAAATCAATCGGATTATAGCAGATTTAATCATTTTTCAATTGAAAATGTTGAAATCAAATAGGATTATAGCAGGTATTTTCATTTTTCAATTGAAAATGTTGAAATCAAGTCGGATTATAGCAGACTTTTTCCTTTTTCAATTGAAAGTGTTGAAATCAAGTTGGATTATAGCAGATATTTTCATTTTTCAATTGAAAATGTTGAAATCAATCGGATTATAGCAGATTTAATCATTTTTCAATTGAAAATGTTGAAATCAAGTAGGATTATAGCAGGTATTTTCATTTTTCAATTGAAAATGTTGAAATCAAGTCGGATTATAGCAGACTTTTTCATTTTTCAATTGAAAATGTTGAAATCACGTCGGATTATAGCAGATATTTTCATTTTTTAATTGAAAATGTTGAAATCAAGTCGGATTATAGCAGATATTTTCATTTTTCAATTGAAAATGTTGAAATGAAGTAGGATTAGAGCAGATATTTTAATTTTTCAATTGAAAATGTTGAAATCAAGTCGGATTATAGCAGATATTTTCAATTTTCAATTGATAATGTTGAAATCAAGTAGGATTAGAGGAGATATTTTCATTTTTCAATTGAAAATGTTGAAATCAAGTCGGATTATAGCAGATAATTTCATTTTTCAATTGAAAATGTTGAAATCAAGTAGGATTATAGCAGACATTTTCATTTTTCTATTGAAAATGTTGAAATTTAGTAGGTTTATAGCAGATTTTTTCATTTTTCAATTCAAAATGTTGAAATCAACTCGGATTATAGCAGATATTTTCATTTTTTAATTCAAGATGTTGAAATCAACTAGTATTATAGCAGATTTAATCATTTTTCAATTGAAAATGTTGAAATCAAGTCGGATTATAGCAGACTTTTTCCTTTTTTTAATTGAAAATGTTGAAATCAAGTCGGATTATATCAGACTTTTTCCTTTTTCAATTGAAAATGTTGAAATCAAGTCGGATTATAGCAGACTTTTTCCTTTTTCAATTGAAAATGTTGAAATCAAGTCGGATTATAGCAGACTTTTTCCTTTTTCAATTGAAAATGTTGAAATCAAGTCGGATTATAGCAGATATTTTCCTTCTTCAATTGAAAATGTTCAAATGAAGTAGGATTAGAGCAGATATTTTCATTCTTCAATTGAAAATGTTGAAATCAAGTCGGATTATAGCAGATATTTTCATTTTTCAATTGAAAATGTTGAAATTTAGTAGGTTTATAGCAGATTTTTTCATTTTTCAATTCAAAATGTTGAAATCAACTCGGATTATAGCAGATATTTTCATTTTTTAATTGAAAATATTGAAATCAACTAGTATTATAGCAGATTTAATCATTTTTCAATTGAAAATGTTTAAATCAACTCGGATCATAGGAGCTATTTTCATTTTTCAATTGAAAATGTTGAAATTAAGTCGGATTATAGCAGATATTTTCATTTTTTAATTGAAAATGTTGAAATCACGTCGGATTATAGTAGATATTTTCATTTTTCAATTGAAAATGTTGAAATCAAGTCGGATTATCGCAGATTTTTTCATTTTTCAATTGAAAATGTTGAAATCAAGTCGGATTATAGCAGATATTTTCATTTGTCAATTGAAAATGTTGAAATCAAGTCGGATTATAGCAGATATATTCATTTTTCAATTGAAAATGTTGAAATCAAGTCGGATTATAGCAGATATTTTCATTTGTCAATTGAAAATGTTGAAATCAAGTCGGATTATAGCAGATATTTTCATTTTTCAATTGAAAATGTTGAAATCAAGTCGGATTATAGCAGATATTTTCTTTTTTCAATTGAAAATGTTGAAATCAAGTCGGATTATAGCAGATATTTTCATTTTTCAATTGAAAATGTTGAAATTTAGTAGGTTTATAGCAGATTTTTTCATTTTTCAATTCAAAATGTTGAAATCAACTCGGATTATAGCAGATATTTTCATTTTTTAATTGAAAATGTTGAAATCAACTAGTATTATAGCAGATCTAATCATTTTTCAATTGAAAATGTTGAAATCAACTCGGATTATAGGAGCTATTTTCATTTTTCAATTGAAAATGTTGAAATTAAGTCGGATTATAGCAGATATTTTCATTTTTTAATTGAAAATGTTGAAATCACGTCGGATTATAGCAGATATTTTCATTTTTCAATTGAAAATGTTGAAATCAAGTCGGATTATCGCAGATTTTTTCATTTTTCAATTGAAAATGTTGAAATCAAGTCGGATTATAGCAGATATTTTCATTTTTCAATTGAAAATGTTGAAATCAAGTCGGATTATAGCAGATATTTTCCTTTTTCAATTGAAAATGTTGAAATCAAGTCGGATTATAACAGATATTTTCATTTTTCAATTGAAAATGTTGAAATCAAGTCGGATTATCGCAGATTTTGTTATTTTTCAATTGAAAATATTGAAATCAACTCGGATTATAGGAGCTATTTTCATTTTTCAATTGAAAATGTTGAAATCAAGTCGGATTATAGCAGATTTTTTCATTTTTCAATTGAAAATGTTGAAATCAAGTCGGATTATAGCAGATATATTCATTTTTCAATTGAAAATGTTGAAATCAAGTCGGATTATAGCAGATATTTTCATTTGTCAATTGAAAATGTTGAAATCAAGTCGGATTATAGCAGATATTTTCATTTTTCAATTGAAAATGTTGAAATCAAGTCGGATTATAGCAGATATTTTCCTTTTTCAATTGAAAATGTTGAAATCAAGTCGGATTATAGCAGATATTTTCATTTTTCAATGGAAAATGTTGAAATCAAGTCGGATTATAGCAGATATTTTCATTTTTCAATTGAAAATGTTGAAATCAAGTCGGATTATCGCAGATTTTGTTATTTTTCAATTGAAAATATTGAAATCAACTCGGATTATAGGAGCTATTTTCATTTTTCAATTGAAAATGTTGAAATCAAGTCGGATTATAGCAGATTTTTTCATTTTTCAATTGAAAATGTTGAAATGAAATAGGATTAGAGCTGATATTTTCATTTTTCAATTGAAAATGTTGAAATCAAGTAGGATTATAGCAGATAATTTCATTTTTCAATTGAAAATGTTGAAATCAAGTAGGATTATAGCAGATATTTTCATTTTTCTATTGAAAATGTTGAAATTTAGTAGGTTTATAGCAGTTTTTTTTCATTTTTCAATTCAAAATGTTGAAATCAACTCGGATTATACCAGATATTTTCATTTTTTAATTGAAAATGTTGAAATCAACTAGTATTATAGCAGATTTAATCATTTTTCAATTGAAAATGTTGAAATCAAGTCGGATTATAGCAGACTTTTTCGTTTTTCAATTGAAAATGTTGAAATCAAGTCGGATTAGAGCAGATATTTTCATTTTTCAATTGAAAATGTTGAAATCAAGTCGGATTATCGCAGATTTTGTTATTTTTCAATTGAAAATATTGAAATCAACTCGGATTATAGGAGCTATTTTCATTTTTCAATTGAAAATGTTGAAATCAAGTCGGATTATAGCAGATTTTTTCATTTTTCAATTGAAAATGTTGAAATGAAATAGGATTAGAGCAGATATTTTCATTTTTCAATTGAAAATGTTGAAATCAAGTAGGATTATAGCAGATAATTTCATTTTTCAATTGAAAATGTTGAAATCAAGTAGGATTATAGCAGATATTTTCATTTTTCTATTGAAAATGTTGAAATTTAGTAGGTTTATAGCAGTTTTTTTTCATTTTTCAATTCAAAATGTTGAAATCAACTCGGATTATACCAGATATTTTCATTTTTTAATTGAAAATGTTGAAATCAACTAGTATTATAGCAGATTTAATCATTTTTCAATTGAAAATGTTGAAATCAAGTCGGATTATAGCAGACTTTTTCGTTTTTCAATTGAAAATGTTGAAATCAAGTCGGATTAGAGCAGATATTTTCATTTTTCAATTGAAAATGTTGAAATCAAGTCGGATTATAACAGATTTTGTTATTTTTCAATTGAAAATGTTGAAATCAAGTAGGATTATAGCAGATATTTTCATTTTTCAATTGAAAATGTTGAAATCTAGTAGGTTTATAGCAAATGTTTTCATTTTTCTATTGAAAATGTTGAAATCAAGTCGGATTATAGCAGATATTTTCATTTTTCAATTGAAAATGTTGAAATAAAGTCGGATTATAGCAGACTTTTTCCTTTTTCAATTGAAAATGTTGAAATCAAGTCGGATTATAGCAGATATTTTCATTTTTCAATTGAAAATGTTGAAATCAAGTCGGATTATCGCAGATTTTGTTATTTTTCAATTGAAAATATTGAAATTAACTCGGATTATAGGAGCTATTTTCATTTTTCAATTGGAAATGTTGAAATCACGTCGGATTATAGCAGATATTTTCATTTTTTAATTGAAAATGTTGAAATCAAGTCGGATTATAGCAGATTTTTTCATTTTTCAATTGAAAATGTTGAAATGAAGTAGGATTAGAGCAGATATTTTCATTTTTCAATTGAAAATGTTGAAATCAAGTAGGATTATAGCAGATATTTTCATTTTTCAATTGAAAATGTTGAAATCAAGTCGGATTATAGCAGATTTAATCATTTTTCAATTGAAAATGTTGAAATCAAGTAGGATTATAGCAGATTTTTTCATTTTTCAATTGAAAATGTTGAAATCAAGTAGGATTATAGCAGATTTTTTCATTTTTCTATTGACAATGTTGAAATCAACTAGGATTATAGCAGATTTTTTCATTCTTCAATTGACAATGTTGAAATCAAGTCGGATTATAGCAGATTTAATCATTTTTCAATTGAAAATGTTGAAATCAAGTCGGATTATAGCAGATATTTTCATTTTTCAATTGGAAATCTTGAAATCAAGTAGGATTATAGCAGATATTTTCATTTTTCAATTCAAAATGTTGAAAACAAGTCAGATTGTAGCAGATATATTCATTTTTCAATTGAAAATGTTGAAATCAAATCCGATTATAGCAGATTTTTTCATTTTTCAATTGAAAATGTTGAAATCAAGTAGGATTATAGCAGATATTTTCATTTTTCAATTGAAATTGTTGAAATCCTTTTTGATTATCGCATATTTAATCATTTTTCAATTGAAAATGTTGAAATCAAGTAGGATTATAGCAGACTTTTTCCTTTTTCAATTGAAAATGTTGAAATCAAGTCGGATTAGAGCAGATATTTTCATTTTTCAATAGAAAATGTTGAAATCAAGTAGGATTATAGCAGATATTTTCATTTTTCAATTGAAAATGTTGAAATCAAGTCGGATTATAGCAGATTTAATCATTTTTCAATTGAAAATGTTGAAATCAAGTAGGATTATAGCAGATTTTTTCATTTTTCAATTGAAAATGTTGAAATCAAGTAGGATTATAGCAGATTTTTTCATTTTTCTATTGACAATGTTGAAATCAAGTAGGATTATAGCAGATTTTTTCATTCTTCAATTGACAATGTTGAAATCAAGTCGGATTATAGCAGATTTAATCATTTTTCAATTGAAAATGTTGAAATCAAGTCGGATTATAGCAGATATTTTCATTTTTCAATTGGAAATCTTGAAATCAAGTAGGATTATAGCAGATATTTTCATTTTTCAATTGAAAATGTTGAAAACAAGTCAGATTGTAGCAGATATATTCATTTTTCAATTGAAAATGTTGAAATCAAGTCCGATTATCCCAGATTTTTTAATTTTTCAAATGAAAATGTTGAAATCAACTAGGATTATAGCAGATATTTTCATTTTTCAATTGAAATTGTTGAAATCCTTTTTGATTATCGCAGATTTAATCATTTTTCAATTGAAAATGTTGAAATCAAGTAGGATTATAGCAGACTTTTTCCTTTTTCAATTGAAAATGTTGAAATCAACTAGGATTGTAACAGATATTTTCATTTGTCAATTGAAAATGTTGAAATCAACTAGGATTATAGCAGATTTAATCATTTTTCAATTGAAAATGTTGAAATCACGTCGGATTAAAGCCGATTTAATTATTTTTCAATTGAAAATGTTGAAATCAAGTCGGATTATAGGAGCTATTTTCATTTTTCAATTGAAAATGTTTAAATTAAGTCGGATTATAGCAGATATTTTCATTTTTTAATTGAAAATGTTGAAATCACGTCGGATTATAGCAGATATTTTCATTTTTCAATTGAAAATGTTTAAATCAAGTCGGATTTTAGCAGATATTTTCATTTTTCAATTGAAAATGTTGAAATAAAGTCTGATTATAGCAGATATTTTCCTTTTTCAATTGAAAATTTTGAAATCAATCGGATTATAGCAGATTTAATCATTTTTCAATTGAAAATGTTGAAATCAAATAGGATTATAGCAGGTATTTTCATTTTTCAATTGAAAATGTTGAAATCAAGTCGGATTATAGCAGACTTTTTCCTTTTTCAATTGAAAGTGTTGAAATCAAGTTGGATTATAGCAGATATTTTCATTTTTCAATTGAAAATGTTGAAATCAATCGGATTATAGCAGATTTAATCATTTTTCAATTGAAAATGTTGAAATCAAGTAGGATTATAGCAGGTATTTTCATTTTTCAATTGAAAATGTTGAAATCAAGTCGGATTATAGCAGACTTTTTCCTTTTTCAATTGAAAATGTTGAAATCACGTCGGATTATAGCAGATATTTTCATTTTTTAATTGAAAATGTTGAAATCAAGTCGGATTATAGCAGATATTTTCATTTTTCAATTGAAAATGTTGAAATGAAGTAGGATTAGAGCAGATATTTTAATTTTTCAATTGAAAATGTTGAAATTTAGTAGGTTTATAGCAGATTTTTTCATTTTTCAATTCAAAATGTTGAAATCAACTCGGATTATAGCAGATATTTTCATTTTTTAATTCAAGATGTTGAAATCAACTAGTATTATAGCAGATTTAATCATTTTTCAATTGAAAATGTTGAAATCAAGTCGGATTATAGCAGACTTTTTCCTTTTTCAATTGAAAATGTTGAAATCAAGTCGGATTATATCAGACTTTTTCATTTGTCAATTGAAAATGTTGAAATCAAGTCGGATTATAGCAGACTTTTTCCTTTTTCAATTGAAAATGTTGAAATCAAGTCGGATTATAGCAGACTTTTTCCTTTTTCAATTGAAAATGTTGAAATCAAGTCGGATTATAGCAGATATTTTCCTTCTTCAATTGAAAATGTTGAAATAAAGTCGGATTATAACAGATTTTTTCATTTTTCAATTGAAAATGTTGAAATCAAGTCGGATTATAGCAGATATTTTCATTTTTCAATTGAAAATGTTGAAATTTAGTAGGTTTATAGCAGATTTTTTCATTTTTCAATTCAAAATGTTGAAATCAACTCGGATTATAGCAGATATTTTCATTTTTTAATTGAAAATGTTGAAATCAACTAGTATTATAGCAGATTTAATCATTTTTCAATTGAAAATGTTGAAATCAACTCGGATTATAGGAGCTATTTTCATTTTTCAATTGAAAATGTTGAAATTAAGTCGGATTATAGCAGATATTTTCATTTTTTAATTGAAAATGTTGAAATCACGTCGGATTATAGCAGATATTTTCATTTTTCAATTGAAAATGTTGAAATCAAGTCGGATTATCGCAGATTTTTTCATTTTTCAATTGAAAATGTTGAAATCAAGTCGGATTATAGCAGATATTTTCATTTTTCAATTGAAAATGTTGAAATCAAGTCGGACTATAGCAGATATTTTCATTTTTCAATTGAAAATGTTGAAATAAATTCGGATTATAGCAGATATTTTCCTTTTTCAATTGAAAATGTTGAAATCAAGTCGGATTATAGCAGATATTTTCATTTTTCAATTGAAAATGTTGAAATCAAGTCGGATTATCGCAGATTTTGTTATTTTTCAATTGAAAATATTGAAATCAACTCTGACTATAGGAGCTATTTTCATTTTTCAATTGAAAATGTTGAAATCAAGTCGGATTATAGCAGATTTTTTCATTTTTCAATTGAAAATGTTGAAATCAAGTCGGATTATAGCAGATATATTCATTTTTCAATTGAAAATGTTGAAATCAAGTCGGATTTTAGCAGACTTTTTCGTTTTTCAATTGAAAATGTTGAAATCAAGTCGGATTAGAGCAGATATTTTCATTTTTCAATTGAAAATGTTGAAATCAAGTCGGATTATAACAGATTTTTTCATTTTTCAATTGAAAATGTTGAAATCAAGTAGGATTATAGCAGATATTTTCATTTTTCAATTGAAAATGTTGAAATCTAGTAGGTTTATAGCAAATGTTTTCATTTTTCTATTGAAAATGTTGAAATCAAGTCGGATTATAGCAGATATTTTCATTTTTCAATTGAAAATGTTGAAATAAAGTCGGATTATAGCAGACTTTTTCCTTTTTCAATTGAAAATGTTGAAATCAAGTCGGATTATAGCAGATATTTTCATTTTTCAATTGAAAATGTTGAAATCAAGTCGGATTATCGCAGATTTTGTTATTTTTCAATTGAAAATATTGCAATTAACTCGGATTATAGGAGCTATTTTCATTTTTCAATCGGAAATGTTGAAATCACGTCGGATTATAGCAGATATTTTCATTTTTTAATTGAAAATGTTGAAATCAAGTCGGATTATAGCAGATTTTTTCATTTTTCAATTGAAAATGTTGAAATGAAGTAGGATTAGAGCAGATATTTTCATTTTTCAATTGAAAATGTTGAAATCAAGTCGGATTATAGCAGATAATTTCATTTTTCAATTGAAAATGTTGAAATCAAGTAGGATTATAGCAGATATTTTCATTTTTCTATTGAAAATGTTGAAATTTAGTAGGTTTATAGCAGATTTTTTCATTTTTCAATTCAAAATGTTGAAATCAACTCGGATTATAGCAGATATTTTCATTTTTTAATTGAAAATGTTGAAATCAACTAGTATTATAGCAGATTTAATCATTTTTCAATTGAAAATGTTGAAATCAAGTCGGATTATAGCAGACTTTTTCCTTTTTCAATTGAAAATGTTGAAATCAAGTCGGATTATAGCAGATATTTTCATTTTTCAATTGAAAATGTTGAAATCAAGTCGGATTATCGCAGATTTTGTTATTTTTCAATTGAAAATATTGAAATCAACTCGGATTATAGGAGCTATTTTCATTTTTCAATTGAAAATGTTGAAATCAAGTCGGATTATAGCAGACTTTTTCCTTTTTCAATTGAAAATGTTGAAATCAAGTCGGATTATAGCAGACTTTTTCCTTTTTCAATTGAAAATGTTGAAATCAAGTCGGATTATAGCAGATATTTTCATTTTTCAATTGAAAATGTTGAAATCCAGTCGGATTATCGCAGATTTTGTTATTTTTCAATTGAAAATATTGAAATCAACTCGGATTATAGGAGCTATTTTCATTTTTCAATTGACAATGTTGAAATCAAGTCGGATTATAGCAGACTTTTTCCTTTTTCAATTGAAAATGTTGAAATCAAGTCGGATTATAGCAGATATTTTCATTTTTCAATTGAAAATGTTGAAATCAAGTCGGATTATCGCAGATTTTGTTATTTTTCAATTGAAAATATTGAAATCAACTCGGATTATAGGAGCTATTTTCATTTTTCAATTGAAAATGTTGAAATCAAGTCGGATTATAGCAGATATTTTCATTTTTTAATTGAAAATGTTGAAATCAAGTCGGATTATAGCAGATATTTTCATTTTTCAATTGAAAATGTTGAATCAAGTAGGATTATAGCAGATATTTTCATTTTTGAATTGAAATGTTGAAATCAAGTAGGATTATAACAGATTTTTCATTTTTCAATTGAAAATGTTGAAATCAAATCGGATTATAGCAGATTTTTTTGCAGAAGTTCGATGTGCTTTTCGCTGATGTTGATTTTTTTTTCATGGACTGGCCTGCATAGCCATAAAATTGATGCATGCTGGCTCGTACGTAGCCTTCCCGTAGCTCAGGTACTGTGCATCCACATCGCTTTATGTTACCCTAGGTAATTACTTCAAACTGTGTCAGTTGGTGACTGATGTTCGGGTACGTCAGTGGTCATATAGCTTTGTTTGTCTTTCTCATTTGGAAATTCTTGAAAGTTGGAATTGGAAATGGAGTGAGTTTGAATTTGAAGAACGGAGTCACATCTTTCCAGCAAAACAACCAGCCTTGAAAATAGATCATTATGGCAATATGAACATTTTGTCCATCAATCTTTACATATTTTACCAGTTCGGGAAGCGTAAGCACTTGAGAGCTTCTTTTCAGTGATCTCTCTAAAACGTTCACGTTGTCAAGCTTATTCTGGATAGTGACCAATCTTCTCAACGATATCACGATTGATTCCAGTACCATTGTACCATTACATGCTGTCAAACCAGATGATACTAATCGTAGTTCTGGCTGGCTTGGCTCACAGGGGTTGAGCTGAGAGATCAAATTGAAGACACAGTCAATATCAACAACTTCCGATGTATGCCAATCAGTGTTGCTCGCTGGTTCTGTGGGCAAGACCTGTCAATGTTGTCATGCCATCATGCACTTGGGCACAGGTGTGCATGCTATACACCCACACCAATCTCACTGATTCCGTAAACCCTCTTCTCCTAGTTAGCCTACTTCTGTTCTTTATCACTTTTTCAATAATGAGGTCATTTGACAATCCGTTACAGTCACGTTTACTGCGTCTTACAGAACGAAACCCGTACTCTGAGAACTATTGATGCAGCCAAGGTTGATTTTCAAGCAATTCTATCATCCATTGTAGATTCAATCCTGCACTCTTTACATAGTTTAAATGCGCAGTTGATGCAAATATATTTAGTATCTGCCCCACCGCTAAAAGATGCAAATTCCAATCCACGGTTCCTTCGGCACGAATTAACAGCTTAAGCATGTACTTAATGTGCTCAAGGCTATAAAATTGGTGTTCTTGATTTGCTCCTGAGTTCATGCACTCTTTGCCGCTTCGTGCGGCCAATGTCTTCAGTGCTGATTTTTATTATACAAATCGTTTATTTCATCCACATCAGACTGTTCTAGTTTCTCAGGCAAATTGCACCACATCACGGAAATTATCTTGAAACACATTAGGCGTGCTGGTGTGTTTCTCAAGAGCTCCTTCAATATCTAGTTCAGTTTCATTCTCCACAGAGGCAAACTCGTCTTCCATGCCGAAAGTAATCTCTCCCTCATCTACATCAGCAGGGTCCGATAGCTGATCAGCCTCTGCTGGAAGGACAGCATCGATAAGTTTGCTCATCAAAGCTGCATATACAAAGAAGTGTGTCCGTAAAGCTTGTGTGACACCGAGGTTTCCGCGTAGATGGTAGTCAGTAACACGGATAAACCAGTACCATTAATAAGACTTTTTCCTTATTAAGTAGAAGTTTTGTTATGAAGAACTCATTGAAACAAGACTGAACCTAATTTCCTGTCGTAGGAAAGATTGTGCAAACATATACATAATTTGTAAATGCATGGGTGTGAATTACTTATAGATACCAACTTTCTTTCCATTTCTATTAAGTACATATATGCTACTAAACGTCTCATAGCGTCCAAGGATGTAGCGTCCTTCTACATCCTCTACATCCTCTACATTAGGAATACATGAGCAATATAGATATTCAGATTTCTTAAACTTGTATTACAGAATAGCATTCGTCTTAGAAACCGAAAAACACAAAACACATATATCAGTAGCATAACATGAAACATTTTCATTAGAAGCATTCAAGAAGAAAGTTAAAATGCAGACATTAAGCAAAATTCATATATTCCTTACTATTGACTCTACGTTGTTCACTCTTGGTTGATTTTTCACTTCACTGATCTAGAACAGTCCAAATAAAGTCCATGTTCAAATAAGTCTATGTCTCTTAAATGCTATCTGATCTATAAGAATATGAAGCAGATACAGTCACAATCGGGAAACATAACCTCAACTACTAAACATTAGAAATTGAAATCATAATGTTAGAATAACTCGTAAGATACATTCGACCTGTGCATGAAAACCACTTACAAGTGTAAGCTACGCAAGTAGCTAAGATCCATATTTCACCTTATGACATCTGTTTGTTTTTTTTTATTTTTTGTTTTTTTTACAAAGAAAGTGGTGCTCATAAAAACGGCCGTAAAAAATTCTCCAAAGTGGATGTGAGAGGAGTTTTTATTTTCTTGTAGGATATAAAATTCCGCTTCCAATGATATAAAATATGTCTTGGTAACATTTATTGCGCCTTTTCAACTGCTGTCAAGAGTAGTTAGTAATGACGAACAACTGACTTGTTGAGTATGGACTGAATTGTTTCTCTTTCATTTTAATTATGTTAAGTTTGGTCGAATAAAAAAACTTGATTTTTATCAATAGTGATTGTTTCATTTCAATTTGATAATCAAAATATTATATGTTACACAGTTCGCAACTTGTATTCTATGGTCGTCACAGTCACTTCAAATGTCTTCAGGTGGGGGTGTTTCCTTTCTGGAAAGAGAGATAAATCTTGCTAACTGAACAATGCGTTAACTACAACTTTGTCAAGAGAGTGACCTTTTGTTAATGGAATGAAAAAATGATGATATAAAAATCTTATTTTTAGATTACACAATTTAATTAATCAGTAATTGTTTATAATTAATTAATTCTCCGATAAAACATGAAAATTCTAAGAAAAAAAAGCCAATGTAGAAAAAAGAGAAAAGTCACACCTGAATTTTGAAAATGAGTCGCTAACATCTCAGTAGTAAAAAATAACGAATAAAAAACAACCTTAAGTGTTTATCCAAACAAAAGTATCCATTTGTCGATGATGAAACAGCGCCTGAAAATTGATTTGGCGAACTAAATTTGAATTCAAGTCAATATAGTTTATATAACTTTTATATGATGCCTGTGAGAAAAGCATGAATCTAATTCTCCTCTCACTCTCTCTCTCTCTCCCCCTCTCTCTCTCTCTCTCTCTCTCTCTCTCTCTCTCTCTCTCTCTCATTGTTAACAATATTATTCATGGCATGCTCTAGTGACAGACAGGTTATACTCAAGTCAGTACAGTCAGTTATAAGAAAGACTTCACCGTTTTTCTTCCTTAATTCACTAAAATGTCATTAAGGGCAAAAGGCAAAACCTTGATAATTCATCCCAGAACACAGATACCATCCTTTGGAACCAACCACTTTGTAAATTATAGATATACCCCCTATTGGTAATCTTTTTATAGACCAAAAATTATTTTCTCTTTATTTGAGGGTAAAATTCAGGTAATACTGACTTCTCTGGCTACATACTTATGGTGTATTCGCGTGTCGATAGATAGATAGATAGATAGATAGATAGATAGATAGATAGATAGATAGATAGATAGATAGATAGATAGATAGATAGATAACTCGTTGTAGAGCAACGGTTTTCAAACTTATCAAGAAGCCTGTTGCTAATGGGATCCTCACTAGTGTGACCTTGCACCAGACAAACGTAAGCTTCGTCAATAACTTAATGTAGTTTGATCTTATGAAATATATTAACTAATGAATTACATAAATCTGATTTCCTTTTTTATCATGCAGTTCTATTATTCCGTCGGATGTGATTGGAATTGTCGCCCTTATTATTTTTATCCTGACATTCTATGTGCATGCTCGAAAGCAAGAATGGACATACAGATTAGATTTTCTATGGAAATCACAGGTGAGTCGTCACCCTTTTTTATTCTGTCCAGTTTGAAATTTTCTACTTAAAAAAAAATAAATATTATCTTCCTTTTTTAATTTATTCTAAAGCTAAAATCACTAACATCTTTTTATTTCGTTGATTTTTTTATTTAAATTAGAATATAAGAATATCAGAAAATCCTTTTTGACAAAATCTGAAACCTCAATGTTTTACAGGCGAAGAAAAAGTCTTAATATTATGAAAAAGTACTGACATTTCCTGATTTCAGAAAGAGATTTTTTAGCTCACACCTAGCCTTTAAATGAGAAAGGGAATTGCAGCTAAAAGTAAATCATTTTGTTTCTTTTTTTCAACATTCATAGTCATCTTTTTCGATCAATGAAAAAGATAATTTTGCATTTGATTTTCATCCACCAATAACATAATGATCAACAAAGAAAATAAATTAACATTGAGGGTTATTCATTGGTACAAATTTCAGATGAGAAATAGTTTTAACGGATTTAACGATGATGGCGTTTTCTTATACTTTTTAAAACCCACAAGTTTAAATATTCTATTCGAGCCTAACAAGGGATAATAAGCAAGTACAGCACTATGAATTAAGGTTACATGAATAAATAAGAAAACCTTGAGAATTTAGCTTAGGCATTTTTTTAATTATTTTGCAAGCAATTAACAGTTTATTCCTATTACCAAAATGACTCGCTATTTCGAAATTACTTCCTCTATTTTACAGGCAACTGAAGAAAAAGCCGAGATGAGTGAGCTTCAAATGAACAATCGTCAAATTCTGTGTAATCTCCTTCCCGCCCATGTTGCAGTACACTTCATTGACCATCAGAACAATACACACATGGTACGCCGATTTTATAACTTACATTACAGACAACGAAAGCCTGCAAAACTAAAAAAATATTGCACCAACAAATGATTTATGTGATATTTTTTAAGTGAAATACAATATTTTTGGAGTTGCATCCCCACTTTTGTTGTTGATTTTTAGTTTTCATCGTCAACAATAAATATTTAAAAAATCAACATGTGGAGACAATAGTAACGAAAGGAAAAATATTAAAATAATAATTGTGTGTGTGTGTGTGTGTGTGTGTGTGTGTGTGTGTGTGTGTGTGTGTGTGTGTGTGTGTGTAACAAGCGTGTGTGAGATCAAGGAAGATCAAGGAAGATCAAAGAAGCGAATGCGCCTTGTCAGCAGCGTTCCGATTTACGTGTGACTACATATGAAGTCTGACCTAAAAAAGATAAAAAACTAGTGAATGAAAATATCATTGTCTATTTATCGGATATTGTCTATTTAAGAGCGCCGCCTTAGCGAGCGCTTTTGGCAGAACCAAGTAGAGTAACCCACGTCATAATTATTATTATCTACTATTTCTAAATCTATTAATTAAAATATGACTTCAAGATTGTACAAATACTGCATCACGTTGGTCTAAAAAAAGAAATTGAATATTATTTTAAACGTATTACAAACAAGGTTTCGTTACTTTCCATGAATAATAAAACATCTCTGTTCGTTCGTGCTTTTTTGCTGTGCAAAGAAGCGGAAGAATTTTCATAAAAGAAAAAAGAAATCAAGGAAATTAGACAATAAAAGAAAGTAAATTATATATATATATATATATATATATATATATATATATATATATATATATATAATCTGTTTCTTAAGCAAACTTCCATATTTTGCGAAGATGAATAGAGTATGAAAAACACGCTAATGTCTGCGACGAAGACCTATTGATCCAGAAATGTCTGAAGGTATTTCCTTTCTTGTGGCTATTTTTCATTTTGGTTTTTGTCCATCTGCGTTGTCTTCCATTCGTTTTCTGTCTTTTAATGACAAAAACAATTTTATTCTTGTTGCTTCCTAGGAGCTGTACAGTCAACAGTACAACAAAGTCGGTGTATTCTTTGCATCTGTACCCAACTTTTCGGAATTCTACATGGAACTCGATGCTAACAACCAAGGAATGGAATGCTTGAGAGTTTTGAACGAAATCATCTTCGATTTTGACGAAGTACGTCTCTTTTTTTCCTGTTTTTCTTTCGTCGTCTTTTTTTTAAATTTTTACCTAATATTTAAAAGTTAGATAGTTTTCATTCATTAATATCATGGCATTTTAATTGGCTGAACATTTTTCCTTCTGTTGGCTTTCGTTTTCCAACGATCGGTTGGCATCTGAGAATGTTCAGATAGAAGAAAATGCAATGCTTATGCGCGCTCGTGTAAGTGTGCATGTATGGGGGAGGGGGGGGGGTGAAAGAGAGATAGAGAAAGTAAATTTCTCTCGTTTTAGAAAAATTCAATTCAAATCTTTATTTTTTACGAAATACCATTCAATGTAGCCGATGTTCCATCATCTCTCCAAGCTGCAACAGATGAAAAGAAATGATCCTAACGAATTACATTAACGTGGAATTTTATGAGGGTATTTGATACATGCTTGTTTAACTTTGATAAATCTAAAATTTAAATAAGAATTATTACCATTTTTAATTCATTTGTTGATATTAGACTTTTCGTCGCCATTGAAATGGGACAAACATCCTGTAACTATATATAGAGAAACAGAGGGACAAGAGTGGTACGGAGGAATAAGGTTGCATTAAAAATTTTATACAAATAAATATTGAAATCAATATAAAAATCACCCAAGATTCGTGCTTAATAATCAAATACAAATACCTTTTCTTGAATTCCTTACATCTCTACCAAAATGATCTTCTTGATCTTTGGCCATTTGGCAGGATGAGGCTCTTTATAAAAAATAATCCAACAGTAACAAATTTATTTGATGTGACGAAACCTTAAGCGAACTTTGCAAATTGTAAAAACGAAAACTGCCACTTTAATCAGTTATAAAATAAAAATATGTATATAAATTATAAAAAACATATATATAAATTATATATATATATATATATATATATATATATATATATATATATAATTCGCAGACAGTACTGTTTCGCTGTATCACAGCTCTTCAGTGCAACTAGACAACCGAATGCCTCAAGTCCAGATTGAAACCCAGCCGATTTGGAGTCAGTCAGTCTCTACCACTCGACAGAATGAGCCAGCCAAATCTAGCTTATTATTTTGTAAAGTAAAATGAATGGAGCACCTCGGTTGTTTGGCGTTTGTTTACATTTAAACGCCAAACAACCGAGGTGCTCCATTCATTTTACTGAAGAGCTTCGCATTAACGCGGGTGACTGTTGTTTTTAGAATTACCTTGTTATTCAACAGTGCTCAATTGAAAATGTATTTTTCAAGATACATATATATATATATATATATATATATATATATATATATATATATATATATATATATATATACATATACATATACATATATATGCCTTGATTTATAATTATATATATATATATATATATATATATATATATATATATATATATATACATATATATGCCTTGATTTATAATTATATATATATATATATATATATATATATATACATATATATGCCTTGATTTATAATTATATATATATATATATATATATATATATATATATATATATATATATATATATATATAATTACATTCACTTACGAAAGATATGAATCCTTCTTCTCCCCCAAATATAAGAGTAGCAGGTCAGACCGGGTTCTATAGCTTTGGATGGTAACTGGTCTACTGCAGAAAGAAATGGCAACCTACTGCGGGAAAAAAAATCTACCTTGTCAGTCATGTATCGTAAGATACATGATCGCCTAAGCGTGTACCACGGATGGCACATAACTGACTGACTGAATGAAAGCATAATAAATAATGAGAACATAATGAAGAATAAAGGAAAATTCTTACATATAATTTGGAGATACTATTTTAGGCCTCCATATTTAAATAGGTCGATTTCATCTATGTCCCAAAGGGAAATGGTACCATGTTCTTGTAAGATGCGGGGTGGGGATGGGCACAGATTTAGCCTCAAGCCTTTGACCCAGGCTAAAAGAAAACAATTTTACCGTTTGGTTGCTGTTCACAAACTGAAAAAAATGACTGCCGCTTTCGTCGCTGTATGGAGTGACGTCACGAAGACTTATCTCCACCAAAGGAAGATAAGTGCCTTCTGTATCCATACACGTATGTAAAAACCAACTACCGCAATTTATCATTGGTTCTTTAATGGATTCACATTCGATGCCGTATTGTCAACTAATACCGTGAAAAATAATGAAGTTTGGTATACTTTTGTCGCTAATCTCTTCATTGCTAATGTTTAAGCGACAACGTCAATTTGTCTGTTAGATGCCTTTAAAAATATAGCTGAGCTGATACGGCATCTAACAAAATAAATGAATATAAAACAATACTTTTCAATATAGATTATTTATTAAATGATGTATTATTTGTATTTTTCATTTGTTATTTGCAGCTTCTTACAGAGCCACGTTTCCGAGCGATCGACAAAATAAAAACCATTGGAAGTATCTACATGGGAGCAGTTGGATTAACGCCATCTCTCATGATTGAGGTACGTAATGCCAGACTGATTGAGGTAGGTAATGCTGAGAATGGAGGTTTGAAAAGTGTAACGATTACTCTGACGAATAGTAAAGTTCGAATTTAGTGCCTTGTGAAAGTATATATACTGACAAAAGGTCACTTTACTAGCAAATCACTACTGTTGACAGAGAACAGAATGGGTAAATGAACACTTGAACAAGCCCTTCTCACATAACTATGTTACATGCCCAAGTAAAAGCAACAAAAACTGTCACTCGTAACTGTTTGTCTGTACAAAGGTGGATTAAAATGAAAACGTTTACTGTCCTATTCTTTTCTAGATGGAAAACAAAAGTTTCTTTTATTATGTCATTAATGGCAAGTAAGCAAAGTTTGTTAAAATAAGTTGAGAAATAAAGAAGAACTGATAATGGGAGGTAACCCCATTATTTAATTCAAGGGACATAAATCCAGTTTAGTGTTTGTTTTATTTACTTGTTATTTAATTATTTATAAATCATATCGCTCAGTGGCAGTACAAAAACTGACAAGCAGTGGCGGCTCGTAACTAAAATTAGTGGGAGTGCTGCTTCAGAAGATTTTTAGCCGTTGTTTTAATATTGTGTAAAACTTGTTTCACAGAAAAAAGAGATTTTATTGTACATTTGTTATTTGCAGCTTCTTACAGAGCCACGTTTCCGAGCGATCGACAAAATAAAAACCATTGGAAGAATTTGTACAGAATTTGATAAAAAATCCTAAACGAAAAAATTATTTTTTACTTACTTATATATTGTTGAACTGTAGGAATAGTCAAGAAGATTTTCATCAGTTTTATTTTTGTAATTTCACTATGAACATCATCTAGATTATTTTCCAAGATAATTTTAGTCGTTTCTTAGACTAATCGAAAATTAGAAGAATGGAAAAAATTCTGATATTATTTTTTAAAATATTATTTTTAAATTTTTAGTAGAATCTGAAATATTGGCGTTTAAATGTTGTTTACTTTATGTAAACACTGTCACTGTAAAAATATTCTTTGAAAATATGTACTGCTATAGGATTTTGCTTTTAAAAGCACAATGTCCTTATAAAACATTTTCTGTAACAATTCTTAAAATCATTTTTAGAAATATTACACGTCTGTTGATGGGATATTATTTTTAACTACGGGTACATTTCTACTTTTCAATAGTCACCATTCTCGCACTATCTGCATAGATAAGAAGACGCACTGATTGAAAGAACAATTACTGTCAAATTAATTTTCTACAGAATTTGTAGAATAATTTGTAACGGTATTGACAGCGTAAATCAATCCGCACACTTTTTACTTTACGTATTTTTAAGCGAACAAAAAGCAAACAAGAGAAAGAACACAAGAAAATAACTTTTCATAACAGGTACAATAAACGTCAACGGTCTTACATGAAATATTAATATGAGTTACTTCTCTTTGCTGGGTTAAAGTCTTTACTACTAAAATGTTTTTTTACCTGAGTTCACAAAAAGTTGTATTAACTTGTCGCTCAAAATGTTCACTGAAAGAGAGTTTAAAGAATCCTGTAAAGCAGAAAATATGTTGATAAACTTTTAGCTTTAAAGAAGTTGGAGAAGTGAATGTTCCGTAAATGTCTAATTTGTTTTCGTTGCTCGTAGTAGAATGTATTGTTCGTAATGTTTGTAATTAATTTTCGTAAGATTCAATAGCGTGATTGAATAGTTTTTAGTAAGTTGCAGAAGTTGGTGAGTGAGTTGTTTAGTTGAAATTTTAGCTTGAATTACACTAATTACAGTGAAGTTATTTCATGTTAAAGAACTTGAGATTCTAACTTTGTACTTCGCTGCAGTAATGATACAAGCGTCGTGAACTCGTTTAGCAAATGCTGGTCGTCGTAAATTCTTACTGACTGGGTTCGCTCGTACAATCAATTTATATGTTTTTAATCACGTGACAGGCTCCAAGAAGCACCTTCATAATCACTATTAGACTCATCCAACTATTTCTGAATCCTCGGCACTGCTCTCAGATTGACACCCAAGCACTCTGAAATGTTAGTATTGGTGCTTACAGCGCAAATGCCAAGCAGTACAGCATGCAGTTTTCCAAATTTCTGGTGGAATGAATTGCGTCATGATGCTCTTTTTCTCAAAGATTGGGCTTAACTGATCCGACTGATCCTGTGCAGTCGACAAAATCATAAACAACACGCATGCGCGAAATTAAAAATATAAAATGGTGACAATTTACCTATTGCACCCTGTATATCATGCATGAAATTTAAGTAATTGCAATGTGTAGTTTAAGGAACAAATCTTAAATTTTCCTACTAATACAGCATTTTATAATTTATCAAATGCTGTATTTTACAGAAAATGAAGATAATGAATACTACACCATTTCAAAATATGACCTCGGAGTATATTATTTAAATAAGTTTTTTTATATTGTAATAATATATTAGATAGTATAATGATTTCTTATATCTTCATCAAACCACTGAAATATTGCCCCAATTGACTTTCATGTAAAACTTTTTTCTGATTGCTCCAATACATCACTTGTGTGCGGGCTATAAGTTTGCTTCCTAAATTTTTCACAGTGAAAATTTTATTTCCTGCAATATCATATAAAACTTTTTCCTCAAAATATTTATTATTTGAGATCAAAAAATAATAAATATATTAGGGTTTTTCTTACATTCTTCGTAAACAACATTCCATTTGAAAGAATGCGTTCCAGAATTAACTTCTGTAAATGTAATGATTGTTCTGTTTAAAAAAAAATCTTGACGATCAACAAAAAAATATCATATAGTTTTAAAAAATAAAATATTGGATATTAACTGAAACCCTTAAGTCTAAGCTTGAATTGTATTAATGTTCCAATTATTTTTATTTTAAATAGATTTATATTTCTATTTGTTACTTTATAAGTTTCCAAATTAAACACATTCTCGACTGCTACCAAAGCCCGACTTGTAAACTATCAACTACTGAGTCGAACGGACTTTCGCCAACCGGAATTACAAAGGACTCGATCCAATCGAAGTTAAATAGATAAACATATATTTGTTTATACCTTTGATTCTGTTCGTTTATTTCCGAAGTTTCCTAAGAACATCTGTCACTTCTCGACATTTTAATGTGTCCAAAGTATTCGATGCGGTTTTTAACTCGCATTTTGTCTTTGTTCAGCCTTACTCCCGGCTGCTTTATTCGCTCGAAAACTTTCGTCATGTTCCGACTTAAATTTTTCCATAGATTATGATGTCGTCTATAATGGTTTCCACTCCTTCCAAACCATCTACCAGCTCCGACATTATGGTGCTGAAATATTTCAGGCGCGGATGATATTCCAAAAGGAAACAATATCGCTCAAAACGTGTAATAAATGTTGGATTTGGCGAAAACTTGTAGCATCTAGTTTAGAAAAAACGGTCACTCCGCTCAATTTTGATGCTATATCGTTTCGGTTGGGTAACATGTAGTGTTTCCTTTTGACCGCGAGATTGAGTGTCTTCAAGACGACGGAGGTGGCCATTTTTTTTTTTTTTTTTGCTTACTGAGACTATTAGCACACACTAGTCTGTAGGTTGGGTGACTTTTCTATGATACCGTTTGACTTCGCACCATTTAAGTTCAGCCCTTACCTTGAATAAAATTGGTAATGCTATTCGTCAAGCTTTAGTAACATCAGCAATCGCGATCATCACAAAGAAAAATAGAAAAAAGAATGGTTGATACATGAATCTTCAACATGATGAAAAAGAGACAAAAACAATGCCTAAATACGGCACAGAATGTAAAACTCTGCACAAACAAATTAGGAACAAATGCAGGCAGGCTAAAGAGGAAAATCTCGACGAAAAATATGCAGAAATAGAAAGAATGCGTATCACAGATAATGCAGATATACATAAAAAATAAGAGAACTAACAGGACAAAATCATGCTCTTCAACAGGATACGTAAAATCCAAGGACAGAACGTTGATATTAGAGAAAGAAAAATAAGTCAAACATGGAACGAATGCTTCGGAGTACTTTTCCACGACGAAAGAGAACACCCAGCAATATACAGAAACATCGAAAAACCGGAAATATTAAAATCTGAAGTGGAATCTGCATTGGCCAAATTGAATAGAAACAAAGCAGCAGGACCAGACAGAATTGTATTAAATATGCTGCCAGCCTTGGATGATTTTGGCATAGACAAGATTACAGACATAATAAATGAAATCTACAACAGCGGTGATATACCGGAAGATCTAAGTGGATATATTTTATAGCACTGCCTAAAACGCCAGGTACAGACTAATGTGAGCTTCATCGCACAATCAGCCTAATGATCCATATAACGAAGCTTATCATACGAATTCTGATGCAACAGAATCAAGCCGGAAATAGGACAAGAACAGTGCGGGTTCGTTGAAGACCCTGGAACAAGGAACGCAATATTTATGGTTAGAATGATATCAGAAAGAGAAAAACAAATGGAGAAGGATGTGTATCTGTTTTTTGTTTTTGGGGGGTTTTTAAAGCTTTTCACACCAAGCAAGTCTCGAAGCAAGGGGTTACAGAAGATTTAGAGCGAGAGCAGATAGGAGTATTAGAGGAAAGGATGTGGAGAAGGATAGTGGATAGATCAAGGCAATGGGTTACAGAAGATTTGGAGCGAGAGCAGATAGGAGTGAAAGAGGAAAGGGTGTGGAGAAGGATAGTGGATAGATCAAGGCAACTGGAGATGTCGATTGACGTTATATTTGAATAGATTATAGTTGTCATGGAAACAGGAATAAGGAAGTGGGTTCCACAGGCGAGAGGTGCGAGATATGAAGCTATTGGAGTAGAAGAGACGTCTACATTTAACATTTTCAACAGTGAAAGGGTGGGAGCGGGGTGCCAGCCTCGTAGGACGCTTGAATTCATGAAGCCTGGGAACCAGCGAAAGCAGCTCATCGGAGCAATTACCGTGGAAGTACTTGTAAAAAAAAGACAGTGCGAGGCGACGGCGCGTCTGTGAGAGAACGACTGCAGACGAGATGACAGATCAGGGTCAATTACGTTGCATACCCGTTTCTGGATCTTATCAAGAACCCTGAGGCAAACAGAAGGGGCTCCGGACCATATATGACAGCAATACTCCATGCAAGGGTGAATGGTTGATTTGTATATTTGAAGGATCGATTCTGGGGAGAAAAATTTCCTGGCCCGGTAGAGGGAGACAACTTTCCTTGCGGTGGATGAAGCAATTGACTCAATGTATTTGCTCCATCTCAGGTCAGCGGACAGCGTGAGACCGAGCAGCCGCAGAGAGGAGCTCTCGAAAAGTTGGGCTTCAGACATTCTAATGGGAAGCAGGGAGGGATCCCTGTGATGATAAATAGAGAGAAGTTTTGTTTTAGAGGCATTAAAGTTAACCAACCAATTCCTGTCCCAGTTCACAACCGATTGGATGTCCTTTTCGAGACGAACTGTCACAAAGAACTACTTGGTAACCATAACATATTTGGGAAAGATATTAGAATAATCCAGATTCTATACTGGCAGTAAACCACCTGCATATTGGATAGAAAATCACTTCAGTAGATATATTTAAATAGAAAGAGGTGGAAGATAAGTATGTGTCTTCTCACAGGACTTATTCAACCTATACGGTGAGGCGATTCTGGGTGAATTAGAAATCCTACCAGGATCCATTATTGGTGGCTACAATCTTAACACAAGATATGCTTATGACACTGTGTTGATAGCAGATACAGAAAGGAAACTACAAGAACTCCTACAGAAGGTAGTGAAGGAAAACGAGAAAAAAGGACTAAACATCAACTACTAGAAGACGGAACGCATGGCTGTTAGCTAATGGAACAGCCTAACATGAAAATTACAAATTGGAAATACCAAAATCAAAGAAGTACAACAATTTATATTCGTGACAAGTATTTTAACAGAGTATGGAAAGTGTGACACTGAAATCAGAAGTCTCATTGGGATAGCCAATGATGCATTCAAAAATCTAATCAAAGTATTAAGAAACAGAAACATTTCGTTAGAAACAAAGTTAAGATAATATCAGCTCTCCTGTATGCAAGTAGATGCTGGACAATCTCCTCACAGACGAAGAGGGTTAGGCAGCAAAAATGTGGTTCTACAGGAGGATGCTGAGAATTCCATGGATCGAACATGTGAGCATAGACGAAGTTTTAGCGAAAATGGAAACAAAAATGAAACTTATACTTAACATCAAGAAGAGACAGTTGAAATTTCTAGGGCACATAATGAGGAAGAAGGGCTTGGAAAATCTTATACACACAACGCACAATGAAGGCAAGAGAGACAATAAAACAACGTGGGCTTGAAGTTTTAAAAAAGATAACAAAAAGACAAAACTTATTAAGCGCTGCAAATGGAGATTTTGGAGAGCCATGATTGCCTGCGTCCTGAAGGCACATAGAAGATTCGTCTTGCTGTTGAAACGCAGTACGTATTGGCATCGTCTTTCAAATCAATTTTACTTCATGCAACCTCTTTGGTTGAATATGTTCTGGACTTCTTCGAACTTTATTACTATTCCCATTTGATGGGTAACGTCTCTCGATAGTAGGTTTTCTGTATCCCGACCGTTAATCACGTATACATCGAATTAATAGGAATTTCCTTTATGCGTTGTGGAAGTCTTAAGTTTTCCATCACATAATAAATATGCCATCTTAGCTCCTAAAAGTAGCTTCTGCTGGTTTTACAGGTGGTCTATGGCTTATAACAGTAATGCTCGCTCCAGTATTTATTTTAAATTTCACGAGGGTGCCGCAAATTTGTAGCTTTGCAAGCCATGGAGAGTGATCTGAGAAAATATTCCTCCACCTTGTCACATTTTATTGCGTGAACGTTCAGTGAAGTGATTTTTTGGGGTTACATTTTCTGCAGGTTTTCTCTTTCCCTGCCATGATGTTCCGTCTGGTTTTGTTTTTCGAGCTTTACGCAATTCGTTCGTATTTCGTCCACATTCTTTATTTGCCTATCCTCAAATTGTGTCCTGACTTGTTCGCAACTTCACGCCGTTTTTCGAGCTTTGTCAAGTCCCAAGTCTGGAATGAGCTACAGACCTTCTGCTAGTTCTTTGTTTTGGTTCAAAAATAAATCTTTTTTCATCTATGTTGGCGAAATCACAGCGTTCAGTAAGTTTGTATAATGCTCTTACAAATCCTGTTATTGATTCTCCGAGGTGTTGTTTTCTTGCACGAAACATTGCCTTTTCGTGGGTAACGTTCTTCTTCAAATGAAGTTAGCTTCAAATTTCGCTTATAAAGCGTCGTAGTCATTCTCATCTTCTTTCTTTTAAAATGTAATTGTTTTATATACATTTTTTGCTTCTCTACCTACAGTAGGTTAAGGCGTTGATTTGAACTGGTCCAGTCTCCTAGTTGCAACTTGGATGCGAGTCGAGATCTCTCGAACCTCTGGTGCCATGCTGACCATTCTGACAAAGTTAAAATGTCGAGAAACTCAGTCAGTTGTATTTTTTATTTTTTGTTCTTTTTTTATTTTTTTGAACTGGCAAAAAATCTTTTTCCTTTTTCCTGTTTCCGATAACACGTTTTATAATAATTCATGTGGGTTCATAATAACTTCGTTGGGGACAACTCAGTGGTTCCATTTAACCATTTATTAACGACTGCCTAATAGAGGATATATATAACAACAACAACCAAAAAGAGGCACAACTCCGTGATACCCGAATGTGTCCAATATGAGTAATTCTAAATATATTAGTTTATAACATATATCCTGCATGTTTAAACGTTACTACAAAAGATATATATCAAAGAATAAACATTTTTGCTCCTATATTTCTGTGATGAGGTAATTATTTACATTGTTCGGACTAGTGTCCTCATCTTTGTTGCCATATTCAAGACGTTTCGGTAGTTGAACACTCCCGCCTTCTTCAGGTGATTGGAATTTTGAACTGAACTCTTTATTTCGTCTTCAAGACATATGTCCCAGTGGATAAAAGCCTTGGTTAGATCCAGTGACTTGACCCAAAGAGTTGTGAGTTTAATACCTGGCTACTGCAGTCGTTAACAAGAACTTTAAACTGAGACAACCGGAAGAGGCATGGCACGTGGGACTAGAACAATCTACCCAAGTGAACGAAATAAAGGTTTCAGTTCGAAATTCCAATCACCTGAAGAAGGCCGGAGCATACAACGGCCGAAATTTAGTGAATATGGCAACAAAGATGAGGACAACAGTCCGAACAATGTAAATAGTGTAAATATTTTTCTCCTATTAGATACATTGATAACAATTGATTCATATTTCACATTTTATCAACAAGATTACCAAAACATTTCACCCTCTGTATGTATGAAGTTGAAGTTATTCCTTACGACAATATTTAGCTTTTAGTGCAAAAAAATAATCTATTTTCTCAAATATTCTCTGCTGAAATGTGGTAGCATCTTTAATGCGTCATACAAGTCATGAAATACAGCAATTAAACATAGTTTTGGTAGTTCTAACTTGAAAATATTCTCAATTAGCTGCGTGGTAATTAATAGTATTGATCAACTTGTAATATTTTTCAGGATACAGATGCTTCCGTTACACTCTACTTGACTATTTTGATAGAATTTGTCATGGGAATGAAAGAAAAGCTCAAAAATATCAATGAAAATTCTTATAATAACTTTATGCTGAAAATAGGTAAGTATTCTAAATGTTATTTACGTATACATACTTATATGATTATTGATAAAATCCGGGCTATGAGTGGCTATGTTCATGCAAAAACTTTCCATTGTAATGTTTTCTTTTCGTATCTTGAAATATTTAATGTAGCTCGACAGGCAACGGCATACACTCCAGCGTTGTTTAGGTCAAAGTTAAAATATTTTAAAAATTATTTAGCGTCTTACAAAATCACAAAACTTTTAATTGGTACATGTAAAAAGTACATTAATCACGGGGAATTTTAGCTGGAACCAGTCTTCTTTGGTTTGGGGCAAGGCATAGCACAAATGTAATGGACCTGGTCTCTAAAGCTTACAACTCCGTGGTAGTACCTCCCTATCGCACTAAAAGGGACGGCCATGAGTAGGAAATGAGACCTTTGCAACATAGGCTGCTGAAGCTGGACAGTTTTTGACTTTGCTCACCCTTACGCTGTATTTGTTCTCGTAGGGAAGCAAATAAATATTATGTTTTACATTAATTCACATAGAATCTAATTTTGTACTGTTACACATGAAAATGGGATAGATAGATAGATAGATAGATAGATAGATAGATAGATAGATAGATATTTATAAATGTAACCTTTTAATACCTGACTAATATTTTCCAGGCGTTAACGTGGGTCCCGTTGTTGCTGGAGTGATTGGAGCAAGGAAACCCCAGTATGACATTTGGGGAAATACAGTAAATGTTGCAAGTCGAATGGAGAGTACTGGCCGCCCTGACCATATACAGGTGAGAAAGCAGAACAGTCAGGTCTTTTATAATATCAGATTGTAGAGTGGAGCAAAATTCAGTATTCTAACATGCAAAAATAAATTCACTTTGAGTTTGCCTTTTATGCTTTTATTACTTAATCTTTACAAAGACAAATTAAATAAATTGTTTACATTGACATTTGTAAGCATCTTTCAATATATCAAATACAGTGTAATGATCTTAAGTTATTCGAAATTCTTAGGTGAAATATTATCATTATTAATTTTAACATATTTACCTTTTATTTTATTTCTGTTGTTTATTTCTCTTAATAGTAAAAGGCATAATAGTCTTATGCTGTCCTAATTTCTCAGAAACGATACCATTTATTAAACTTTGGTTAGTATTTTTCTTTTCGTTGCGTTTTATTGCAAGACTCATGTTGTTTTATATTCTACGATCATTAAATAAACAGAACTGAAAATAAGGAATTATCTTCCAAGTAAATTTGATTTTCCAAGGATGAGAGATGCTAGTTCAAATCTCGCTGAAAGCACATACCTAATTTCTGATTTCTGTTGCTTACTAGACGCAGGAAGAATCGAATGAACAAAAGAAATAATCAAAATTGAATAAATTTACATTTAATTTTATCTGTTTGATAAGATTTCTCTTAAAACCATAACAATAATTATAAGATGCAGTTCAGTAGTTTGTTTTGATTTTTCATTTAACTTATGTGTTTTTAGAGAAGTAATGGCTAGACTGCAAGCTTGTGAACACCGAATTTCCGGATAAACATGCTACTTCATTCTAAATGATTGGCATTGTGCAATCTTTCGGGAAACAAACTATGCACTCATACATTCCGAGGAGGAAATTCCAAAGTTTGAAATTCTGCGGTAACGAGAAATATTGCCGTTCTTCTATAAATTATTCAAACTAATATCCTCATCGTTGTTGTTTCTGACAAGTTTATTGACTGATAAGATCTCCGATCTTCCTCGATTCACACATCTGTACATAATACAGAATACAAAGAATTCAGGCATATGAAGGCGATATCAAGATTTTTAAACATGGACAAAAATCATTTCTAGTCACACTTGACAAAGACCACATCATCCAAAATAAAACAACAAAGATGGTATTACTAGGCCGAACATTTCAAGGAAGAATGGGAAATGCCTTAAACCGATATGAAAAATATTTTGGGCGTATATTAATCGACTAAAATAGATTGTTTAGATTTCAAATAGTACCTGTTTTATTAGTTGAAACCTTACCTTGTCAGCCATTTTTATTAATTTTTAATTTAGGCGCAACTGTCGAAAGATTATTCTTCAATTTCGATCCGTGTAGTTTACAAATGACCCTAGAGTGAAAATCTGACTTGTTTTTATGTATAGTTCAATTAAGATGTTAAAATAGGAATAATAAAATTATTATTTTCACTATTTCATTAAGTAAGTCAAATAATTATGACACATCACATATCAATGTGCAAATTTAAAATATTCGACTAAAAATTTAACTCACGTTCTATTGACGTGACCATATTCAATGTCATTCTTGAATTTGTCAGTTGTCAATTGAATACTGCAAATATCAAATATTCAGAATTATGTTCATGTCAAAAAAAGACAATTTAATTATTAATTACTGTACCTTTCGGATCTAATTAAAAAGATTTTTCCAGATTTCCATGTAATTAGACACTGAGAGCACTTAACTAAAAATTGATTTTAAAATGTAATTCTCTTTAATATATAACGATATATAATTTGTGTATAATTTTATTTGTCAACAAACAGTATTTAGAAAAATATGACAAAATGTAAAAGTTTATTTGTGACGCATTTCATCCGTTAAGATTTCAATGAGCTTTGTTATTATGTCTACGCATGCGCACAAAACGAGAGACGGCAATAGTTTCAAACATTTTTGAAAGAATATTTTGGAAATTTTAACATAGAGAATGCTATTTTGATTAAAAAAAATAATCCACTGAGACGAAAATGTTTAGAAAGTGCCTTCATCGCTAGTTCAGACACGATAAATTTGCTCCCAGGCAAATCCCAACCTTGTTTGTATATATATATATATATATATATATATATATATATATATATATATATATATATAGGTATGATAAAAATATACATATACGCGCATATATTTGCACGTACGTATATATTTCTCTCTCAAGTGTTATAAATACAGTGCTCAATGTTATATAACAGAGCTATTAAGTATATATTAGTGAATATATATAATATCCAACGTCGATAGCACGACTCGAAGTTTCATGCAAACCTGCAATCTTCAGGTGCTGAATGCATTCTGAACGTTATGAGATTCGCGTTCTCGTGGTGATTATTTAAATTGGGTGTTAAGATTGGTTATTTAATTATTGTTGCCTAAAATATTATAATTAATTATTTATAATTTATATCATTCAAATTCTTAATTTCAAAGAGGAAGAATTAAGGACCATAAAGTAAACATTAAAACCAATTCCAACGCTAGAGTGATCAAATTCCTAGACGTTAGATTTGACCTGAGTAAGTTTAAACCATAAATTTATAGTTTAAACCATAAATTCACAGGTACGTCGACAGAAAATCAAACTACCAAGGATCCTTGACAACATACATAAATCTGTACAATTTAAGTCATCGACTAACTCCAATAACAAAGAAATATTTGACGATAATAAAGCTAGATATAATAAAGCGCTAGAACGCAGCAACCATAAAGTGAATTTAGAGTATGTAGAAAGAAAAAACAACGCAAATGTAACATAATATGGTTCAACCCGCCACACAGCAGTAATGTCAAAACCAATGTAGGGAGAATTTTCCTAAATTTAATTCACAAATATTTTGGTCATTCTCCAAGACTAAAAAAGAATTTTAATAAAAATAATATTAAGGTAAGCTATAGCTGTACAAAAAAACATCGATAATTACATATCCCAACATAACAATAATATATTAAGCAAGCGCACAAACAAAACAATAGATAATAATCCTACTAAAAGCCAATGCAACTGCCGTAAGAACGTAACCTGCCCATTAAATAGCCAGTGCATTACTGAAGACATAATATTCAAAACTAGGATCAATTTAGACTGTGATGTTAAATATTATTTTGGATCCGCCAAGAACAGCTGGAAATCGCGTTTTTGCCACTACAAAATGACACTGAACAATATCAAATACAAAAACTTCACAACACTTTCAAAGTATATCTGCCGATTACATATCCCAACATAACAATAATATATTAAGCAAGCGCACAAACAAAACAATAGATAATAATCCTACTAAAAGCCAATGCAACTGCCGTAACAACTATAAGAACCCAACCAGTAGCCGGTAGATAATTGTGAAAGCTAATAATTAAATAACCAATCTTAACACAATTTAAATCATCACCACAAGAACGTGAATTAGGTATATTCACTAATATATACTTAATAGCTCTGTTATATAACATTGAGCACTGTATTTATACAGTTGAAAAGTAGACAGATGTAAATTGTTTATTGGAGAAGCTTATTATATTAAAACACTTAAATAATCCTAACTTGCTGAACACGAGAACAGAATTATTGTCTACATCTAGCCACAAAACTAAACATCTGCTCAAACACCCCGATTAAAATAGATTTCAAAATAGATTTTATGAATATTAATATAATATGTAACACCTACTAATATTCATAGAACCCATCATTAATAACATTTTTTTTTATACCATACCTATGAGCACTAATGGGTATGTCCCAATCCTTATAAATACGTTGGACACTATTGCAAGTGAGGTCTAAGTAGTCCATCACAAACAGTAGTTTACCTACTTCACGCCGCTAGTGAGTATTGTACTTTGTTGATGTTATAAAGATTACCATTTCATTTCCAACCTCTGTTTTGATTATTCCTTATTCAGTAACCCTCTCTAGGTTACAACATATATCTGTGCACATATATAATCCCCTATAGCCGTACTCGATTAATTTATAACATGTATATGTAATTTCACCTTTGTAAGTATAAGACTAGGTTCCAAACTCATTAAATATATAGTCTCGACCTATTATTATATTAACCCCTAGAGTTCTAAGTTTATTCCATTAGACAGTACTTTAAATGTTATATAAAGAGTTATACCCCTTACTACTTAACGTGTTTACTTAATTTCAATGTATTTCATTTAAAATAATTTTTAATTTTAATTTTTTTAAATTCTTCGTCTTTGAACTTAAGAATTTGAATGATATAAATTATAAATAATTAATTATAATATTTTTATTTTATTCTTTTTATTCATATACACACACACACACACACACACACACACACACACACACATATATATATATATATGTATGTATTATTTCTACCCCCATAATAGCTGTATTAGCTGTTTGTTTGTTTTTAATTGTTTAAAAACATTTCGCAGAATAAAAATAATAATAATATATTTTTTCATGGAATCTATTTTTTAGGTCACAGAAGAGGTGTATGCCGCTTTACAGGATGTGTTCGACTTTAAATGTAGAGGTCGAATAACAGTTAAAGGAAAAGGTGACATGATAACTTATTTTTTGCTTGGGAAAAAGGGATCTTCAGCTAAACGCAGTCCAATCAGCACTATTGAAAGCCCACAACAATCTCGGTCTCCTTCGGGAGAATTTAAAGAAAATGCCCCCCTTGTGTTGCAAAGTACAAGCATAGGTAAAGAACTGGAACGTCAGGGGTCACAGAAATCGCAGAGCAAGTCCCTTCCAATTTATGGAGCAATAAACATTGAGCGCAAAGCGAGCATTGACTCCATACGCGTCCCCAGCGGTACCCCAACGAGCAGTCTCAACAAAAAGCGAAAGAACAGTACAGACAGCCCTCGCGATTCATCGATTCGAAATCCACTGCGAAAACTTAGCAGCTCGTCACTAACGAACTGCATTACGGGAGATGTAAATTATGCACGCGTTGAGTCCCCTGAACTTCCAACCGTGCATTACATAAATATAAAAATGCAAGGGAACTCAGCGGACAAGCCAACTAGTCCTACAGTGCACAATGAAATTTTTGACAAGCTAAAAACAAGTACCAGCGGAGATAACGGTTTAAACGTTGAAGAACGAGTGACTCCGAACCGTAGCTTACTTAGTCTGAATGCGTCGCCAGCCAGCGAAAAGAGTCTCACTGGTAGCCAACAGGGAAATTCCCCAAACAAAATAGAAAACAATGCAATAATTCTGTCTCCCATTTCGCCGAATAGTCCACTTCAAGCAACACCTCTAGTGTTCGTTGTAGCTGCACCCGCCACACACAAACCGCTCAAGCAATCAGCCACCTTTCCATCTGAAAAGCGCGAAATTAAAGAGGCGTCTTCTGCGACTTCGTTGTCTCCTGCTTCATCTAATCAGATCTCATCGAAAGAGATAGCTGCTATGGACAGTATGCTTAAGGAACTTGAGGAAGTTGTTGATGGGGACGATCCGGAAAAGAAGCCTTTAAATTCGAAACCATCACAACGACCACCTCTTCCAGCAAGACAAACTGACGACCGACTACCCCCTGTTCCAAAACATAGTAAAGCCACAGAGAACGGAAATCGAAAGCAACCTGTTGAGCAAAATGTGCCTCCTCCATTACCAGAACGAGAGAGGAGCGCTAGCCAGATCTCAATGGATTCAATGCCATTTATTCAAAAGCCGAAGCCATTCATATGTGATTCCCGAAAACCTTCGCCCAGAAGCTGCTCTGTCCACTCTAATAGATCTCCAACATGTGCCATACTGGCTAGCATTGATGGGAAGACCATGTCAATTCTTCCAGCACCTTTCAGCAACACTAAACAGGCGCTAAGCCGTTCACCGTCGGAAAAGATACGAACGAGCAGAGAGAATTCCGACGAATCAGGTCATGCTTTTGATAGAGGAAGAAGAAAGTCAGAAAGTATCATTCAAGGAATCCGATCGCCGTCAGCAAATGACAAGAAAGGACGAACTATTGCTGCCTGCTCTCCAGTCCTTCTTAGGGCACAAAGGGAAACTTCTTCTATTTCGACATCCGACGACGACCTCGAGTCGGTGTCGTCACAACAATCGTCTGTGGTTCTTCTGCAGCCCATTGAACTGAAACCTCCGTCAAGCACAAAACCAGCGTACAAAAGACAACTATCCTGTCCTGAAACACAACCAGTGAAACGCAACATTTTTCGAAACAAAACCCATAGCCATTCAAGATCTTCCGAAAGCCTGAGCAGCTGTCCTTGCTCACCGCCTTCAACACCGAGATTCCCAGTTCGATTGCACAGCGAAAATGTGCAGTTGAATCGTCTTTTGGATGACCTAACTCAAAGGGTTGCAGAAGACGACGGAGACCATGATGAAGTCGAACCGAACGATGTCGAAAATGACAGGGTCTTTGAAAGATGTGCTGCTAATACGCCAAAATTGGCAAAAGGGAATGAGGTTTTTAATCGAAGCCCGACACAAAATGAAACTCCGACAGTAACTTCAGATGATTTTTGTATGACAGGAAAACCACCTGCTGGTATTATTAACGGTCGAATCGTGGGAGCAATCGATAGACACAGAAGTTACATGAATGGTAAAGGAGTAAATAGTGGTGGCCGACACAGAGGTAGGCGTCCAGAGTCCGGTCATCAGAGACAACACTTCCCAACGGCTGCAAAGAATAATGAACTGGATACTGACGCTTCAACTTTGGAAAGTGCTAGTGAACAAGATCTTTTATTGCCCCAAAACAACCAACCCAAACTTAAAACGTCATTTGCGTGGCAACCTCGCCATAAATCTCCACCGAATCATCCATCAGTCTGTGGTGTAGATATGCACAGAGGCATTAGAAGAGAAAGCTCTAGCCCTGTGGCTGGTGGAAGCAATGGTAGTATTGGTGGTCCTGTGGTACCCATCAGTGCAAACGGAAATAATAACAATAATAATAATCGTTTATCAGTAAACCCGTTCCAGGTAAAGAGGCGACAAGTGCTGAGCATGCCCCCGAGATATTGCCGTAGCCTGGATTACATCCCCAGTGACAGAGAAGACTATGTCTCGTCGAATGCTTCTTCAGCTGCTGCCAGTCCCAAAATTAAGCGCACACTGATGGTGCCATATTACGGAGGCTTAAAAAGACCAATTGCATTTGATAACCTTAGTATGTGTTCATTCACCAGTAGCAGCGAAATGTCGAAAAGTGACCCGATGCTTAACATTGATTCTGTTTCTATCGCATACGAATCTGAATATGATAACTACCGACCGGGAATGACCAGTGATGAAGATTGTTTCATACCTGAACCAATAAGTGATGTCGACATGGATATTTTTGATGATATCAACGTCGATAATGTTACCGTTAGCGATAGTTACAGCCTGAATATGCCTCTGTCAATTACAACTCACAAGAAAATAACGGATGTGTGAAGACCAACAACGCCAGTAAACAAAAAAAAAGAAACTATTTCATTGTGTTTGTTTCATTTTATACGCAGCCATCTTTAATCATGCTAATATTTATAAAAATAAAACTAAATCGTTATTGCAAGTACGATGCTAATAATAAAAATAAATTATCCATCGTCCAAAAGGCATCGTCTTTGAAATAATGGTAAGGAACTTGTTTTCTACCGGACACTCTGGTTATTGAATGTAAGTAACATACATATCTCTAACACATGCCCACTGGATCAAAACTGAGGGACATTGACCGAGAAGGTGAAAAAATATCTATCAACCAAAACATGTTCGATTGCTCAGAAAATGTTGTGTATTTTTCGTTTTTATTTTATTTCAGTTCCTTAAAATGGAGTCTTTATAAAAAAAAATGAACTCCCTGTTTTACATTATTCAAAGTGAACAAAAGTATCAAGTAGGAAAATCGCGTGCAAATAATGTGTAAATAAACGACGTTTAATTTTAAAAGTCAACCAAAGATGGCGTTGTTAGCAAATAGTCAAAGTAAAGCGTCTTTCCATTTGAAGATTTAAAACTTCACTGACTGAGCCTCGTCTATTAATTGCCTGAATTTCTTTTGTAATTTGGGAATATTGTCTCTTATAAATTAAGACGCGATATGAAATGAGATATACAAGGCTGGAGTATTTACTAATGCTCTTCCGTTGTTTTAAAATAACGCATCAACAAAGTTTCTAGAGATTTTTCCCCCTCAATAAAGAAAATTAGGCTTTTTTAACGCTTTATTACGTTTACTTCATCCTGAAAAAAATAGTTCTTATAAATAATCGGTAGAAAATTTTGCTATTTTAAAACCTTTGATTTTTCCAGTCTTTCCAATACACTCACTCTGATTACCAAAGTTTTACCAAATGTCTCTTTTTTTTTTTGGGCGGGGGGGTTTGCTATAATTGCTGTTCTCTCAACGAAGGTGAATGTTTATTCTCTTAATATTATTACTTCCTTTGCTTCTTGCATTCACTGATAAATTATTAGAACGTTGCTAAAATAAATTTTATAATAATATTTATAATAATAAACAATATTTATTTAAATTCAGGCTATTAAAAAAAATTAATTCACATTGGAACGGAATAAAATGCGCTTCAAAAAATAATTTATTACTCCAGATTCCATAACATAATAGAAATGGTGACACGCTGTCTCCTTGGAAGATACCCACTTTTGATGCTCATATTACCCTGCCATCAATTCAGTATCCCACCGTTTCATGCTTTCTTTGATCAAATTTGTTTTCTGCAACGTCAAACATTTCCATGGTCTTAATTACCCAGCTGTACGGTATAATAGCATAAACTTTCCTATAATCGACCCAATCCTATTACAATTTCTTGGCGCCATTTGATCAATTAATATCTAGTCCCTCAACTTCCTACACGCTTTCCGCTCAGGTGTCAACAGCTTCTGCCTATTCAAATGTGTATAAACCTCCTCCGCCATGATCCATATAAGCAGTTTTTACATGAGTGGTAAACATGTTATGGGTCAAAAAGTTAGACAATATTGCATCTTTCTTCACATCCTTAAGACACAACCCAGTTCTACCTGTAGTTACCCATGGAGACGATTCCATCTGCCAAGTACCTGTTCAGTTGAACAGCTATCCTCTCATGTAAGAAAATGATATTTTTCTAATAATCACCTTGCACTCCATCTGGTCCTGAATCTTTCCACTTTGGCGTCTTTTTCGCCTTATCACTCATACTTTATAGCTTTATTTCAATATTTTCTTGTTAATGTACGCCACACAAATCATTTTCAAGTTCTTGCAAACATGTTGCTTCTTTGTAATGATTGACTATTATTATTATTATTATTATTATTATTATTATTATCATTATTGGTGTCGGTAGTTGTAGTAATAGTGTAACCCACTCTCTTACCGCGTTAGTCTTCAGGTTCCTTCAGACCACCGTGGTTACCATCTAGCTGACTCCTCACTCGTTAACGCGTTGCTGGTTTGTCGCTGGTATCGTGATGATCACGGTTACACTCGATCTTGCTAGCGTTTATCTGCTTCACTTTTATTCAATCCTCTGTCACGTTGTGTTTTTTATTTCAAAGGGTGAGAAGATCGCTGATGAAGTAAACTGAAGTGAAGAACAGGTCGATGGCGAGGAGCTACAAAAAAAGAATTCTTTGAAATAGAGAATTAACTCGGGTTAAAAATGTAACAACGATTTGATTTATATATGATTTGTTGTATACAGTGGTTTTAACCCTTCTCACATCCGCTATAATCAAATAACACTGGGATCTCCATTTGTAGTTTATAGCCTGTGTTAGTAGTAATTTAAATATCTATGTTCTGGTCTTCAGAGCTGGCACAGGTCTTGGTCACGATGTTTCGGCGAACGACGTGATTTCTATTAGCAGTAATGTGGGGATTCCAAATCTCCAGTTTATAAGGAGTCCTACGTCCCATATTTTCAAAATATGTTTACTCGAGTAATTTTCAAAATTTATGAGTTGTCCAGTCCCCTTTTGAGAGTGGTCAGAGGAATCGAGCCGCCCTTTAACTCCAATTTCCTTCATTTTTCATACACACCATCGTTCTATAAAGGCTCTCTCTCTCCCATCTCCCACCTTCTCATCCAACCTCAGTCCATTTCCAAAAGCTGGTACAACTGTCTTTGTAACGAATGTAAACTTTTAGAATGCGTAGACGAAATAGGAATTGCCAGTAATTAATCTTTCTTTATCAGCCTGTCTCTCTGGTTGTTTTAGGTGATTTCCCCAAACCATGGACATCACTATATAATCGGAGCCAATCCGGATGGCCACCTGCCAGCCAATCACTAGAATTGCTTTGTTCATCCAAGGTCGTTATGGATGGAAAAGAAAAGGAAGACAAATATTCTCGCTATTTTTTAGTAATAAAAAATTATCTTTCTCTCTTGATGTATTTCTCGGTCAACCAGACCACACAACCTGTTGCCTATGGTCACTCCAAGCTAGTAATTAATCTTTTTTATCAACTTGTCTCCAAAAAATAATGTTGGCTATAAAAACTTTGACAAATGTCACAGAATTTAAAATAAACGAGCCCGTCCTCATTCTTAGGCGCTAATCTTTATTTTTGTAGGGATATTTTTCTTCTGGATAGCCAACACAAACCAGATGTTTTACCTGATTCTTTGTCCAGAACAATTTAGACCACCTGTATCCTTTACCAAATAGCATATGATTTTCTATTTTTCACAACCGACATCTTCGATGATACATTGTCTCTTTCTTATCGACGGAAAATGGAGAAGGACTGGTAGACTTGATTTTGCTCAACCCTACTGAATTCCGTCTAGTTAAATTTGGCTTCGATTCTCCTTGGAACTATTCATCATTTTATTTTAAAACAACATTTCGTTTTTAATTTTCTTTTCAACTTCTCAATCCACTTTCCTGAGAATTTCAATAATTATCATCCACTACTAAGTGGATGATAATTATCTATCTTTCTCTTCCTTTTTCTTTCTTCTAATTTACTAGTAGTAATAGTAGTAATAGTACCTGTATATTGTCATCTCTGAAAATCTCTACTTTCCAGTACTGTAAACGCATATATTTTATAAATATTGTTGTCTGAATGGTTTCAATTCTGGTTCGGCTTTTGTCATATTTCAAATTGTTATAAGCAATCCTGCCATAATGAATACAAACGTCAACTTCATATTCCTCAATTTCTCTCTCTCTCTCTCTCTCTCTCTCTCTCTCTCTCTCACTCACTCACTCACTCACTCACTCACTCACTCACTCACTCACACACACACACACACATTTTTTGTTTTATAAATTAAGGAATCATCAAAATTCTTTTTTTTCGCGAACAAAATTGAGCCCTGGATTAAAGCGAAGTATATAGTATATACAGACTGGAAACAAATTTCTAAATATACAACGTACATATCTAATTTGTCAAATTTCATCCCTAAAGCGAGAATATTACATATAATATCTATTCATTTATATTAGGTACCAACATGTGAAAATGAGCATAGCATGAATAAAAAAGGCCTTAAACTTGATGAAAATAATTTTTATTGTCTAAATGTTTATGTTATTATCAAGAGGAAAGATCAAAGTATTTTTTAATATTTTTTTACATTTTGTAATAATTTCTAGCACGTCCAAAATTTTCGTTAAAAATCTTGTATTTTTTTGATCAGCAAAATTGACAGAAAATCGATCGTCAGCCATTTTTTTAAACTTTTGTTTACAAAAGTGAAAGTCTCCGTTTAAAATTCTTTTAAAAAATCAAATTATGATTTTTTTTTAAATTAATTTAAGAAAATTAGAAATTATAAAGTTTATTTAATATATTTTGAAACAAACATTACTTTCTGCGCTGAAAAAATGTACTTTAAAATGAGAGAAAGCCGGTCTTAACAGCGGTGTTGACTGACAAGTGACATGTGCGTAATTTCATCACGCACTGGACATCTTACGGGAGGAAAAGTTATAGTACGGAAGGTTACAAGTGACAGTTTAGCTTTATGTGAAGAACTTATTTACCTTGTTATTTTTAAGTTTTTTTTTTTTGTATTTTTTTTTTAAACGTATCACCCCCAAGCAAGGCTGGTGGCCACTATCACGCATGGGGTTATAGAAGGGTTGGAGGAAGAGCAGATAGGAGTGGTAAAGGAAGGGATGTGGAGAAAGAGAAGGACGGAGGGTCGATCAAGGCAGGGGGGTTACAGAAGATATAGAGCGAGAGCAGACAGGAATGAAAGATGAAAGGAAGTGGAAAAGGGAAGTGGATAGATCAAGGCAATTGGAGATGACGATTGACGCTACACTTAAACCGTTGGAGATTGTATTTGTCAGGGAAACAGTAATAGGGAAGGGAGTTCCATAGGCGAGATGTGCGAGACATGAAGCTATTGGAGTAGAAAAGACGTCTACATCTAACAGTTTCAACGGTGAAGGGGTGGGAACGGGATGCCAGCCTCGTAGGACGCTTAAATTCACGAGGCTTAGGGACAAGCAAAAGCAACTCCTCGGAGCAATTACCGTGGAAGTACTTGTAGAAAAGGCAGAGCGATGCAACATCGCGGCTGTGAGAGAGCGACTGCAGACGAGATGACAGATCAGGGCCAATCACATTGCATATCCGTCTCTGGATCTTATCAAGAACCCTGAGGCAACACGCAGGGCCCCAGACCATAAATGGCAGCAATACTCCATGCAAGGGCGAATGGTAGACTTATAGACTTGGAGAAGAATTTCCTAGCTCGGCACAGGGAACCAACTTTTCTTGCGGTGGATGACGCAACTGACTCGATGTATTTGTTCCATCTCAGATCAGCGGACAGCGTGAGACCGAGCAGCCGCAGAGAGGAGCTCTCGAGAAGTTGGTCCTCAGACATTCTGATGGGATGCAGGGACGGGTCCTTGTGGTGGTTAATGGAGAGCAGTTTTGTTTTAGAGGCCTTAAAGTTGACCATCCTTTTCTCTCCCCAGTCCACAACCGATTGGAGGTCCTTTTCAATTTGAGCTGCCAGGTTAATTTTGTCCGCCTCAGTAGATTTGTGCTTGAGGCAGGAGTAAATAGTAGTGTCGTCAGCGTAGATACCGACTTGGGAGTCTATGGCGTCAGGAAGGTCGTTTATAAATATGAGGAACAGAGTAGGGCCAAGGATGGAGCCTTGAGGAACACCAGCGTTAGTGGGATAGGAGTTGGAGAAGAATCCACTGAGAACAACCTTCAAATCCCGGTTTGATAGGAACGATTGAATCGACCTGTGATACCATAACCCCGGAGCTTGCGAAGGAGACCGGCATGCCAAACCCTATCGAATGCTTTGGAGATGTCAAGGGCCACGGCACGGGCTTCGCCGTTATTATGGATAGCTTGGTAGACAAATTCAGTGATGGCCGTAAGCACATCGGCAGTAGACCGGGCAAAGCGGAAACCATACTGCTTGTCTGAGAGCAGATCGTGGGATATCAGGTGAGTAATCACTTCGGTGTTGATAATGGCCTCGAAGACTTTGCCGAAGAGGGGAAGGAGACTGATAGGCCGGTAATTAGAAGGGTTGGAGGGGTCGCCAGAGTTCTTAAAGACAGGAACAATGGTAGAGGACTTCCAGCAGTCAGGAAAACAGGAGTCCTTGAGGCAGCGGTTGTACAATTTAGAGAGGGCAGGTGTCAGTTCAGGTGAGCATTTCTTCAGGACAATGGCTGGTATTCCGTCGCCACCGGTAGCCTTGTGGAGATCTAAGTTAGAAATAATGCCCAGTACCGACGACGGAGTTATGTGCAAGCCGTCCAGTAGGACCTAGGCATAGTATGATAAAAACGGCCTTAAACTTGACGAAAGCAAAATTTTATCGTCAAAATGTTTATGTTACTACCAACGCAAACCACGTGACGGACTATTGTTTTCATGATGCTTCCATTCTTCCGTATAGTTGAATTAAGCTTTTTTGTGACACGAAAAAAAAATGTTATATTAGATTTTTATCTATTTGCAGATTTCTGGTTGTAACCAGCTTTATTTTATAATCTGTAATGATATTTATCTACTTAATAACACCATTGACTAAACTGTACAACATTTTCATTAATTTAAGAATATTTAACAACTTTAATGTAAAAAATAAAATAATTTAAGAAATAAATAATTGTTGTAAAAATTTATTTTTCATCGAAAACGCTTTTTGCTTTCAGACAAATCCATATTTATAAAAACAAGTAAAAGCAACTAAAAGCTTTTGAAATTAAATAATATCTTTGTTTTATTGAGTTTTGTATGTTACAATTCAGAGCCGATTTTAAGGTAGAAGGCTGTCAACTAAAAAAATTATTAGCTTTCCTCAAAGCCTTGTGCTTTTAACTAATTAATCATTAAAAATGTACACATTTTAATTTCAAGAGTTTTCATAAAATTAGTTAGGGGGGGGTTATAAATCTAAAAAAAAATTTTTTACCATGACTTTAAAAAAAATAACCATATTTATAATAATTTCCATCATTTATGAATAGTTTCTGAAAGTTTATTTAAAATCCGACAATTATTTTTATTTTTGCAAGATTTTCAAAATTAATGACTGCCATTAAAAAAAATGCACAAAAATCCGCCATGTTATTTAGTAGGACATTCGCTGATGAAGAGAAACGAGGTTTTTCAATTAAAAGTTTGAATGCTCTAATAAAGACAGAAAAATTTTGAAAAATAATTAAAAATTACTTTGTTCTTTCCTCTTAATAAAAACATAAACATTTTGACGATAAAATTTTGTTTTCGTCAAGTTTAAGGCCGTTATTATCCTGCTATGCTCATTTTCCAGCGATCTCATGTTGGTACCTAATTTATATTAAAAATATCGCACTAGCAAGTAAAAAATAATACCACATTTACCAAAACAATAGCTAAAATTTTGAGTGGTTGTTTTCACTGATATAGCAAAATTGGTGCTGCTGAGCGTCAGAACTCGGTAAATTCGTTCTTGCTTTAAAATGTATCAACATTCTCAATCAAAAGTTGTTTTCTAAACCAATTATCTCGGGATCTTCTGAAAATAATCAAATAACAAACTTCTATACTTCTGATAAGCTATTCAGGGTTTAAACAATTCCTAATATTACTATTACTATTATTATTATTACATTTCTGTTCATCTCAAAAGTGAATACCGTCGTTCACGTGGTTTAAATACGTTTTACATTTTTCCACTTTGAGCAAGAAACGATCTTTCAGGACACGAAATGATTACTGGGTACCTAACAATTTTATTGGTGCCATCAATTTTTTTAAAAATCTTTCCAGCATTTAGCTTAATTAATTTAGATTAATTAACATCGACTTGCAAACAGTTGCAACCCAGAAGGAACTTCTAAAGAAAGATGACTTCTTTGTAACTTTTTTTAAATTTTTATATCAGAATGTTTTTTCCAACAAAACATCATATCTTGCATTTTAACTACATTTTCAAATGAAGTGGTAAGGTCAACATTGTTCACAAAAAGAATCACAATATCATCGACATCATAAAACCCGGTGGACCAAAGAATTTATTCTGTGCCACATATCTAGTAAAAAGAAATACTTGCATTCATGAAATCGATGGAAACTGGTGTCATTATAATTACCTTTGTCATTCCATCAAAGTATATGTGTTATCTCGACCAATCAGATTGCGTGTTATGTCGGCCAATCATATTGTGTCTGTGCGGTATTTTTTCATTGTTTTCTTGTCATTAACGATACCATTTCACACATTTTTAGTTTATAAAGTTTAATAAATGCCAAATGAACCGACCACCGGTGATATTCCAACAAAACCATGAAATCCTTGCCCGGTGTTGAATATCACTACCCTTTCATGTTTACTGTCATGAGATGTGAAATACTTCCGGTGAATTTTTGCGAATAGTGTTTGAATGGATGTAAATACATTTGCATTTTAACATTTGGTTTTTATTAGAAATTGATACACACACTTGTTTTAAATTTATCTTTCAGTCTTGCTAATTTTTTTTTAAAAATCACTTTTAATTATTCAAAAAACTTCATTCAAAGCAATACTCACTGTTTTTTCAGTTTGTAATTTGATATTGTCATGAAAAAGCTGGCATAAATTTTGTTTACGTCTTCTGCAAATTATAAAATGGTTATCTAATATAAAAGTCGTTCCCAAATCTGGCAGTCATATAATCACTTATTCACGTACATTTAAGTATTAATTCTATATAAAAATATCGATTCTATGAAAGAACACAAAAATATCTCATCAAAACATTGTCTGTTGTCCCGACTGGACGGATATTAATAAATACGATTCTACAAAAAATACTGTTACGGCCAACTATCACTAGGAATTTTATCTTCACGAAGACCTCCAAAATTGTGGCCTTCTGCCAGTCTAGGTAAGACTTAGTAAATAAATGTTAAGTACGTCAACTGTACAAGGATGGTTAACAAACTATTTTTGCTGTAGTGAATTCGATCCTCACAGAGGGCGTCACTATTTGACCTATGCCAGACTAGGCCAAGCTTAGGGAATATTCCCAAAAGATATAAGTCTAACTTGACGGGTGACGCAAAAATCATTTCTTTTATTTCTAGGCGTGGAATGTTATTAATGAGGGATTCACAGCTAGTAAAATCTTTAACGTGTAAAATGCAATCTACTAAAAGAAATGTAAAATTTTCTTCGGCCTTTCAAATATGATTTCTTCAAAAGGAATAATGTTATGATACAATGTATAAATAATTTACAGAATCCTGCCCTTAAAATATAGTGAGTATGAAAATTGGAAAAAGAAAAGTATCGCCTCTAATTATTACTAAAAAGAAAAAAATTGCTGTCTGCTTAGGAACAAGTGTCCTTAAAAGGGGGTGCAAATCTTTAAGTATTGTTTTCTCATCACATAACACATGTCAAGAATTTATGCATGCATTTATTTAGCGGGAGTCAGTACTCCCGCTAAATAAATGCATGCATAAATTCATAAAAAGCATGTACAATAGTAAGAAGCAGAAGAATAGGGCGAGGCTTGGTCAGCATAAAATGAGAAGTGATGAGGGCTATTTTAGAATATTATCCGCTCGAAAAAATATCAAACTGTAAATGCGCCATTTCAAATTATTTAAGAAAGATGCAATAAGTTTCATAAAACAACATTGCTTTGCTTGACAGGCATGAAACGGAAATTCTCTTTCGGTGTAATGTTACCAATAAATGTAATTTTTGCGTTAAAAAGATCGAGTTCATCAAACATTTCGACGGAAACTCGTGCCTGGTGTTCCTATAATACTTTGAATGTCTTTTACATTTAGATTGAAGTTTAATACCTTTGAAGGCAGGTATCTGTATAGTTCTCAACCTCTCTGTGACATTAAAATGGTTTCTTTACACTTTCATAAAGTAAACCAGTTGACAAGACCAAATGCTTAAGAAATCCAATATTCCACCAGTATGAATAAGAAAGACATCTTTTTGAATTGTTTGATTTCTAATTGAAAGAGAAAGTTGATGTTAATTCTTAAAGGAAAGGAATTAATTGAAACTTTAAAAATTTTATAAACGACATTTTAATTGCATCAGTGTATAATGATGATGAGCTTATGTATTGAATTCAATAATCACTGGCCTTGTACCAGACTAAACTTATATAAATATATATTCATTGTACTTCTTCGCAACATTTAACTTAAAAGCATGAAGAACAGAAAAGTCAGTTTTAAAAAATTTAAAGAAACTTGATTTTATATCTGTGGATTTATTGGGTTTATTTATTTGAATTTAGTTGTTGGTTTGTTCAACGTGGTTTGTCCTCTTTCTGCTTGCTCTGATTGTTAAAAGTGGTGAGTTTAAGCAGGTTGCCTTTTCTTTGTTAGCGAGGCGGAGTGAAAACGTCAAGGTCATTACAAAGCAAGGGTTTTTTTTAGTGTGGCCTTCTCTTAGATTGACTGCCTTACAGGGGTAAATGACCCCAAACTGTCTTTATATGTGTGCATTGCTGGGAGCCGACAGAAAGGAGTAATCCCTGAACTGACCTACTGGAACTGCTGTAATCATACCTTTCTTAAAAGCATTAGAACTAAATAGTCTAATTTGGAATCAGAATTCGGATTGCAAATTCTATTTCCCGAACCGACAACCGGATGCCATCCTTCACTTTCTCAACCTATTTAGTACATAAACAATATATCCAAATGTCTCGAAATAATTATAAATTATAAATAGGTAACCGACCTTCCTTAGAATATGATAATATTACTGAAACTGAGTTGCTGGCAAAGATCAAATCTTTTCAAAAAATTACTAACACTAATGACATCTGTTAAAATCTTACGTTAATGTATTGGATTCGACTGGAATTCGAACTCGGCTCTCCGATTCCTCAACCCGAGCTGCTATTCATGGTTTGTTTTATAGACAGACGGTTGCTAGTGTCGGTTCATCTTCACGAGGTGCATCATTTGTGTGACTTTATGCCATACTAGGCTAAACATATGCAATGTCTACAAGGACTTTAATCAAAAGAAAAAATGCTTTATTAAAACAATTCATAAAGCATCATGCAATAAACACACCATGCGTTTGTATGTGTCTGTGTGTGTATGAGAGAGAGAGAGAGAGAGAGAGAGTGTGTGTGTGTGTGTGTGTGTGTGTGTTATTCTAACGAACTGAAAACTTGGTTTGGATATTGTAGAAAAGGTCGGTATCATAAAACTATAAAAAATCGATGAAAATAAATGCATTATTTCGTTTTGTCTGAAACATATAGAAAATATAGTAACGCTCACTACAAGCAGTTCACAGTGAGAGTCAACTGAACTAAACGAGACATTTTTCTCAAGGCACAAAATATTTTCCAAAGAAAGTTGCCTAAAGTGTTTAAAAATAACAGACAATTTATAAAATGTATGTATCCACTACAAGGTAAACTTTTCGGAAAAAAACGCTTGCGTGTCAAGAGGTTGCAAGAATATCTACCTGCTCTGTTCCCTACTGTGACGCTGTTTTGGAATTGTTTGGGAAAGCGATTCTATGTCAAATGTTTATAAGCACTTTTAATTCTATGTTTTTTTCGCTTTTGTTCCAAGACAAAAAAATGTTCTGTCTTGGTTGTTTCTGCATACAAATCTGTTCAACATTTTTTAATTAAATATGCCCACATTGACTTTTAAAGCAAACATTTCTATCGCAAACAAAAAGGACAACACTTTTATACACTTTCTGGAAACGCCATTATTGTTAGTGCATTTTGTAAAAAAAGATTTTTCTTTATAAGTTTCAATTCAAAAATTGAGTTTAAAAACTCAATTTTTGAGAATCGATTTGAATTTATTCCCACGTCATACTTGAGATTTTAGAAATGTTCAGTGTACCAAAGCCTCTTTTGTATCTATGAAAAATGTTGTCAGTGTAACAACAAACCAGATAAATCTCGTGAATTCATGAAGCTATATGAGATTGAAACATTTACAAAAAAATAAATAATAATAATAACAATAACAACAATAATAATGTTAATAGCATAGAACTACAAACGTTCATATTCTAAGAAAATGCTTCCTTCCTGATGAAATTCCTCCTACCAAAGGACACTTACAACAACAACAACAACAGCAAAAACAACATTAATAATGATAATAATAATAATAATAATAATAATAATAATAATAATAATGCAGATTCTGTAATAATTATCCAGAGCCAATTGACCATCTTGTATCAGGTTGCGCGGTATTGGCACCCACTGAATATAAACACGGCACAACAGAGTGAGCCAATATCTGCACTGGAAAATCTGCAACACTTACGGAAAGGAACTGCAAGAAATTGGTATGAACACCATCCAGACGCGGTTACGGTGATAGGAACTGTAACAATTTTATTGGACTTTACAATACACACAGACAGAACAATCGAAGCTAATTGACCAGGCATCGTGATTAGAAACTGCAAAGACAAAATGTACATCCTTATTGACATGGCAGATTTTGATAATAGAAGGACGTTGATATCGAAATCTCAAAAATGTGGCACATGAGAACATTAACAATTCCAGTTGTAGTTGGAGCTCTCGGATTGAATGGTAAAGATTCCAATAGACTCATTGAAGGAACCCCTGGTAGCCCATGCCTTAAAGAAATACAAATAAATTGTACTCACAAGTACAGCCCACACCTTACGAAGGACTTTACGTAAAATATGTCGATATTTTTTTTTCAAAACTGCTCAGTGGAAAATGCCATGATGCCATTTCTTAAGTCTCTGATCGGGACACGTAAAGAAATGTGTACACACCAGAAACCAAAGGAAATAAAACAACAACAACAACAACAACAACAATAATAATAATAATAATAATAATAATAATTGGAGTATTGAGAGGATTTGCTGTGATTTTAGGTTTAAGCCGTCAGTTAATGAACAAAAATTAAAGTAATAATAAAGTTTTCGCTTTTTGTCTAATGCGATAATCGTATGATAATCGTATATTTTATATCTCTGATTGAAAAAATTGACTGCATTGATTGCATTTTTCCGGCCTGACGGTATTGAGTTAAAACTTTAACTGAAAATGCTTAGCAAAAATCTGGTGATTTGAGATCAGTTGCTCACTCCCTACCAACTACCGCTAAATACACATCTGACGTAAAGATGTAATCGCCTCTGTCAGTGATAGTGGTATACACGTAACGATACTTTAATAATAATGATCAAGATATATGCAAATAACTATAATATAAATTCTATAATTTGGAAGTGACTTGACATCGAGCGGTGGTCACAGAATAATAATAATAATAATAATAATAATAATAATAATAATAATAATAATAATAATAGCTGATCCTTATATCAAAATCCAAAACTTAGGAAATTCAACACCTTATGGATAGTTTAGCTGTTTTTAGCAGTGGCTAAATAGATGAACACGTCTTAATAATATGATGATAGCTAAGCATTGTCAAAGCAGTGACCTGAAGACATATTTTCGTTGTAAGAACATAAATTATGTTGCTGGCAACAGTATCAGCCTTGAGCGGACATTCCCAGAGATATGCTTCATGTGTATACCATTAAATAAAAACATTTCCGATTACCTTCGGCTCGGACTGAGAACCTTGCTTGTTTCAATTTTCCTTTTTAGATTCTAAGATTAAACATTGACATTATTTGGACAAGCATCTTTATTCTTTTTATGTTTCAGTCAAAACATTTTCTGCTCTTCATCCGGTCTATGTCACATTATTTGATCTTCCAGGAACATGCAAAGGAATTTTTCACAATATTTTCCTACTTTCCGCTTCATTTCACTCGTAGCAATTCACAGCATTCGCTCCTTCCTCTCATGTGCATTATGTATCATAGCTGCCTGAATGTGTTAATTCGAACTGGAATGATAACGAAAAACATCTGAACTTGGCCTTCAATGTCAACCAAAGAGAACGGAAAGTTAGAAAATGGAGCTTCCTTCAAACCTGGCCGGTTGCTTGCTACTTGTTATAATAAAACTCAGGCTCCCAATGGGAAATTATTAGTTTCCCCAAAGTTTCCATCAATAAGTGTAAAGAAAAATGAAATAAAAATGGTATAAACCTGTTAATTCAAGCCTAATTAGGCTTACTATACGTCCCGGTTTAGACAGGACAGTCACGACGAGATGTATGTATGTGTGTGTGTTTGTGTGTGTGCTTGTATGTGTGTAAACCTTGAAGCATAAGGGCTGTTAGGTCATGAAAATACTTTATTATACAGAAATATTAAACCAATAATAAAAATTGAAAACTGTACCCATTTGTTTATGTGATTTGTTTCCTAATTTGGGGATTGGAAATTATAAATCGATACATAATACACTATTAATACATGACCATAAAGTTAAGAAAAAATCTAACGAGTTTTTGTATATCATAAATATTTACATTACTCGTTAATAATTAGAGAGAAAATATTCCATTGATATTAAAGATAAAACAAAAAGCGTTCTCCACGACAACGCAAGAAAATATTTGTCCGTTTTAATTCTACTCTAAGTTCAAACTATATTAGCGACTTCTCAAAAATGTTGATTCCTATGTTTAACCTTACAAAAGGTGAATCGAGCTTTGTGAAAGTGAATTTAACATTATAAAGAGAAGTCTAGCCTTATCATACAAAATAACATTAATTCCTTTTCGAAACTGAACTAAATCGCGTTTTTGAGCAACTTTGCAGTGAGTTTGTATAGTCAATCCACAGGACTCGTGATTACAAAAGATGAAGGTATGCTCGAAAACCATACTTCAATATAATCAATATTCACTTAGCCAGTATGTAATTTTGGCAATTGAGAAATAATTCTTACAAGCCTGTTTTTCAGACGCCTTCATTGAAATGTGTGATCAGTATAATATAAATGGTGATCATGGTTATAATATAAAATCAAACCCTCTTAAGTTTTTGTTAAATCAGTTTTGAAGTCATCAATGTTTTACCTTTCTCCTACCTTCATTATGTATGTCTGAAGATCGTCCACAGGACAAAATGTTGAGAAATCTATCAACACTCAAAGCTTTATAAATGCAGACGAACAATGAAAGAATATTGTTGTTGTTGTTGTTGTTGTTGTTGTTGTTACTATTATTATTATTATTATTATTATTATTAATTTTTTTTTTTTTGTCTTTTTCCATCCGTATCTGACCTCAGGGGTAGAATATCGTAAGGACTGGGGAGCTTCTTTTACATTTCTATGCTTCCAATAAATTTTGTTACCTTTTACACACAAAGCATGGTTCTTTTTGTAGTTGTTGAGGTTCTTGTTATTGTTGTTATTATTTTTTTGTTTTTTAATATTAAAACATGTTAAATCGTAATTTATTGAAAGTAATTTCAATATGAAAAGCAAGTAGGTACATCAAATTACCAATCGATAAAGGAAAATACATACAAATACCATATATGTGTGTGTGTGTGTGTGTGTGTGTATGTGTGTGTGTGTGTGTGTGCGCGCGCGTGCGTGCGTATATTGTCACCATAACAAACTTCCTTTTCGGGGTTGGAACAGTATTAATAACATTTACCGGCCTAAACGTTCGAGTAATTTTCATAGAAAATATGCATTCTCCGACAGGAATCGAACCTGTATCCTATACGGAACCGTCATATAGCCTGACGTGCTATATCAGTTAGCAAGGTCGATTTTACTGCTTTTAAACTACAATTTTCCGTGATTTCTCTCGAACATTCATATCTGCTCGAAGCGTATCTAAACAAATGACGTCACAAACCACGAAATGGACAAAGTCCGACAATTAATTTAATATATTTTAAATGTTGTTTATACTGTTTATTATAAAAAGAGCATTTACTTGAATATTTGTGTCTATATAAATAACGTATAAGAAGAAAATAAATTAAAATAATTGTCGGACTTTATCCATTTCGTAGAGTGGATATATTGTTTACGCTATAAGTATTTCTTTTAATTTGTAAATATATTTTTATATATTATTGCTGGAAACTATTGGAAGCTATTAATTCACTATTATTATTATTATCATTATTATTATTATTATTATTATTATTATTATTATTATTATTGTTGTTGTTGTTGTTATCAGATAAATTATAACTTTTTCAGTTTAACTACAAATTATATATTTTCATTATAACTACTTCCTTTATTCAATAAAATTATTATAATATTAATGGCTTAAATATAAACTAATTATATATGTATGGCTCACATTGTCATTATTTTCTATTATTTGTATTTTTCTAATCGATACAGTTATGCTGATATTCGCAAGATGCCATCTTCATTTCTGTTTCTCTCTCTCTCTTCCTCTCTCTCTCTCTCTCTCACTCTCTTTCTCTCTTGATTAAAAAGAGCCAACAAGGTATATCTGTTTCATTTTTTATTATATTTTACAATTTTTGGATAAGGTGTATTGTGCTCGAAATTGTTGATAAAATTTCCGAAGTTCCTATTTTGTTACTTTTGTTCAATCCCTTTTCTTTACGTATTAGTCAATGCCATTAACCATAATTTTAATACTTCTCTTTTTAAAAACAAAAAAAAAACACTACCACGAACACGTTTTTACCTAATTACAAAAGTGAATGTCCTCACAGATACAAAATAGTTGTTATAGTTGTCATGAATTACCAGTCCAAAGTAATCTGTTCTTTGGACATATTATTCTATAAAGAATTTAGCAACACTAAACAAACCCTAATCAACAATAATTTCCATGAGCACGTCGTCGACGAAGAAATAAAGTTAGCCTTAACAAGATTTAGAAAAAATAACGCCAGACCCCCTCAAATAAAAATAAACACACCATTAACCGATTCTATCGTCACCTTAATTGTAAACAGGATGAAAAACTAATTAAATACATAATTCACCAATACATATCACTCAACGATCCTAACAAACTCCTACAATTTATTTCTACTGGGAAAAGTGTGAAATATATTTAATTACTATTTAATTACTACCAACAACACCGAGCCTCAAAAATACCTCTATATTAAAAATAATGATGACTATGCATTCTCATGCCTCCCCGCACCAGGGAGATTGTATCTCCAACACTAATAATAAAAAACATTAAATATTTACATTAGGCACACATGAACCACACTCTCTCGCAGATTGACATGTCACCTATGAAATCTCAGTGCAATCCGTGCATACATCGACCAACACTTCATAAACGGCCAAAATATAACCATGAACATAAGAGAGATATTAGTAGATAACGCCAAAATACTGTACAGCATCTGATGCAAGGGAAGTTTGAAAACCCTAGAAGCTATTGTTATACAAAATAAACAGAAAAGAAAATTTCATTCACCACAGGAGACTGTTATCTTAAAGTGCATATAATATAATTAATGTGCGCATATATTATATTAGTATTAAAACAAAAAAAAATGAAAAAAAAAAAGAAATAAAATAATTCTATTCATTTTGTGTGACCTCATTCCCAACAGCTGTTACACATGACGCCATTTCAAACATTCAGCTTTCCAAAGAATACCATGATGCAAGACTAAAGAATTCTAACTACCACGCAAACACCACAACCACATCGGTTCTTGATAATGACTGAGAAAGTCAAAAGTACTTGAACAAAACGATAACAAAATATGAACTTTAAACAGTTTATCCACAACTTCGAACCTCAACAGTTTGTCTGAAAATTGGAAAAGTGTAATAAAAAATCAAACAGACTCATCTTGTTGGTTCTTTTTAATCAACCTTGTTTGGATAAATACTTTTATTTAAATATACCTTATCCATATATATATATATATATATATATATATATATATATATATATATATATATATATATATATATATATATATATGTACACAAAATTAATTGTGAATTTCACTATGTCGGAATAATGTCAATAAAGAAACCTGATGCTTTCCCATCCAGATGAGACGGTTTGCTGAATTACAACAAATTCGTGAATCTTCTTTCTTTTTTATGTATGACTTCAAACTGAAGCTCTAGTTTTTACCATTAATGCTTTCACTAACATCGTTGTAAACTGAAGAATTTCGTCAACAATGAGGTTGGCTATTTCGTCCTCTCCACCAAACGAAATCCCATCTGATCTAAAACAAATGAAAACACCAGAGAAATCCTTTCCTATTATTATGTTCTTTTGCAAGTGTTATTTATTTTATTTTTGCCTGTAAAATCTCGCTTATCACAAGTCTAATGAAGGCATATCTTTTCTGCCAAGGTCGTTATCTTTCTGATCTTTCCTTATATTCTTTAAAAGTTTTGTCCTAGAAATTCAAAAGATGTAAATATAAACTCACTTTTATCCATTTCAAATCCATTGTGGTAATCAGTTGATCCCTTATCAAAAATATCATCAGACAGTCGTTGTCATTTTCTGCACATGCAACATCCTCACTCAATAATAAATGTAATAAATTGTACCAACCCATTGATTATTTTAGTAATGCTGAAAAATACAAGAGTAAGATTCTGAGGTAATCACCACCAACTAGAAGAGTTAAAATATTCAGGCGACTGACTGACCACTAAAGTTAAATATACCAGCCTTAAAAAGCCGGACAATGAAGTGACCGCTCATTTCTAACCGATTCAAAAATAACAGAGTTTGAGATTGTAAAACTTGTAAAACCTACGATCACTATGTGGTATAAAACATTAACGTTTGAAATTTGTCTCTTTATACAAAGTATATATTACATCATTGTGTAATTCAGGCTTCCTTAGGCCATGCTTATCGTGTGAGAAGAAAAAAATAGGAAAGCACAAGCAATGATTTCATTACTGGAAAAAGGGTTTAATGGAAACATTGCACCAAGGATAAAGTCCTTTTTCTTTAAAAGATTTTCAATTATCTGTATTATCATTTAACAGAAATTATTTTCCGGAAACCTTCTTCTTCTTCTTCTTCTTCTTCTTCTTCTTCTTCTTCTTCTTCTGCAATATTTTACAGTTTTGACCACGCGTTTAATCTGAATTGCTTCAACATCGTCCGTATAGGAAAAATTCTTTTTCAAATGTCGGAACTTTTTTAACTCGTAAAGAAAAATTATTATGTTAAATATAAAAGATGAGTTTCGTTTTGTCATTTCAAACTGACAAAACCTCTTATGAAAATGTTTTGCATTTTTTGTTTTTATTTATTCGTTGGTTGAAAATGTTTTATTTAATAAAGAACAACTGGAAAACTTTTTGAATTTCTTTTCTTTCTCGCAGTCAGTCTAAGATTGTGGTGTACCAGTCTTCCAATTCGGAAATGTGCATCCTTTGAAAATCACCATCGAAATCCTCGCTTTTGCCTGAATAGCAATCACTGACGCCATTGATATTCAACTCCAGTACTATGTAAATCAGTGCCCTTAATACATTGCTAAAAAAACAGCGCTACATGAAACAGCGCTATAGAGTGTCGTTATATAAAACATAAACAGAGATGCAAAATTGATATGTTATTTTAACAGCGATATAAACTCAAATTAAGATTACAGGCATTGATAAGCAACTGAATGCTATAACTAATCAGTGCTAAACAGATTTGCTTTAAGCCGGTCTCACCGTATAAGCGATTAAACATGTCAAAATTATGGTTATATCAATTATACGTAGGTACATCAACAAGTCCATAGCTTAAATACTAAAAGAAAATCGTCTTTTTCAAAATTGATTTACCTGGATCCTGACACCAATGTTTCATTGAAAACTTGACTTCATCAAGTATATTGAAGTAGTATTAGGAATATGCAAGGATCGTATATTTCCTCGCTGGATTCTCCTCTGCGTGTGGCAAAATTCGAATACAGACCGATCTTGGGAAGTGGCATCGAATATTTCTTACTCCGCTCGCTTAAATCAATATATCTGGTACCTGCATGATGAACGAATGGAAAAGCAACGAAGTGACTTTCATATTTTCTCCGAAAGGCCGATATCAAATGTGAAAAGTTCGAATAAGCGAATCGCTTATTCGATTTTAACAGAAAATCCGTTAAAAGTACGCGAACTGTCAAACAATGACCACCAAGATTTTACTGAATCGATGAAACGTGGTAAGTTTCATTTGAGAATTGATAACACTGGTCAACACCAAATTTATTGTTTTTCTGATTCGGGATAATTTTGATGTGCTGAATCTAAAATCACATTGGTTTTGCTCAACCAGGTCAATTTTCTGAACTAAGCTACATATTTGTTTTTTCACGTAATATGATGCAACATTCTTTTATGTTTCTTGCAATAAACGAATTCTAAAAATTTTGCATGTGCCAACTTATGACTAATTGTTTTTTTTATATTAAAGTTAAATGAAATGATTTCGACTAAAAGAGAAATGAAATAAGTCTCACGTATTCTCCTACATCTGTGGTGAATATAAAGCGTGCTTACCATTCTTATTTTGGTATTAAACTTTGTGACCAGGATAAAGCTTGGGTGCCACACATGGTATGAAAGTCATGCACCGAGTACCTGCGTCAGTGAACCAAAGTAAAGAAGTCTGAATTTTGGAATTTCCATGGTTTGGAGGGAGCCGACAAACTATGTCACTGGCTGTTACTTCTGCGTTATTGATGTGACTGGGATCAACAGAAAGAACCGAAGCAGCCTCAAGTATCCTGATTTTGAATCAGCACGTCTTCCTGTAGCTCACTATGATGAAATTCCAGTACTTGTCTTTGGAGAACTTCCTAGCACCAGTGACGACAAAGATTCCTCTAGTGTTTCAAAAGATGAAGAAGAAAAAGAAATGATTCTTAACGATGATGCACCACATTTTTTCCCAAAAGGAGTTAAATGATCTAGTTCGTGATCTCAGCTTGTCAAAGTCCTCTGCCAAACTATTGGCATCCAGAGTGAAGGCAAAGAACCTCATCTCTGACAATGCTCGCATCACCTTTTACCGCAACAGACACCAAGAGTTCCTCGATTTTTTTCTTTGAAGAGAAGGACTTGGTGTACTGTACAGATATTTCTCAGCTTCTGCACAAGCTTGGAATGCCACAGTATGAACCCAAAGATCGAAGACTGTTCATTGACAGCAGCAAGCGATCGCTGAAATGTGTTCTACTCCACAACGGCAACCAGTTTGCCTCTGTACCCCTTGCTCACTCCACTGCACTAAAGGAGAAGTATGAAGCGGTGAAGTATGTGCTGGAGAAAATTTGTTATGATCAGCATGAATGGCTTATTTGTGTTGATCAGAAGATGGTGAATTTTTTGTTTGGACAACAGACCGGCTTCACCAAGTACCCATGCTTTCTGTGCATATGGGATAGTAGGGACACTGCTCCGCATTACATAAAGAAGGATTGGCCTGTGCGGGAGGAACTGGTGCCTTGCAGAGCAAGGAATGTCATCAACAATCCTCTGGTAGACAGAGATAAGATACTCTTCCCACCGCTGCACATCAAGCTCGGCTTGATTAAACAATTCAGCAAAGCTCTAGACAAGGATGATGGCTGCTTCACTTATTTGTGCCATACTTATCCAGGATTAATTGAAAGCTGGCATTTTTGATGGTCCTCAAATCTGTCAGCTCAAAAGGGATACTGAATTTGAAAACTCAATGAACGAAATGGAACTGGAAATATGGAAGGCTTTTGTTCTGGTCGTGAAGAACTTTTTTTGGCAACAACAAGTACAGGAACTATGCAGAACTTGTCACTAATATGCTGATTGCTTTCAAAAAAACCTTGTATGCAACATGAGCATCAAAATGCATAACTTATTCTCACACATGGATCGGTTTCCTGAGAATCGGATCTTTCAAAATCAAATTAGCATAAGAATCTGACCTGATTAAGAAAAAAAGATGCCATTTTTGGATTCAACGGTGCAAAATGCTTCTAATTCAGTTGAAAAAACATAGACAACTTACAAAAATTGTTTTTGTAACCCAGTGTAACTTAACGTTGCATATTTAACCTTTTATGTTGACGCGTAGTATTTTCGTTTGACTAATTAAAACGAAGAAATAAATTTCATTTCTCTTTCAGGTAGATGTCGGTCTAATGTAATAAAAGTTATTTAAATCTGATGATATTCAAAAAGCAACATTCAAACTGTTTGCAAGGGAAGAGGAATGACTGTTTTTGATCCAATTCTAAATTAAATACAAATAACACGCATTTAAATTAATCATAATATTGAGTTTTAATAATGATCTTAAAACAAAAGATAAATGTTGATCGCAGCACGATAGAAAAACTCGTTATCAAAGCAAGTTCTCTTTTCACAGACAATTATATTATCCTTATCTCGTGTAAATTTCGACAGATGCTTAGCCAGAGGTCATTAATGTCTGATAAACTTTTCCGTTTTGCTTGTAAAAGAAAGATAAATAAAATTTGACATAAAATGACACCTGGATAAGCCACGCTTTTTTTCTCATCTTCCATTTTCTTTCTTTTCCCTTTTTCAATCATGAATTTTTTCAGCTTCAAATTTGTGATGCTTTTCATTATTTGAAAAAATATTTCAAACTCCTAAAAATTCTACTGCAATTTTTAAGCAAAATTACACCTAATAAATGAATGCTAACTGAATTCGCTGTCGATTGAAAACGTTTCTTCCAAGCAACGGCTTTCGATACCGAAAAAATATTTCATTTTAGTTTAACGTTTACCCGAAATGGATACAAAGAATTATTAATATCATGAAGAGACAACATTATTTCGCCTAAACGACATTATAAACATAGTTTTAATCTAAAATTAGTTCGTGATATAATTGAAAATTTGGATTATTATCAGCATATTTTTTTGTTTTGATTACTTCTCGACAGATACATTCTTTTGATTTCATTATATTTTGGGAAGTAATATGACGAAGCATAGTCATTTATTTCTTATATTTTGGCCGATTCATTCCCAAAACATATTCAGGCTTATGTCACATCCAGTAATCTTTAAATAAAATTAATTTTCTTCATAATTTCATCTTTTCTTTACTTAAAACAACCGAAAAGACCAGAAATTCGTTCTAATCTTTTCAACTTTAAAATGTCGAAACAAATGTTTTACGGTTTATCAACCATTCCCAGGTGATGTAACGTCAAATTCTGGCGGTTTGGTAAATATTGAGTAGACATAGGTCCGGTTTGAATGAAAATCCAAAAACAGACCACCAAGCTACAGCGAGTAACGAAAATAACGAATAAACCTTTAACGAAACTCGAGCTCCTATTCTTATTAGCATGGTGATAAATGTTCTACCATTTGAGCTACGAGAGCCTACAAAAGCTCTGGATTGTTTAATAATTTCTTCAGTTATTCAGTGCTAAAATTATTTCGAAGTCAAGATATGTTGGCGAGGAAACGTGTGCAAATATAGGGAGGAAAAACGTACAATCTACGCACGCAAAATAAGACACTGACACGTTAGATGCCGTCTATAAACTATTTATGTGTAATAGTGTGTGTGTGTGCGCGCACGCGCATGCTTGTGTGTACGAGTATGTGTGTGCGTAGTTGCGGGTAAAGTTAGGTGACCTGGAATGTATCTGTGCATAGATAAAGTGACTTTTGACTTATACATATATGTACACACGGAAACACATTAATGACTTACCGATATCTATACTCATTTTTCTCTCTAACAGTCTCTTCTTGGCCTCTTCCTTACTCTCCCTCACTCTGCTTCGGTCTCAAATACATACATCTGATCTTGTATATAAAACGCTCATTTCTAATCCATTACTCGTTGCCAAAGCCGTTTTCGCAGCTTCCCCTATCAATAACAAAGGCGGTAAGTTTGTTTATTTTATTGTTTTTTCACTAAAAATTGAATTATATTTTATTTTACATGGTTTTCGTCAAGGAGTTATTTTTCCAGAAGAAAATATTTATAAACGTATGGATCAACTCAAAAGTCCCGCCGAAATGTCGTTTTCGCTTTCTTGAAGGAAATGAGCAGGTATAATTTTTTGCTCGTTTTCTAGAGTACAGACATTTTTACATCTTTACGGCCATTTAGGGGCTTCATTTAGTGTTCATTGCACTAGCGAGACTAATTTGTTAAATATCGCTCGACAGCGAGGCTGTCTAAGCTTAGCTTAGGACAAAATGGTAGAACACCCAATGAAGAAGGAATTCATTAGTGGCGTTCTATATGACTGCGCTGATATTTCTCCAACAAATACTAACAATAGATGTTTACTTGATCGAGAAAATATAACACCAAATGAAATTCAAGCGGAGATTCGTAACAGTTTCTTTTGGGGGGAGGAAGCGGGCTAGATTGACACGTTTTCTGGATTTGCAGACAAACTCAAGGAAAAACTATGCAGATATATAAAATAAGATATTTCTATATTTTAATAATTTCTTTTGAACCCTATAAAATATAATCCATTTTAGTGGTAACATTAAACATGAATAATTAGTGTGAATGATTTTTTTTTCTGGAAATTAAAATCTTTTCCTTCCTATTTTCAATAAGATCAATCTATATATAGATTCAGCAGGCTTTTATCTTTTGGAATATGTTGCGCTAAATACTGAAATTAAACTCGGGCTAAAGATTTTTATGATGAATATTCTTTATCCTGGCGTCAATCAACTTTCCCACTTTCAGTTTGTCGTTGTCATTGGACTGCAGGTGGATCACTTTTAATGGTTGATCGGATGCAAAATTTTCAATGAAATGAGAGATAAAATGAATGAAAGATAAAAAAAGGCATGTTTTAATATTTTATATATAATATTATTCTTTACAAAATATAAGTATTATTTTAAAATACTAGCTATATTCCATATCATGGGCCGGGTGACATCTCAATGCATATTGCCGACCATAGTTTGTAGACACCTTCACATGCAAATAATCTACACGATTAACTTTTTCACTTTATAGCACGCACTTTTCCAACGTGGCTGTGTGTGAAACAATGGTGATAATTTGCAAGTGAAACAATTCTATGATGAGAGCCTCTTCTTAAACATGAATACTAAATTGTAAAGAATTCCTTTACTGTAAAGTAGAATGTGTGGACAATGAGAAATTCGAGCCCTAAGACGACGATTCCAGGCCTTTGTTCTGGTGAACCAGAAGTCGACCAAATTTATAACCACAATTAAGAAATTATTACCAAGATAGCTTCGTGTAAGCAGAAGTTATCTTGATGCAAAATAGCCGATCTCGTGTGATTATCTAACATTTTTAAACTCTGTATCTTCAGATTTCAGTCCGTTTCTTATCATATGACGCTTTCTTTCTTCAATAGACAAATTGCAACAACTGTGATAGGATAGTTGCCGTAAAATATATGATTAACTTGCTTAGGATAAACTAATTAATATTTAGCAGTAAAGTGGAAATGTGCGTAATATATATTCTAATAAATGGTTCGAATTTGGAGCCAAGTAAAAAGACGGTTAAGAAATGATTTTTCAAAGAAGTTAAATATGCGTACTATTCAAGTGCTTTCCTATTTACTAAGGATTTGTTTCGCGAACATTGCTGATTTTAATTCGATCCAACCAGCTTTCAGTTAAAGTGGAGTCCATGTTTTCAGATTTTAGAACGTTGCAGTGAATCTAAATTTAAGATTCGAAGTGGAACTGACATTTTTTTTTAGGTAAAGCGCGTCGGAGAATTTTCAAGAATCTGCTTAATTCCACGGTGATTAAATATCTCTTGTATTTCAGATTTCCATTCAAGCAAAATGAAATCAATTCATATTTTCCTGTTTGTTCTTCTCTCGCTCCTGGTTTCCACAGCAGCTGACAACGGTAAGGGAATTTTTAAACACGTGGTAAATCATAATAATCAAGAAATTTACTGGCCGCTTCATTGATCGTCGAAGGCGTAAATATACTTGGAAAATAAAATAATTTTTAAAGGTAGTCTAAGTTCGATTTATGTTTTATGCTGAAAAATAAATGTGTAAGATAAATGCGTTTTTTCATTATTAAGCGATAGACATTCATATATATATATAGAGAGAGAGATATATATATGGTGCGATGGGTAAAATATCGCCTTTTATATTTTTAATTTAGAGCATGCGAAAGTATAGTAGGGTCAGTTGTTCAAGGTCTGTGAGAAAAAGAGCATCATGACGCAATTCACTCCACGAGAAATTTGGAAACAGCATACTGTACTGTTTGGCATTCGCGCCGGAAGATCCAATATGAACATTTCAAAGTGTTTGGGTGTCAATCTGAGGACAGTGCAGACGGTTCGGAAAAGAGTTGAATGAGCCTAATTTTTATTACGAAGGTGTTTGGAGTGATCACTAGGGATGGCGACGTTATGTCTCAATTCATTTAGCCACAGGACCTCAGACTCGACGGAGGCCTACATCAAGTGCCTTGCGGGGGAAGTACTACCCTGCGTCAAGAGGGTGGCATGATTCAGTGTTCTAGCAACAGGACACTGCACCATGCCGCACAAGCAGTATAACCCAGGCAATTTCTGGAACCACATCACCCACCCTTTATGTGTGGGGTGCAGTTGATCGAGAGACCAATAAAAATCCTTGTAACACCAAAGATGAACTGAAGCAAGGATTATGGCAGCATTCACTAACTTATACAAGGAGACCGTCCAGAAGTTGCAGGAAATTCCGAAGTCGTCTGTAAGCCGTGTTTGAGGCCAATTGTAATTTTATTGAATAAATTTACTCTTCAGTATTTCAAGACATTTTTGTAAATATATGCGTTAAAATGACATGTCTGTTATTTTCATTTTTGTGCAAGTTGACGACAATTTATCCCTCGCACCATCTATCTATGTCTATCTCTCTCTCTCATATATATATATATATATATATATATATATATATATATATATATATATATATATATATATATATATATATCACACCAATAAATGTATGAAGCTTGATATTACTAGACATATTAAAAACGGGCGAAGCAACCGGTTTCGCTCCCGCTCATCAGGCATTCAACGGGAGATTTAATTTAAATTAAAAACACAGAAAATGTACAAAAAAATCTGCACACGATCTGCTCTTTAATTAGTGCTCACAAATGGCTCTTATTAAAGAGCAGATCGTGTGCAGATAATTTTAGTGTTGACCAGTTCACCGTGTTGTCCCGGTCACACTCGTTATTTCACCTTAAGGTGCTGGAGGCACTTTACATCGGGTCCCGCAAGCCTTCCTTGTGTAAACAACGTGAGTTTTGTTGGGGCTCGCTGTCATTTGCCTCTAGCTCCTTTTGCTCATTTTTTCCTCCTCCTCCACATTTTCTTTTATTGTACATTTTCTGTGTTTTTAATTTAAATTAAATCTCCCGTTGAATGCCCAATGAGCGGGAGCGAAACCGGTTGCTTCGCCCGTTTTTAATACATCTAGTAATATCAAGCTTCGTACGTTTATTGCTGTGATAAAATTTTGTACCTTCAAAAATATCTTATATATATATATATATATAAATTTCTTCCTTGTATTAAAAAAAATACCTTTGCTTTTAGACTTTTGTTTTGGCGTCATTTAAGGTTGATCTTTCATCTAAAATTACCATTTTGTTTCTATTTTATCATAGTTGATGGACTTGTCTCTCTCTTAAAAGAAGCATTGCATTCATGGGCACAGGATCTAGATTGCATTTTTGTCTGCAATAATATTGCTGGTCGGTACCTGACATTGTGCCCAGAAGCTTGTACAAGGTAATTCACACTGTTTATGTATACTTTTTAAACCAGAGAAAATGATGTTTTTGTTTATATTCTATGATGTTTTTGTTTTTAACAGAGAGAAAGGAAAAGCGGTTGACTTTGATAATTCAGACTCCAAGTATCATGCTGCAAAAATAGAACAAACGGAAAGTCTGATCAATAGGACAGCCTTCTTAGTAACGATTACCAATTTGGATTTTCATCCCAACTACACTTTTCCCTAATAAAAGGAATTTTAAAAAGATAAATAAATAAAATGACCCAGCCCTCCCAACACATGTCCAGGTGCTTTCTTTGCATTGAATATCAAGCAAATATTGTATTCCACAAAATCAGATTCCATAAGGGTTGGGCAGGAATATAAAAATAATTCAATAAAAGTCAAACATATGCTACCAGAATTTAAGAAATTTCTTTGTCGAAAATTTTGGTCATTTTCATGTCGTGTTCAAGCAGAGGAAAACTATAAATCATCAGATTGTTATTGACTACTGAGAGAGAGGCAGAGAGAGAGAGAGAGGCGCAGTTGTATTAGAAAAATAATCCATTCGAGTTGAATTATGGAACATTATTTACGGGAATATCATAGTAAGTTTTATTTTACTTTCGATGCTTCCGACTAATAGAATGCTATTCTGAAGGAAAAACAAGAGACTGAGCAAGATTGAAAACCGTTCTGAAGTATTTTTCAAAGATTCCCTGAAATCTTTGTTGTGTAAATGAACGATTTATTGCCGCTAAATCAAGAGTTGATGTCTCGAAACTAACTTATGCATTAACTTATTATATTTAGTGATATACCATAAAGAATTCTGGAAGGATGTTAACTGCTTTCATTTCTTGAAATAATAGATTCACTTCACCTTCAGATTTTTGTTATTTTTGTAAAACGATTTTGTTCTCAAATAATTGTTTTCTTGTTTCAGGCTTGGACACACTCTTTAAATAAAAGCTTCCGACATTTTCAACTTACAGTGTCTTTTTTTATTACAATTACAAATTGACTTCTGACAAAGTCTTGTGGATTTTATGCAAAATATTTCTTATTTCTCTTAATGACATTGTTAGAAGACTTTTTGTTGTATTTTGATTTTTTATTCTCCTGTCTTCTTTAGAAATATTTTTCTTAAGTGAAGCAGTATCACTTATTACAAGTTTTTCTTCATTTTAATTTCGGTTGCTTTTAATCCCAACTCTACGACTTCCCATAAGCAAATAAAGGAAATTCTAACTTTTCCTCGAATATTATCTTAATGTAAACGTCAGTTGCTCTATCTATTTAGTTATTCATATCTAAGTAGATAACAATTCTTAACAATCCGTTATCCACCCGATGACCCGATACGTCTCAATTTATATACACGCGTAGTGTTAGTAATAGTAATATTTGAGAGTTACGATAAAAAGCAACTAAAATTATGATAAAGGAAATACAATCGAAACATCACTAATCACTGTCTTCACCTTTGTTATTTTTTAACACAATGTTTTAGTGGATATATTCTTCATCCTTCCTCCAGAGTATCCAATCTTTAGAATTCACTTAGAACATTTGTTTTTAATTTCTGCGTTCGTTTCATCTATCCAACTCGAACAAACCAGTTTAACTCGTGACCCAGTGTTCAGGAGACATGTTAGCAACGAAAACAAGAGACTGAGCAAGAATGAAAACCGTTCTCTAAATCCTTGCTGGATATTTCAGTGGAAAATGTATTAATAATAGCCAATATGAAGATAATGGTCCGAAAATACTCAAAACTTTAAACAATGCAGGAATATATCCACCCAAAGATTGTAGTGAAAACTGAATAGGTGAAGAAAATTTTATTAAATAAATATTTTCATGAACCAAAGAATGTACAAATTTGAAATCCTGAGAATCATTTCCATTGAAACTAAAGCTAAAGTTATGAAAAACTGTGACTGAAACATAGATTTCCGTTTAAAGCGTTTTGAAAATGACCATTTATGACATTACAGACTGTGTTAGGCGAAAAGTTTTCATCGAAAAAATCAGGATAACAGTCAAAATATTTCATTAAACTAAAATGCTGCGTGGAGCATATATATTTACTCATTATTCATTTTATCATAAAATAAAATTTTTAGGTTTTCGTTAATAAAATTTTACAAGATTATTGTTATATTTATTAGCAATAATTTACATATATTTATAATTCAAAATGACCCCCTTCGCTTTCAACATGGCCCTTAATCTCTTCTCAAATTAATTTAGGTACCTTCATGAGATTGCCAGAAAATGAGCATAGCATGATAAAAATGGCCTTAAACTTGACGAAAATAATTTTTATTTGTCTGTTTATATTATAATCAAGAGGAAAGATCAAAGTATTTTTTGATTATTTTTAAAATTTTTTTTATCATTTCGAGCACGTCCAAATTTGTCGTTTAAAATCATGCTTTTTTTTCCATTGTCTGCCATTTTTTAAAATTTTTTAAATTTTATAAAAAAAAGTTAATTTTTCCGTTTAAAATTCTGCCAAGAAATAGTTACACTTTTTAAAAAATTTATTTTTACAAAATTTAAAATTTAAATGTTTATTTAACATATTTTGAAAGAAAACATTGCTTACTTTACGCGCTGAAAAGTGTACTTAAAAAAAAAGACAGCAGGTTTGAACAGTAGCGACACATTCGATGTGTTGATTGATGCTGTCATCAAGAATTGACAGCTTACGCGACCTAATTTCATCGTACGGATGGACAAAAGGGAAATAATTTAGCTTTTTATTGAACCAAATTACGTAACCAGTTATTAAGGGAAAATTACAGCGTTTTAATTTTTAATTGTTTCTTAGCGTTCCATCTTTACGTGTACGATGCTTTATGAAAATAAAGCTTTCCATCTTTACGTGTACGATGCTTTATGAAAATTTTTTAACTAAGACTGTTGACAGAAAATATTTAAGGTGCATACAAATTAATATAATTTAATTACAGTGTAACTCAGATATGAGACCCAGGTATAAGAGAAACACGGATATAAGAGAGATTTTATGTGGTCCCAAATTAGAGCCATACTTACCTAAACAAAATAGATCAAACCCGGATATAAGAGAAACCTGGATATAAGAGACTTCGTCTCCGGGCCCCGACAACTCTCTCATGTCAGGGTTACACTGTAATTACTTTAATTAGGTATCTTTCTTATGAAAGGCTAAGTGTAGAATATAAATATATACATTTATTATATTTTATTTCATGGTATTATTTGTATTTCCCTTCATTTTATTAATTTTGAAATGAAAAGGCTAACTGACAGTGGAGAACAACATTTCGTCATGCAAACCACGTGGCTTTCTTTTGTTTTCATGATGTTTCGTTTCCGGTCTTCCGTATATTTGAATTTAAGCTATTTTTGACACAAAAAAAAAACATGTTATATTAGATTTTTACCTAAAAGCAACTTTCTGATTGTAACCAGGTTTATTTTATAATCTGTAAATGATATTTATCTACTTAATAATACATTGACTAACTGCAACACCATTTTGATCAATTTTAAAATATTTAACAACTTTAAGCAATAAACATAAATTTAACAATAAGAAATAACAAATAATTGTTGTAAAAATTTATTTTTCATCGAAAATGTTTTTTGCTTTCAGGAAATGTTATCCATAGTCATACAAATAAGTAAAAGCAACTAAAAGTTTTTGAAATTAAATAATATCTTTGTTTTATTGAGTTTTGTATGTTACAATTCAGAGCTGATTTTAAGGTAGACGGGTCCGAAATAAAATAAAAAAGTAAAATGGATTTGCTTTGGTCAAAGCCTTGTGCTTTTAACTAATTAATCGCTAAATCAGAACACCTTAGAATTTCATGAGTTTTCATGAAATTACTTATGGGGGGTGTAATAAATAAAATAAAAAAATTACCATGATTTAAAAAAAAAAAAAAAACACATTTATAATAATTTCCATCATTTGTGAATAGTTTCTGAAAGTTTCATGAAAATCCGACAATTATTTTTATTTTTACAAGATTTTCAAAATTAACGACTCCCATTAAAAAGAAAATTCAAAAAAAAATACACGCGCTCATGAAGGTACCTAAATTAATTCTATCAAGAACATTCATGGAACCTTTGCGACAAAATAACATTCTTCGAGAGAAATATTCTATGTAATAATTTCATGAAATATATATTTCAACAGAGATTAATATTATTTTGGAATCTTCCAAAAACTTGAGTGCAATTATCCAAGTAGTAAACACAGCGAAAGTTATAAAAAACATTAACAAATCAATTTTTTTTAATGTATCGTCTCCTTCGCTTCGTAACGTTAATTAGGAAAATATTTGAATAACTTCAATTAATGTTCTATTATGAAAAATTGACATCTTGTCTCGACGTAGACATTTTGCAAGGATTTGTCATCTTTTCAGTTGTTGCGAAATATTGAATAAAACCTATTAAACCTGCTTTTTATTGGGAGGCTTTCACAAAATATCGAAACTGTGTTGAAATGTGTCACGGAAAAAACCATAAAAAAGTTCGTCTCTCTCCTACTGTCGCAGCGACGGGCACAGTCTCCACTTCTGAGATGAACGGTATATATTGCGTTTTTACACACAATTGTGGCACAAAGCCGAAAAAGGGGTGGGGTTAAGGCTGGTCTTAACTAACTATCCTATACCTAGCTAATCCGAGTCATGACCCATTCACACATTACAATTTCCACATTCACCATAAGTACTCATCCGTCACCAATCAATCCTCCATCCACCATAATAACACATCCTCTCAAGGGGAACCTACAAAACGCGCCCCATAACATAAAAATATAATGATTCTATATGTGTAATTAAAAATTTATGGATGAATAAAATGAGAGGGGAGGGAGATGAACCCAATTATAAACTAAAAATAAACACAATGTGAACTAAACATAACTGATGTTAGTAGGGCCCGTCCAACCCTCAAAACAGAGAGTCCGCTGTATTCTGTCCGTGGGACAAAATCAAGGGACTCTCTCGCTAAGGGAGTGGGAAAAGGATAAAAAATTATACGGCCATGGGAAAATATAAAGCTGACCCAGTCGAGATAGAAAGGGACCAAAAACAAACTGGGGAGGTTGCGAATCTCAACTTGGATCATAACCAAAGATGTAGCCGGGAACAGGCCAGGAACAACATTTACTCACATTAACTAGGTACACAAAAGCTTATCTAACCTAACCAAGGAGAGGACTTCACAGGAAACCACCCCGATGTAACATAGGTTGACCTAAAAGAGAAAATTAAGGCTATCCCCGTTCAAACGAACCGAGCTCACCTCAGTCACCTACCTTTCGCTGAAGACTGTTGAATGCAATCGTTTTCTATCAGTTCTAATCTTCATCTTGATCTGATGCTCAAAGAATCGAATTAGATCCTGATGAGAAAGACGGTTGCCCCGCAAGTCTTCCTCTATTCGCGTCGTCCAAATCAGCATTCGAGCCGTGGCCAGCAGCGTCAGAAACACCATTCGTTTCACCCCGGAAATATGCGTAACCAATAGGCACAAGCTTTCCGGGAGCGAGACGAGCCGTCAGCTCGCCGACATGGTCTCATAAGGGGCGGACCCGGGGGCAATGGTAGAAGGCGTGCGACGCTGTTTCTTCTAAACCAAGGCCACACCGTTCACAGTCTGGCAAATGCGCCAAACCCCATATGAAGGCCTTGTCATTGAGAGGCAGCCGATTCCGAGCCAATTGCCAGGTAAGCGAAAACTCAGGTTTATTGAGATAATCCGCCGCTGGCGCCCAAGACCAGTAAGAGCGAAACTCATCCTCTGACAAGCCGAGCTCCTTACGTAGGGAATCCTTCGCGACCCCCTCCACTAAAAGACTTCCTAGGCCATGAAAGGTCACTGGACCGAGGAACAGCCAACAAGGCCGACCGACACTCGCGAAGGAAATCCGATTGATCCCTGGGTTTACGACGGCGCTCAACCTGCGAGATAGGGGGGGGATTGATAGTAAGGCGAGGGAACGCGTCCCTAACAATCCCCGCCATAATCGAATCTCCTGTCTTTGCGCGGCGTAGGAAAGCCAACCTCGAGGAGAGTTTTTGGCTCACCAAGTGTGGCATTCCCAGCAGCCCTGTAACAGAGAGAGGTTGACGCACACACCCACATGAATGCACACACGAAAATATCACATTTATTGATTGAAAAATGGAAAACACGATCTTCCGTGAAGTTACAAACTGTGTCAGCCCTATTAATAGGAAATAATCTAAAACAATGATATATGAAACCTAAGACGGCTGATGGATAAAGGGTGGATTTCAAATCGGGTTGGCGAAGACTTGTTTATAAACAAATGCAAAGGGCAGGAGGCGATGTTTAATTTGGTTCATAGACGAAAATAATATTTTTGATAAAAACATATTGAAGTAAATTGGATCGGGGAGGTAAGATCAGTGTATGTTTACCGCTAGCGAAATCTAAACTAAACATAAGTTGTATCCGCTGAATTTGACAATTGGAATGAACAAATTAATTTTATCCACTAAGAGATTTGTAATAGATCTGAGTAAGCGACAGAAGCTTTGCAAATACACGTGATTATGGCGACATTCATGTTAAGCGCGTGAACAGACTGGCTTATAACCTTCGGTTGCTATATTAAATCGAGATTTTGCTAATAAGGCAGTTGGGAGAGAATTCTCGAAGGGACGGGAGAGAATTCTCGAAGAGGCGGGAAAGACTGCGATTGGTCGGCACATTGTCGTCGCAGCATGCCGTCACGTGCATGGGCACCCGCAGGCGACCATTACGGGTCGCGGTGCTACAAGGCCGACGAGTAAGTCCGACGAGAAAGACAGACAGAAGAGCCCAGACGAAAGAGACAGTTGTCGAGAGAGTCGGGAGAGAATTCTCGGAGAGACGAAAGAGACTGTCGTCAAGAGAGTAGAGAGACTGTCGTCGCAGTGAGTCGGTCCAGTAATGAGTGAGAGATAAGGACTTCAAGAAATATCATCGTCGTTGTAGCAGTCGCATTGAAAAGCCGCTGAAACTAACGTTTGTCATTTACGACAACAAACTGAAAAGCTACACTTCCACGTAGGGCTGGAATTACGAGCTACACATCCTCCCAAGTCGATTGGAACGAGTTAATCACACACACACACCTCTCTGTTGGAAAATTGGTAGAGGAGTAGCCTCTTTTCTTATGTTAATTGCTTTTCTATCCTTTCTGTAATCTTTTCTACTGTTGTTGTTTCCTTATATAAAAGACATCAATATTTTATCCATTGTTGTTCGGCTTCTGTAGATATTATTTCGTTTTTTCGCCACATTCTAATTTTCCTCCGGCCACTCTCACAACCGTGCCATCCCCAATCGACCGTGAACGTATGGACAACATCCTGCTTACTGGATCTAAAAACTAACACAGCGTGGGCAGCGAGCGGGACTTGACTAGTTGACCGGTCGAAATAATCTGCGGGTGCTCAGGGAGCGTGTGGCCAGCTGCCTCTGAGTTCGGTTCGGACCGAGTGGGCGCCTCGGCCCAAAGCGGAAGACGCCGGACGTTGAGGGGCTGAAGGGACGGAGTGGTAGATTTGGTTGCCATTGACCAAGATTGACCTTGAGTTACCACGGAAAATAAGGCCAGGAACAGCTTTGAAGGAAAGCAAGCCTTAAGTCATACTCAGGAAGAGAAAGATGGAAACACCAGCAAAACAGACTTTGTTTGTGCATCTAGTCGGGACCGACTAAGACCAGAAAGATCTCTAGTCTGCGGACGATATTAGTAAAAAAAAAAAAAAGACATAAAAAGGAAACAAAACACGGAGCAGCGGAACTCAGATAAGTCACTTTTTGGTTTCCTCTACTCACTCATTGCACTTAGATCTGCCAGTAATATTGTTGATTTTTGTCGACTCTGTACGCAGTTGAAGCGCACCGTCGTGTTAAGTAGTTTCCTTGTTTGTCGTTAATCTCTCTTCTCGTGGGAAAGTGGTAGGATGAGTGTAGCAGGATCAGACGCCACAACCGACCTTGGGGACGAGGGGGTCCCCGAAATAACTATAGGTTTCAGAAGACTGATAGGTAGTATGAAGCTACCCACTTATAATGGTGACCCGGCAGACCTGCATGAATGGATTATCTCCATCCAAAAGAAGCAGGTGATTTATGGCTTATCAGGAGATGGTGCTCTTGGCTTACGACGCCGCAGCCGGGCAGGTGTCTAAGTTTATAGGGGCATGGTACAAAGAAAACCCAGCCTCGACATGGACAGAGCTTAAATCGGCTCTGGTACGGCAGTACGCAAGTGAGCGTACAGCCATTGAGGCAGTCAGGAAACTATTCCGGCTGCAGCAACAAGAAGGAGAGATAAATGAAGAATTGGGAGAAAGGATCGTAGGGCTAGCATCATTAGCCTTTCCGGAGTTGGCGACTCGGAACAGCGGCCCTATTCAGGCCTTGTTGGCCGATGTATATGTAGATGCACTAAGCGACAGGGACTTGAGGGGCGAATTTCTGAAGAGAGGACCAACCACCCTGACTGCAGCCATGGAAGCGACTCGGGCCAGCGAGCGGCTCTGGGATAGGATAAGAAGCAGTATAGGAAGGAGCCACCGGGGGGGCCAAGGTAATAATAAAAAAGAAGGATCGGGAGCGGATCCGGATAAGGGAACCGAAGGAGGAGGTAGAAGAGGACTGGGAGGCGGAGGCTGACCCCAATAGGAAGGCCTGGGATTTGCGTTATGAGTTTTTCAAGCCCACACCGGGCCGATATGGGCTGGTGTGTTGGACTTTCAAATACAGTGGGCATCGGGCCCGCGACTGTCCGACAAACTATGGAGGCGACCCGAGATCTCTGGGACCGAACTGTACGACTAGTGGCGAGTTAGGGCATAAGGCTCAATGGTGTACGATGGAAGTGGACTGCAAACTAGGGATAAAGCGAGTTAATACGCTGGTGCCTCCTCCCAAAAAGGAAAGGGGTCCGGGAAACGCCAATGGGTCGCCTGTGAAAAAGTAAGAGGCAGGGTGGCCCCAGTGCGAGTAAGACCTCTGAGATGCTGGACATTTGGCATGGTCGGACACTTTTCGGCCAGTTGTAAGGAGTGGAAGTGTTGGTACTGTGGAGGAGCGGGTCACCTGAGACGTACCTGTCCTCGCAGGAAGAAGATGGACTACGCAGAACGGAATAACCCTACCTCGAATGGAGGGGAGAAACAGGCTGCTAGTTCGAGAAAAGAGAGTCATTTGAGCTCTACCCCACCCAGGAGGGCCCCTAGACAGAAATCAAACCCCCCAGAAAAAAGCGAATTCCTGTTGCCGGCTCCCATGTCTCGGTTGACGAGAAGACAAGGAAAAAGTGCAGAACATAAGGGAAGGAGAAAGGCACAGGTATACCGTTTGCTGAAGGAAGGGCCAGACTTCACCTGTGATGTGTTGTTGGGAAACAAGAAGGTGAAGGCCCTTGTCGATACGGGAGCTTCAGTGTCGTTGGTTAGCTCCAGGGTTTTTAGGCAGTTGGGACTGAAGACAAAGCTTAGTCCTGTCGATCTACTAATAAGTCAGGCTGATAGTAGCAGGATGAGAATACAGGGGATGGGTGGCTACCTTTCCAGTTGGCAAGAATCAGAGGTAAGCTTAAGGCTTATGTAGCACCAGATTTGTGTGGTGAACTAATTTTGGGGGGCGACTGGCTTAAGCAGAATAAAGCACAGATCAGTTTTGACCCCGCCACCCTAACAGTAGATGGAGTAGAGATACCGTTGGGAGAGGATAATTATGAACAATTGTCAGTGGTGGCCCAAACAGATATAAAGTTCCCCCCTAGGACCGCTGTATCTGGGAAAGTCCAAATTGTAACAGAGGGAGTTCTGAACAACGATCTGTATCAAGTGGTCCCTACTGGTAGCGAAGGAGAGATAACCGTATGCGATTCGTTAGTGAAGGGGTCAAGGACCGTTCCCTTACTGTTAACCAATACTGCCAATAAAACTATTAAAATAATCAGGGAGAGGAGCTGGCACAGGCGTGCTCAGTAAGAGAAGTCGAACAGGTGAGAGTATAGAATAAGAATATGCCTGGAGAGAAGATAGGTAGCGAGGAAATAAAGGAGGAGGGTATAATAGCCCCCGAACATTATAGGAGAAAATTGAGCGGGTTGCTGAACAGTAATCGAGAAGTAATAGCCATTACTGACAAAGAATTGGGACAGACAGAGACAGTAGAAATGAAGATAGACACGGGTGACCACTCACCTATTAAGTTGAAGCCGTATAGAACCCCAATCCACAAAAGAAAATTAGTAGAGGACGCAGTAAATGAAATGATGGAATCAGGGATAATCGAGAGGTCCAAATCTCCCGGAGTTTTCCCATAGTCATTGTGGAAAAGAAAGATGGAGGGCATAGGTTTTGCGTGGACTTTCTTCAATTAAACGCCATTACGAGACCGCTGGCAGTGCCCCTTCCCTTGAATTATGATATTCTAGCTCTTTTAGGGAAGTCGAAATGTTTTTCCACCTTAGATTTGAGATTGGGGTATTGGCAGGTGGCCCTTGGCCGAAAGGATCAGGAAAAGACCGCCTTTACTTGTCACATGGGTCTCTTCAATTTCAGAGTTATGTCGTTTGGTTGGCGAACGCCCCGGGCGTATTTAGTCAGTTGATGTCCATCGTGCTAAATGGCACGGAGGCCTTTGCCATGGCATATCTGGATGACATTGTGGTGTTTTCAAAATCCCCGGAGGAACATTTTGAACATCTGCAGGAGGTGTTCAACAGGTTAAAAGAACATGAACTAAAGCAGAAATTATCAAAGTGCCAGTTTATGAAAGAAGAGACGAAATACTTAGGGTTCATCATAAATAAAGAAGGGATAAAGACGGATCTAGACAAAGTAGAGGTTATAAGGGCCATGCCTGCACCTAAAACCGTAAGAGAGATCAGGGTATTTATTGGAGCCAACGGATATTATCGAAGGTTCATACCAGCCTTTAGTCAACTGACAGGCCCTCTGATAGCGTTAACTAAGAAGCATGCTAGGTTTAAGTGGACCGAGGATTGTCGGCGTGCGTTCAAGGCTCTAAAGGACCAGCTGACAGCTATACCCCTGTTGGCCTACCCAGACTTGAGTAAACCTATGGCGCTGTACACGGATGCTAGTGGTAAGTGCATCGGGGCGGTTCTTACACAACCATGTCCCGACAAGGATGGCCCAGTACCAGGTGTGCCTGAGGAAGTGCCGATTTATTTTCTGTCTCATCGACTCTCCGATACTCAGCAAAGATGGCCAGTAATAGAGAAAGAGGCGTTTGCTGTCCTGTATGCTGTGCAAAAGTTGAACTATTATTTGAGTGGGGCAGCGTTTACCATTAAAACAGACCACAAACCCCTCAAATATTTATTAGAGGCAGAGTGGACGAATAAGAAGATACAGCAATGGGCGTTGAAACTAAGTGGATATAACTGCAAGATAAAATACTTGACAGGGAATGATAATACCTGTGCTGACCTGTTATCGAGGATTCCGAAGCAACTAGAGACGGAATCTGTCAAGTTAGAGCCGGGTGTGGATGATAAGGCATTCCAAATTAATGTGATCAACACACAGGCACCGAGGGAAGGACTTGGTTGGGAGGATCAGGAAACGAAGGAGACGGGGATTATTTCCGACCCCCACTAGAGAGACATTATTAAGCAAATCCAAGAGGATAGAGAGATAGCAGCTATCAGATCCAAGGTAGAGGAAGGACGTACCTCCAAATATATGGTGCACGATAGAGTGTTGCATTACCTTGCAGGTAGAGATGAGGAAGTAAGTCCAAAAATAGTGATACCTGAGAAGTTGAGAGCCGAAGTTCTGGACCAGTGTCATAGGAAGTTGGGACACATGGGAATTAATAAGTCATATGGATTAATAATGAGGAATTATTATTGGCCTAGGTTGTTTAAAGATGTTGTGAACCATGTAGAAAAATGTGTAACATGCCAAGTACAGAGTCGAAGGAGTAGAGAGGCCCTCGTATTAGAAACGGATGTCCCGAATTACCCATTTCAGAAAGTAAGCATGGACATTTCCGGACCCTATGGAGAAACTCCTAGAGGTAATCTTTACATAGTGAGTTTTGTGGACTGGCTGACGAATTGGCCTGAGGCATTTGCCATACCGTATAAGACGGCACAGACGGTGTCAGAGATAGTGCTGAACGAAATATTCCCCAGATATGGGGCCCCTGAACAACTGGTTACCGATAAAGGACCGGAGAACGTAAATCAAATTATGAGGGAGACGTTGAGGGAATTGAACATACATCACATAACCACCTCCCCATATCATCCCCAAAGTAATGCGAAAGTGGAAAGATTTCATAAAACCCTCGCTGATGTGTTAGCTAAACTAGCTAAGGATAATAGGGATAATTGGGATAATTGGGACTTATTCGTCACCCAAGCATTGGCGGCCCTGAGGTTCTCCATAAACGAGACGACAAAATTTTCCCACTATTATTTAGTATATGGCCGGGATGTAGTCTTACCTATAAACAATCTATTGCGACCTAGGAGGAAGTATTTAGGGGAGGATCATCATCGAATATTTCTAGAACAACAGCACAAAATGTTTACGCAGGTGAGGAGAAGGATTCGGAGAGCCCAGAAAAGGCGAAACGATAGTATAAACAAGGGCAGAGGAGAAGTCTCCTTTCAGATCGGGGATCCAGTATATTATAGAATGCATGTGAGAAAAGGTAAATTGGGCCAGAGATGGAACCCATATTATAGAATAGTAGAGCAGACGGGTCCGGTTTCCTTTGGGATATGGGACCAAGTGACCGGGAAAGTAAAGAGAGTGTATGCGAATGATATCAAACTAGCGGAAATAGGGGAATGGGAAGGAGCCGAAACAAGAACTAAACAGAAAAGCCTGAGGATAACTACGTTAGTAGAACCCGAAGACCTGGAGACGGAGAGTGAAAGCGAAGAGAGTGAAGAGATTGAAATTAGCCCAACTATCCTTCGAAGGCTGAGGGAGACAAAGCGGACCCCAGCGGGACCTTCTGGGGAGGCAGTAATTGATCCTAACCTTAGGGAAGAAGAGGAACTGAGTGAATGGGAAGAAGAGGATGAAATTCCGTTAGCACAATTGCAGAGTAAATTGCGGGCTGGAGAAGCGCCTAGTGTTAATGGGGAATTGCCGCTGAAATTGCGATTGAGGGGGGGGCGGTGCAGCCCTAGCTCCAAGGTTAAGTGAAACCAGTACAATAGTTGTGCCGAATGAGCGACAGTATGGGGTTGACCGGGTATTGTCCTCGGTGTTGTGGATTATGTGGAAGGGCCCCCCATGCATGCGCGGCACCAGTGGTGGTGCGGGTCGGCACTTGGTGATTTACTTTAAGATATAACCACCCAATCGAAATCAAAAACAGGATGATTGAGTAAGACGAATTCTTCTCTCCATATGTTGTAGACATGGACGAGAGGAGGCTCGCGGTACTGATGATGCTGGTTCTGGTAGCTTATACCTGGGCTTATACCACAGTGAGAATATTATATTTAAGAAGACGAGCGAAGTGGTTATAACTAGATCAAAGTGGTTGATAACATTGGTAATAGACCTACGACCGTATGAGCAGTTGCTGGGACAGTTGAGGGTCGAGGTGGACAAACTAGAAACAGCCAGGACACAAGTTGCGAGAGAATACTTGCAGACGCCCGTATACCATCGTATATTATACCCCGTAGCTCAAGAGTCATTAATACTTGAGAGACAATGGAAGGACATGAATTACTATTTGAAAGGAATAAAGTTGTTACGGACCAGGAAGAAGAGAGCAGTATTACCTATAGTGGGAAAGGCATTAAGTGTGTTGTTTGGTACAGTCTCAGAAGGCGAAGTGAGAGTAATTAAGTGGAAATTAGAGGCGGTAGAAAAGAGACAACAAGCAATGGTTCAGTCGGTTAAAGAGAGCGTATCCATACTAAACGTCACTCGGCTGGAATTAGTTAAAAATAGAGGAAGTATTAATTGGTTAATTTCGCACCTACAAGCGCTTAGAGTAGAAGTGTTAAATATAACTACGTCTATAACCACAGGGTTACAGAAGTTAGAAGGGTCCTTGCAAAGATATTTTCAATTATTGGCTATACTGAGTAAAGTACGCCAGACAAGTCGTTCCTTAACGGTGTTGTTGGAGCATGTGAGAGCACAATTAGACATGCTGTCGCTGGGACACCTGTCTCCGAGTATAATAACTCCGGAATGATTGAGGGAAGTACTGCTAGAGATACAAGCCAAGCTACCCCATCACCTTCGATTACCGGTAGACCCCACCTGGCAGCTATGGAAATATTATAGCGCCTTGGCATGTACTACCTTGCTGGAGGATGATAAATTACTAGTACTTGTGTCAGTACCATTGCTGGACAGAGGTAGTACCTTTGAAATTTACCAGGTGATGAATCTCCCCCTTCTCTATCCAAAGCTAGAGCCGAAGATAAGAGCAGTAGCTAGGTACAAAGTGGAGACGGAATTTGTCGCCCTTAATCTGGCCAGGACGAAGTTTATGCTCTTAACAAAGGGAGAAGCAGAAAGATGCAAGAATGACGCCTTAAATACCTGTAGGTCTGTGAGTCCAATCTATGTGACAGGTAGCCACGATCTGTGCGTACTAGATTAAGAAAAATAAGAAGGGAATTAGGGATCATTGTCAGGTAGAGGTATTAGCCAGGGTGAAGTTGCCGAATGCCATCAGTGTCTCCGATGGGGTTTGGGCAGTGGCCAGACAAGAAGGGATTGAATTATCTAAGGTGTGTGCGGGGGAGCCCACTACTACAATAAGGGTTACCCCCCATTGTTTTTTGTAGAGCTACCCCTCGGCTGTGGAGCTCATGGTCCATCTATCTCCTTACCTCCCTACTACTGGGCAGAAGAGACATTTGAAGAGAATGAGGCCTTATTAGGGCTAGTAGGAACGAATGCCAGTGAATGGGCGGAATTGTGGGAGCCCATTATTGGGGGGATTCCTAAGATGTCCATAGAAAAGATGCCAGCGTTGTTAAAGCCAATCGATAAGATTGATCATGGACGATTGAAGTCACAGTTACATAAGATAGATATACCGAGTCCTATCTGGAGAGAGAACTTGGTTGATATAATAACATGGCCGACCGTTTGGGCAATTATATTACTAATGGCCGTGGATGAAGAGACGTACGATATCGTTGACCGGGCAGAAAAAAACTGGCAGGGCAGTGCAGAGGTGAGGAAGGGATTCCAGTTAGTGCACTTTACGAAGGTAGGTCCGACCAGAGTGCATCAGAACCCCTAACAGATATTGGAACAGAATCCGCGATTGTCGTGGAGGAACTTGAACCGTCGAGAGGTCCGGCAAAGCCTGTTGTGAAGGCGAGACGAGACCGGACGGACAGATCCACGAAATAAAATTGAATTTTTTTTTTTGCGTGAATATCTCTGAAAAAAAAGAAACGATTGCGATAATTGTTGTGACTATCTTCGAACTGAAAAAAAAAATGTTGAATTATTTATTTTTTTGTGATTATCTTGCGAATATCTGAAAAAGGAAAAAAGGACGATTGTGATTATCTTTGTGACTATCTTTGAACTGAACAAAAAAAAAAAAACGAATGAACTAGAGGAAAAGGTTCCATGACACGAGGTTGCCAGACCCGTGAACTTTTACTTAAAAGGGGCCTGATGAACCCTATGGAGAACTGAAAACTGTACCTTTGCATGCTGGAAATAATTCTTTTTTTTTGTTTGTTTGGTGTTCGGGTTGGGATGTGCGACTTGGAGCATGTCCCAGGTGGCTCGTCGTAAGAGCATGTTGGGATAGGGTTTCTCGCACCCGACGATATGAAACTCATGTGTCATTTACTAGTAAATGACAGATGGGTAGGGAAGGGATGTAACAGAGAGAGGTTGACGCACACACCCACATGAATGCACACACGCAAATATCACATTTATTGATTGAAAATGGAAAACACGATCTTCCGTTAAGTTACAAACTGTGTCAGCGCTATTAATAGGAAAGAATCTAGAACAATAATATATGAAACCTAAGACGGCTCATGGATAAAAGGTGGATTTCAAATCGGGTTGGCGAAGACTTGTTTATAAACAAATGCAAAGGGCAGGAGGCGATGTTTAATTTGGGTTATAGACGAAAATAATATTTTGGTAAAAACATATTGAAATAAATTGGACCGGGGAGGTAAGACTAGTGTATGTTTACCACTAGCGAAATCTAATCTAAACATAAGTTGTATCCGCTGAATTTGACAATTGGAATGAACAAATTAATTTTATCCACTAAGAGATTTGTAATAGATCTGAGTAAGCAACAGAAGCTTTGCAAATACACGTGATTATGGCGACATTCATGTTAAGCGCGTGAACAGACTGGCTTATAACCTTCGGTTGCTATATTAAATCGAGATTTTGCTAATAAGGCAGTTGGAAGAGAATTCTCGAAGAGACGGGAGAGATTGCGATTGGTCGGCACATCGTCGTCGCAGCATGCATGGGCACCCGCAGGCGACCGTTACGGGTCGCAGTGCTACAAGGCCGACGAGAAAGACTGACAGAAGAGCCCAGACGAAAGAGACTGTCGTCGAGAGAGCCGGGAGAGAATACTCGGAGAGACGAAATAGACTGTCGTCGAGAGAGTAGAGAGACTGTCGTCGCAGTGAGTCGGTCCAGTGACGAGTCAGAGATAAGGATTTCAAGAAATATCATCGTCGTTGTAGCAGTCGCATTGAAAAGCCGCTGAAACTAACGTTTGTCATTTACGACAACAAACTGAAAAGCTACACTTCCACGTAGGGCTGGAATTAGGAACCACACATCCTCCCAAGTCGATTGGAACGAGTTAATCACACACACACACCTCTCTCTGTTGGAAAATTGGTAGAGGAGTAGTCCTCTTTTCTTATGTTAATTGCTTTTCTATCCTTTCTGTAATCTTTTCTACTGTTGTTTCCTTATATAAAAGACATCAATATTTTACCCATTGTTGTTCGGCTTCTGCAGATATTATTTCCTTTTTTCGCCACATTCTAATTTTCCTCCGCCCACCCTCACAGCCGTGCCTACATCCCCAATCGACCGTGAACGTATGGACAACACCCTGCTTACTGGATCTAAAAACTAACACAGCGTGGGCAGCGAGCGGGACTTGACCAGTTGACCGGTCAAAATAATCTGCGGGTGCTCAGGGGGCGTGCGGCCAGCTGCCCCTGAGTTCGGTTCGGACCGAGTGGGCGCCTCGGCCCAAAGCGGAAGACGCCGGACGTTGAGGGGCTGAAGGGACGGAGTGGTAGACCCCCATGACACGGACGTTGTGCACAGACTCTATTCTGTCGACCCTATTCCCGTGTCCCCCACCATAAAATGGATGATAGCGAGCGCTCTCGGACAATCGATAAAGAACAAGAGAGAAGATGTATGTAGCACAGACCTCCGCCCTACCCTGCACGGACAACCTCCGTCGACGCCAAGTCTGACTGGCAGCGTCGACCTTTTCTCGTACTTCAGACCAATTTTTCTCCAGCTGGAGGTCGGGTCCAAACCACACTCCAAGAATGCGGACAGGACCGTCCGTCCAACCGAAGGGCCCCGGAAGATCGACCCCCTTCCAGGCGCCTAACTGCAAGCCGGACAACTTGTCGCGGTTAATCTTGGCCCATGTCACTTTCTCGTACCGGTCAAGCGCCTTCAGTACTGCCTCAATGTCGCTGCGGGACGACACGAAAGCAGTTACGTCATCGGCGTACGCAGAAATCCTGGCTCGATCCCCTCCAGGACGGCGATTCCGCGTAAGGCCGGACTGCACGCCCTATCCCTCAGCCGGCGAAGGAGAGGCTCCAACGCCAAAACATAAAGTATAGGTGACAGTGGACAACCCAATCGAATCGACCTAGACAGCGCAAAAGCTCCCGACAGCTTCCCGTTCACCTGTACCATAGCACTGGGGATCGATACAGGAGGCTAATCTAGCGGCAGAAGGGTGCGAATCCGGCGGCCTGCAGGACAGCAGCAAGGTAGCAATGGTCAACCCTATCAAATGCCTTGGACTGATCCAAATTAATCAGCGCGGCCTCATCGTCGTCTTTTACACCCTCTATGATCGTGCGGATCAAATGCAGTTTGCTCTGAATTGTTCGGCCCCTCACAGAACAAGTCTGCTCCGGACCCAACAGAGACTCGGCAACTGACTGCAAACGCTCCTGCAGGATCTTGGCCAAAATCTTTAACTCTGTGTTTAGCAGAGTTATGGGCCTGTAATCATCTAGTTTCCCCCCAACACCCTTGCCCTTTTTCAACAGCGTGATCACACCCCTGGTGAACCGCTCGGGGAGGAACCCCTGCCGGAACCAGTTGTTGAACACCACGGTCAAAATCGGGATAAAGATGTGCGACAGCCTCAAGTACAATTCATAGGGCAAACCATCCAGACCGGGCGACTTGCCTCTGCCGACCTTCTTCAATGCCGCGTAGACCTCGCCTTCCGTGATCTCTCCCTTCAGTCGGCGAAAGCCGAGGAAAGTCAGCCAAATATCTGCAAAACTCGTCCTCACAAAGACTAAGCTCCTTGGTAAACCGGCTCTCGAAATGCCGCCGAAACGCCTCGCACATGTCGTCAGTGGCCCGCAGAGTACGCCCCTCCGAGGTTGTGACTTCACGAATCTAATGATCGGAACCTCGACACGGTCTAAATCGGGATCGTGGACGATATGTGACAAAGGGTGGAAAAAGTATATCGCTACCCACTGTTATTAATGAAAGCTGTCTGCTGTTTAAATAAGGATCAAGTATGTCACAAAATTATTTATTTACTGAAAAAAGTAAATCGCTCCTTAATGTAATTAGGCTCTAGTGTATGCTTCTATTGGTCATACAGTGTAAATCGGGAACAAGGATGATATATCACAAAGGGATTTATCTACGGAAAAAGTAACTCGTTTCCAAATGTAATTAGGAGACAGTGAATGCTGTCTTCTAAATCAGGATCTAGGAGGGCATGTCACAAAGGGATTTCTCTACTGAATGTATACATACATACACACACACACACACACACACACACACACACACACACACACATATATATATATATATATATATATATATATATATATATATATATATATATATATATATATTGCACCCTACTGCTATTAGGCGCCAATGAAAGCTGAGAGGCCGTGCAGTCTAAATCTGGACGGTACGTCACAAAATGATTTTTACGAAAATGTAGATCACTCCCTACTATAATTAGGCGCAAGTGGATGAGTGTCATTGGTCCTAAAGTCAAAATCAAGAACAATAAGTCACAAAACAAATGATCTGCTGAAAAAAGTCGATCCCTCCCTCCTGTTATTAGGCGCCATTAAATGCTGTCATTGGCCATACGGTGCAAATCGAGATCAAAGTGGGTATGTCACAAAAGGATTCATCTGCTTAAAAATAAAATAAATCGCTTCCTACTGTAATTAGGCGCCTGTGAATGCTGCCATCATCTTTATGGTGCAACTCGGGATCAAGGACTGTATGTCAAAAAAGTATTTATCTGCTGAAGAATAATTGATTGCTCCCTACATTAATTAGGCACCAGTGTATACTGCCATTGGCACTACGGCCTAAACCGGGATCAATGAAACTCACAAAAAGATTCACCTGCTGAAAAAAATACTCTAATTAGGCGACAGTGAATGCTGCGATTGGCCCTGCAGTCTAAATTAGGATCAAGGACGATATGCCACAAAGGGATTCATCTGCGAAAAAAGTAGATCGTTCCCTACCGTTATTAGGCGCTAAATAATTTACCCTACTTTTTAAATCGGTATCAAGGACGGGATTCATCTGTTTAAAAAGAAAAAGTAGATTATTCCCTACTGTAATGAAAAGCTACCATTGCCGCTGTGGTTTAAATTTCATCATTAAGCCAAATATCTATTTCCTTACCTACATACGATCAAAGGACACCACGAAGATTTCACCAAGATGTCCCCTTAACAACGGAACCATACAAATCATATATCATCACTGAGATGTGTCGATAGCCCAAAATTCCAGTTGAAAGTTTTTTTTTTGTTTCTTGATCCAGTCTTCCGATTAAAACAACAATGTCCCACATATGAAAGCTCCCCCAACCTACGAATGATTTGATGATTAGATATTACATAACAGTTTAGCACTCTTTCATTTAATTCTAATCACATTTTCCTATTTCCTAATACTTTGCTTAGTTTCTGGAAAACATCTTTCGTTATTCTTATGCTCTTTTGAATTTATATGCCACCTTTTACGTCGTCTGTTACTACTCTAATCACATTTAAATTTCTACAACTGCTTGATTTTGATCTCCCCAATACGTAGTTCTCACTTCGGGCTGTTTCATTTGCTGACAACTATGCATTCTCTCTTCTTACATTTAATAGTTGGTTTTCTCATTTTAATACATTTTGTATTATTTTTTTTAGTTTTCCTTTTGGGTTTGCTATCGACTCAGTATCTTCCTTGTATCATATGTCCGTCAATAATAAAAACTATGAGGCCTTCTAGTTTTCTTAGGATAGCATTTCTTTCAGAGTCTCTATTCATTGACTTTATCTGTGCTCTTTTTTATTTATTTAAGTATTTCATGTCATCTACTTCTTTTTTTCGTGTCTATTTTTCCTCGGAATGGCCTATTTTGTTAATGTCCTTTGTTCTATCGTTAGGTAGTATATTTGGTTCTCTTTCACCTCTTAAACTTTGCTACTTCCACAAACCAAGTGTTGCTTATTATTTAGTTGTCTGCTGTGAACCAATGGATCCAATTTTTCTCCGTGTTATTTGCGCGATCCAAGTCCACACTTGCAAAATATTTTATTATCTTGTTCATTTCCTACCTTTGCATTTGATGATAAGAATTTCTTTTCTAGCTCATCTATTTCTACTTACGTGCTTTGTAATGTTGGTGCTTGTACTACAATGATGGTGACTTTCTTTTAATTTCACTAGAAGAACTCTGACAGTTACCAGCATCTCAGAAGACATATCCTCCTGTATTTATTTAATATTAGTTCTACTCTTCTTTCATCTCTCTCTCCTCCTCCATATATGATTTTATGTCCGAGATCTGAAAAATTTATTGACTTTGGTAATGATGGTGAATACGTCGACGGTTCACTCGGCAGCGTATCGCGGTCGACCGAATGTCTTGATTGCCAAGTTAGATCAAGGTTGTGCAACCGGTTCTCAAGATATTCAGAATGGTTGGTACATTGCGGGACGACTCAGTCCTAGCAACAAAATCGTAAATAATCCGATTCTCATAATAGCACTAGGTATTCCACTTTTTAAATTGCAGCTCTTATTCTAACTGAATCCGTAATTAATTTATGCTAAGTGTACATTTGTATCAAGAAAATACTGTCCGCTTATAAAATGATGGGAGTTATAATATCGCACTCTCCAGTTTAAGGATCCACATCTAAATTATAATCGTGAAAGAAGTAATTTATCGCAAATTTTACAAATTTACAAATTCTACATAAATTATGCAGTAAACACTGAACAATCTCCTCGCAGATTAAAGAAGAGACTTGAGGCAACAGAATTGTGGTTCGACTGACAAATACTGAGAATACCATGGACAGAACATATGACCAACGAGGAAGTCTTAAGGAAAATAGAAAATACAAGGAAACTTGTACTTACAATCAAAAAGAGATGTTTTTAGCAACAAAAGACAAGAAGTTGTACAGAACCCTCATTGCTCACATTCTTACATGGGTACGTAAAAGGAAAAACAAATTCTCTCAAGTGATCAGTCAAGGTCGCACAAATCTGTTTATCATAGATAGCTGATGCGCTGACAATACATTATTTTTCGTTCCCACAAACGCATGATTTTGATAAATTTTATCAAGACTTGTTTATGTTTCACCATTTAACAATCGAAATTCTTTCGGAAAAGTTAGTGTCCACGGTGAAGAAGCTCACAGTGTGAATATCAGATTCGATACTCAACACAAATTGGTAACAATAAGACAATCTTATCAAGTAAGTAACTTTGGTTGAAGGGGAATTATCAGAAACATTAACCTATAACAAATATACGCACATTAATTCATTATATACGTACACACCTTCTGAAAAATATACACATTAATACATTATATACGTTCACTCACATTAATACATTATATACGTACATGCACATAAACTCACACATCATCTATGTACATATACATACACATTTTTGCATACACATTCAAATTATCCATGTATATGTATGTATATATTTACCTGATTTGTATACACACACATCATGGCGATTAGATCGAAAAAAATTTCCTCGCTAGACTAATTAATAAAATTACGTACACACAAAAATATATCAGAACCGCCTTTCATAGCCAAAGATAAAAATAACTATTTTCATCTTTTCACGTCTTTTATAAAGAAATTAAAAAGAATTTAATGTCGTTTAAACAATGGTCGATTTTATTGACTCATCCATTTTACATAAAAATTATCACCAGTCCACCTTATCTCCATATAATCATTTACCAAGCATAATTTTTAACCTAGCATGATACTCTTGCTAAGCATTATACCACACCGAGGTGCCCCATCGGTTTCTCATATAAATTTCTTGGGATATCAGAAAATGTTTTTCTAGATTGAAGTATAATTCATATTTTGTGTTAGTCTAAAACTAGTTTAAATTCGTAGAAACGATAATTCTATTCTATTTTACTATTGGAAACGTAACACCTTTACACCTGTTGAATAGTTGCAGTTCCTCGTTGGCAATATTGTATATCACTCCGTAGTAAGTGATGTGGATTCTCGGTAACTGTCATGGGATACTCACCCGAAAACTATCTAAAGACACTCCCCTGTAGTTCACTGTCTCTAGGTTTCTTTATATATTGTCCCACTATCTATCAATATCGGAAATATGTTGATTAATTATGTACAATATTTTTGAAAAGACCAGTTTATAGAAATACTAAGAAAAGAAAATTTTTGTCTATAAAAATCGTTGTCGAAAATGAAATAACATCGGCAAATCTTTATAATTTTGTCTATCGATAGGGACAGGTTAGTTTTTGATTGTACTAAATGTTTTAAGGATATATAAGCATAGATATATTAGTGTAGAAGGGTTTAATATCTAAACTAAATGATTTCATGTATTTTTAGTCTTTCGACAAAGGCGACGGAATTTTTAATATTGTTCCAATTTTTCCAAGTGGTGGGGTTAATATTTTTACTATAGTTTTCGCTAGTATAAGGTGACTACTACTGAAAACCTATTATGTTTATTAACACAACACAAAATAATATTACCTGACCTTGTAAATAAACGACATACAATCAAATTTACTTATGAAACAGAAACATACATTACATTACCTTTTCTCGATATCCAGTTAAAACCACACAGAAAATCGACCAATAAAAATGATCTCATAAACTTCTATTCGCATCACAATAACAAAATAAATTCCAGAATAATTATCAGTTTCTACTTAAGAACAATGACAATTTACATCGCATTTGTTGGGTATAATTCACATATCTCGCTTCTATTAAAATAGGTTTTTGCCTATATTTTCTTCTTTTTTTTGTTGGGGTTGAGGGTCAGGAGTGTGAAGGTTAAGAATTGTATACATATTAGCAGCTGTAATCTTCGTAAATGTATAAAAATTAGCATTCTGATTAACAAATATAAACTTTCCTGGTGATTTTTCCTGATGACGATTGATTCACATTATCTAAAAACATAATATAGTGAAAGAAAAAATACCTGAAAAAATGAAAGCATGATTTACAGGCACGTTTTCCATTGTCTGTATCTATCTCTGAGATGAGGTATTATGATGACTTGCATTATTTACATTACTCGAACTTTATATTGCCATATTCACAACTTTTCGACCGTTGTACACTCCGGCCTTCTTCAGGAGATTGGAATTTCGAACCGAACCCTTTATTTCGTCCACCGGAGTAGATTGTTCTAGTTCCACGTGCCATGCCTCTACCAGATGTCTCAGTTATTTCCCTTTAACTCAACTCTCCAATTTTTGGTTCACAATTTTAGATTTTGAACTCACATCTCTTTGGGTCTAGTCACTAGATCTAACCAACGTCTTAATCCACTGGACCATGTGTCCTTGAGGAATCTGTGTATGAATTTTTGGGACTTATAAACTTAATGCCCCGGTAATAATCTTTTTACCAGTGTTCATATTGCAATTTTTTCTGTTATTATTTCATTTTTACCAGAGTTTATATTTACATTTTTTTTGTTATTCATTGCTTTTCTATAGCACTCCTTATTACTAGTTCCCATATTGTGTTCGTTTCTATGCTTGGTTGGCTCAGGAAACTTTTGTGGAACTGGATGAACAGAGATAGAAACAACTTAAATCCCGAATTTACAAAGTTGTAAGAATGTGTAGTGATAGCAAAAAATAAATCACTAAAGCCTCTAACCCTTAGTACTAATGTATATCGGAGTATGTAGCCAAAATAATTAATAATTAATAATACAAGAAAAATTAAAAGTTAAGTAATAAAACATAGACAAGAATGATAATTAACAAGAAAGAAAAAGATTATAAAAATATAGCTAAATAAACAAAAATCAAAGTTTTCTCTCTCTTCGTTTTCGATGGCCAGATGTCCAGGACAGTTCGCTGGTAGAACGTGTTGCTACCAACAGATAAGCACAAACTTTTATCTCTTTATACGTATTTGTTCTTTAAAATACACAATCATTTCTTTGAAATGTATAAAGTATTTTATCGTTTTTGTCTATGCTTATTGTGCTGCATCTTGTATATGATTTGTTTGCAATCTATATGTTGCTGACTGATGATGTTGTGGGCTGATAATGTCAAACAAAATTACATATATAAAAAAGTACATTCAGACACAAGACCAACGCATGATCAGAACAACCCACGACAAATGTTTCGCTAAACCGAATTTTGTTGTTGCCATAACAACAATAGGAATAAGTATATCATATATTGGAATAAGTACAACCTCGGAATAAGTATTTTAGAATAATTTAGTTCAACATTTTTCAAAAGATATTTATTTTTATGTCTACGTGTGAGTAGCGGGAATAATAACTCACCGGTTCAGCAGAGGAAGAGAACTCGGTTGTGTCTTGCCTGCCTGGATCGAATTCGCATCCTTCGGAATGCAGACAACACGGTTTAAGCGTGATGTTAGACACGTGGTTTGATTCAGGTGCTAGGATGTACAAAAAGCTGTGTGGGCTATGAGGTAGATAAAGAGACAGGCCAATAGACAGTGGGAGGAACGTGGCAAATTGCAGTGTTGAAATTTGTGAGTAGCGGATTTCAAATAGATCCCCTACGTCATTTCTCACGACAAAGAAGGTACCGGTGTTATTGTTACCAAGCAGTTTACAGTGTGATCATTAATTAAACTTCTTTTATGCAATAATTTGAGGTTATCCGTATTTATTAGTTTGGTAAGTTTTTTCAATAGATATAAATTAAAAAACTCGAAAAACACGTTCTTAATATTTTAAATGCTTTCTTTGAATTCAAATTTCGGTTCTATTTGAAAGATAATGGTCTCATCCGAATTAAAAGAAAAATAATTTCCGTATATAAATAAACATCTTAGGCATTTTAAAGCATTTTAAAGTGGTACTTTTTCGTCACTGATCAATTCATTGAGCAGCCATTGTATACGAAAAATGTTAACAACAAATTTAAAATTATCTTTAAAATCCAATATTTGTCCTAGAGATATGTTTTCAAAGTCCATTAGTAAATTTAAAAATTAATTAACTGGATTTTCTAAAAGTAATGCTTGCTTTTTATTTACAATAGAATGAAAATAACGTCTTGTTTATGCACCCTAGCCTGTGAGGTCAAAGAAGAGGGTAGAAAAACACCAATTTTACCCTTGTCTACTCTGTCCGAAAAGCGTAAGAATAAAAACGTAAAATACGAAAGACCAGCAGTGCAATAATCAAGAATTTGTTATTTATGTTTAAAAGTAAATCTTCTTTAAACTTATATAACCAATAATTTAAGAATATATATTTTTATTCTATACGCTTTTATTAAATTTAGTATAATGAATAATTTTATTTTTTATACTGACTGAACGGGAGATATGAAATTAAATTTTTCCTCCGATATTGAATATTAGTCAGTCAACGCGAGATATCAGAATTATTTTCCTTTTTGAACATCCATACCAAAAATAATCTAACAGTTGCTAAAAGAAAAAATATACTTTTAAAATGGTTCGGACTCGGAAATGACATTAAACTTTACATTTTTCCTAAATCTTCAAATATGCCTTTATCTAATAAAATAAACTACTCTTCTGACGAACAGCAACGGGATTAATTTAAAAATTGCACTGAAAAATTACATTTTTTTAATAAATATTAAGTTTAGATGTTTTTCTGTTAAATCAGAAAGAAAATAATGTGTTTTATTAAATTACTAGCAGTATAACCCGTCTTCGACCTGGCCTTTCATTGCTGGGAAATTTTGTCGTTCAATTGGAGCTGGACGTAGAAGCGGAATTAAGCGGTAGTAATGAGCTTAGGACTGCGTAGACAATCAGTATGATACGGCGACATTTGATTGGACGTGTAAAGGGATTTCGTTCAGCCAATGGTCAACTCGAACAGGTGTCGCATTCCGCAGATCATGCGTATGCGCGTGCATCAGCGCGTGAGACATCACGTGTTGCAGGACCACACGTACACACGCGCTAATTAGCAGCTAATTAGCAGCAACCGATAGGCAACGTGTGGAGGTGTAAATCACGCCCACACAGCATGAGCTAGGATTGAAAGGTTGTGTGAAAAAGTCAATTAAATTTTGCCTTTAATTTTTATGCAAAGTGTAAAAAATCAGTTTTTTCGATTTTTCACCTTCAAGGTTGTAATTTTTTCCAGACAATTTGGACTCAAAACTGGCACTAAAGAATTATCTATCAAACAAAAAAATTTCATCGCTGGAAACGCATAAACACCCGATCACACACACACACACACACACATACACACACATTTTGAGAATTATAGATATAGATAATATTATTGTAATAATTTAAACTATTTATTTTTATTAAAGTTTTTATGAATTATATATATCCAAGAACAGATAGTAAATAGTAAAACGTTGCTGAGAGTTATAATGGACAGGAAGTAGTGAAGAGTCATTGTTACCAACAAAACCGACACTGAAGATTTATCTATCAACCAAAAAAGTTCAGCGAAATCGGATGAAAACTGTGGAAATGCATAAACAACCACCAATCACACACACATACATACATACATACATACATACATACATACACACACACACACATTTTGAGAATTACAGATATAGATACAAACACCAATTCTCCAAAAATATATTTTTGTGCTTTATAGAATTGCTTTTGACAAGAAGTGGGATGAATTTTCCGTATGTACATACTAGATATTGCATAAATTTTTTCACTGAAATTATATATTAGGAATTTCTTTGTTGTGTTGTGTCCATAGCTTTGTAGAGGATCGAACGGACTCAATTCAATCGCTACTGTTTACTTTCAACAAATGTGTCAAGAAACAATAAACAACAAGAAGAAACACGTTCAACAAGAGAAGTTGCACAAGTAAATGGAATTTATATATGCATAACAACAATTGTACAAAAGAGGAATTCAGTTGTGTTTGAAATGCTGAAATTTACTTGTCCTTGGAATTTTGAGTGAGGAAAATGTTCTTGTTGATAAAATATGAAGTGGATTAAAAGGTATGTGAGTTTGGAGAATTTTAGTAAGATGTAGTATTACTTGTAAGAGAATTAAACAGTTTGAAAATAGTGCGAAAAAACGTGTGCGAGTGTGACTCAAAATGTTACGTTAAGAGTTTCTGCCCTTGTGGTTATAGGAGTGGATGTTCGTACGTACGTGCATTTGTGTGTGTGTGTGTGTGTGTGTGTGTGTGTGCGCGCGCGCGCGCGTGTGTTATAGCGTTTGTCCCAAAGGGAAAAAAAGCAAATTCGCCAGAGCTTTACATAGCTTGTAAGTGAGAATAAAAGAAATCGAGAGAAAATGTCGCCAAGTATTTATAAATAATGTGAACCACGCGGAAGGCTCGAGAACACGTTTAAAGAATTTGGCTGTCTTTTGTGTTTAAACCCTTGTACGTAGGCGTTGTTACGACTTTGAGATATATTGACCAATCAGAAACGATTATTGTGAGACTTAAGTCTGGGGCCTGCATTATGTTTAACTTGCACAAAAAATCTATAACTCGTACATGAAAATATAGAGTTGAAATATTTTAATATTTGTTATCCAATGAGGGCGTAATTAACTCACAGTAATATGGTAATTGGTTTGGATCCATTGATATGTAAAAGTTAGGTTCTACAGCTTGTTATGTTTCAGTGGAAAGTCAACATATTATAACGACAAGTAGTATATAGGAAAGGAGAATGATACAAGAGGTCTAAAATGTAAAGAGTTTATTTACCAACTGAATATACAGTAGAAAAAATAAAGGAAATATAAAATGATTTTTTAGAGAGTTTCGTAGAAAAGTTTAATCTAACATTCTTTTATATAACTGTAAAAAATTCGAACGAACCCCCTACAAATTAGAACGTATACACACGATATCGAAAATGAGATTCAAAACATACCCCCCCCAAACAAACACACACACACACACAATATTTCCCCAAGGTTATTTTAATAAAATAACCTATTCAATAAAATATTCATTTATTACATAAGTCAATCCTGGTTAAAGGCAATCAATAATGTTATTGGCTTACCCACTTACTTACCTAAAAAAAAAACGCCCCTAGGAACCGCTCCCAAAGCCTATAAATAGGAAATAACATTCTCTGTTATCCTCTTTTTCATTTTTCACTCAGAGACGGTAAGATGTAGGTCGAACGAGGAAAACGCTTCCCCACTAGGGAACGCACAAATGCGTGCACGCACGTACGCACCTTTTATTTTATTTTTTAGAAATTTCTCCTGCACCAAACTACACACTCACAAACATTTCACTAGTTTAGACGTTTTCTTCATTCATGCTCATTGTTTTGTAAAACGCAACGATTTCCTATTGTCTATGTATACTCTTGTTTTGTTAATACATACTTATCGTTTGTTTATATATATAGTTTTCTTGTTACTTTGTCATTTTATTACACGGACACGCGTGTTTTCTAACCTAAAAACTCGACCATCATCGGCCGCAACAATGTAACCTACACCCCGCATTGGTCCTGAAGCTTCTTCAAACAACCGTGGTTACCATCTAGCTGACACCTCACTCGTTAACGCGTCGCTGATATCGTGATAATTGACTTAGCTAGTGTTTGTCATTCACTCCTCTGCGACGTTATGTTTTTGATCTCAGAGGACAAGAAGATCACTGACGAAGCAAACTGAAGTGAAGACAGGTCGACAACTAGGAGCTACACAAAAAAGAATTCTTTGGAACAAAGAATTAACTCGGGTTAAAAATGTAACAACGATTTGGTTTATATATGATTTGTTATATAAAGCGGTTTTGATCCTTCCCGCAACTGTTATAAACAAATGCCACTGGGATCCCCTTTTTGAAGTTTGCAGCTTGTGTTAGTAGTAATTTAAATTTCTAAGTTCTTCAGGGCTGGCACAAGGTCTTGGTCAGAAGGTATTGGCGAATTCCAGTAGCACTAGTGTGAGGACTCTCCTTGTCCAAACCACCATCTTATATGGAGTCTTGCGCCCGGCAGGGTTGGGGTTGACCAGGGTCTGGGTTCGGTTATTTTCCAACTTTTTCAAAAATCGCATATTCTCATAATATGTTTACATGAAGGATTTTCTAAATTTTGGAATTGTCCAGCCTCTTTTTGAGAGTGATCAGTGGAATCAATCTCTCCCCCCCCCCTCCTCCTTCTTCCACTTTCTCAGCATCTAACCTCAGCCCACTCCAAGTTCGGGGCCCCTCCAGATCCCACTACTCCTGCCAGCCAATCTCAAGAATTGTCATAGGAGGAAAAGAAAAGGAAAGAAAAATATTGCCAATCACTTTAGTGATAAAAAAGTTATCTTTCCTCTGTTTATACGTTTTCTCAGTCATCACATAAACCTTTTTGCCCACGGTCACTCCAAAATAGCAATTAATTTTTCTTTGTCACTTGTATCCAAAGGAATTCGAATGAATGTCGGATATAAAATTTTTCTAGACGAACGTCACAGAAATTAAAATGAACGAACCTGTCAGGCTAATCCTTATCTTTGTAGGGACGCTTTTCTTCTGGATGGCCGATTCAAACCAGATGGCTTTTTTTGTCCAGAACGATCTTTAAATGTTATTTCGATAAAAACTGGGTTTCTTTATCGACAACATATGCTTTTCTATTTTATATCTTCAAGGATATCTTCTCATCGTCAAGAAATGGGGAAGAACGGGTAGTCTTGATTTTGCACAATTTTACTGAATTCCGTCTAGTTAAATTCGGGTTCAATTCTTCTTGGAAGCGCAAGGGAATTCATTTACTACCTTGAAACATGATTTTTTCAACGTTTCTAATTTTCTTCTCGACTTTTTCAATCCATCTTCCTGCGAATTTCAACAATTATCATCCAGTTAGTAGATTCTTTCCTCTTCCTTCTTTCTTTCCTTCCTTTTTTGTTTGATCAACCACCTGAATAATTCCTGAAAACTTCATTTGAATCAGATAATTCCCTGAGTTTTGGCAAATATTTTAAAACACGAGGTGTCGATTTTTTGCTTTCATTGCGAAAAAAACTCTTCCATTTTAGTGGTGTATTTGATTATATCTTTCTTTTTTACCATTATATGATTTTGATTTGATTCTAGCCACTACCTCCCACGATATGGTTCCTTTACTATCTTTTATCTGTTAGTAATATTTTTAGGCAGTTATGTTTTTCTGCATTCTTTGTTATTCATGATGTGTAATTAGTTTAGTTTATGGTAATACAATCTTTGTTTCCATTCTTTTTCTATCGAACCAAAATAGTATTTCTGCTGGTTTTATACAAACTCTATAAATATTATGCACATAATTCTAGCTATAAACAGGCATTAGACGGAGGTAGTCAAATATGTAAATGCTCCGGTATACAATAAATACAAAGTAAATATAGAATATGGCATGGGAAAAACACAAAAGATAAAAATAAAAAAGACGTCGTAGTGTGTTATGGCTTAACCCCACTTACAGCCGATACATAAAAACAAATGTTGGAAGGATCTTCCTCAAACAAATTAATCAACATTTCAGAAATTCTCCAAAACTACGGAAGATATTTAACAGAAACGATCTAAAAAGCATAAGCTACATTTGTGTAAGGAATATCAAAAAATGCATATTCCATCATAACAATAAATTAACAATTTCAAAAGTAACAACACCAACGAAAGAGAAGGAAAATAGAGAAAATGCAACTACCGAAACGACAATAAATGTGCCTTAAATGACCAATGATTAGTTCGTAATATTATTTATTGAAATTGTATAAAATGTGATAACCAGAAGAAATACTTTTTAATCACTTTATCCTAAGCAAGACAATAAGGCCACTAAAACGCAATGGGTTTGTTTCTATTGTTTCCATTGAGGTCCTGTCGAACCGAAATAGTATTTAATATATTTCTCTCACACTTAGTAGTGTGAGAGAAATATATTAAATACTATTTTGTATTTTTAATCTGTATTTGTATTTTTAATCTGTACTTTACTTGAGGATTTCTAAGTTGCATCGAATAGTGAGGAACAAATGTATATTTATTCTTAGTGTAAATTATAGCGCTTTTATTTTATTTAACAATTATTAACACCAACGCTCACCGTGTTTTGTTTATATATATATATAAGTATAAGGTAGGTTAGTACCTATGACCAGACATTATATTTTTTAAAAGTGCTCAATACAGAGTATAATAATAATATTTATTAACAATGTTGATATGAGGCGTTGACAGATTTATAGGTAGACTTATCCCCTGATTTTATCATGATAGTTTACATTTTTATGTTAGTTTCTTGAATTAAGAATATTATGAACTTGAAACCCTATTAACATAGAGGTGAGATTCTAAATAACTTGTACAGCCAACAGAAATCCAACATGGAATCTCCACTCTGAGACATCAACACACAGTGAAATGACCCACAAGTTTCCCGCATAGGTAAAAGATGCTCCGACGGGTGACGATCGAAGTATGCCGTCTCTCCCCCTCCCCACCTCAGACCTGTAGGCTCCGTCTTCCAACCGCTTTGGATTTTTACAGACAAGTGTTGTCGTACGTGCGGTGTAGCAACCAGTTTTTCAATGATGAAAATGAAAATGTTGTAAGGCAAAATCGCTGACCCTTAAAAACCAGTCTGAAAGGGCCGTAACACCTTATCAACATGGATTTTCAAGTAGGCCTTTCTTAGGTCCAAAAGCGATACATCGGCTCCTTGTCGTTGCCATTCTCTAAGCTTCTGAGTGCATATGTCTGCATTAGCAGTGAATGCCTCCACAAATTCATTCAATTCGCGATAGTCGAGCACCTTCTGCTTGTGCTCTTGTATAATCGGCATCAAAGTAATCAAACCCTTGGGTGGGTCAAGCTCTTTTTCGGGATACGGCAACAGCCATCCATTATGCTGCCACAATAAGCGTTCTTTCTCGTACGTATTGTCGGGCACAGTGTAAGTCTCCCCTACAGGTACATTCATCCCAGATAGTTAAGCTTGTCTCCTCCGGTAGCTTAGCCAAGTTGGTTCCTCTTTTGGTGTTGCAAATAGGGGTTTCATTGTAGTTCAGATCCAATGGTAATTTGAAGCTGCTATGTGCTGCACGCCCTACGGGCAAGACGGTATCAGAAATTCCAGATGATGCTACTTTTCTTTGGAGTCTGACTGCAGATAAAAAAAGACCAGTTACAAATGTTTTACCAGTACCACCAGGTGCATCCAGGAAGAAAATCTCTCCATTTTGTTGCTGATGTCATCAAGGGCCTTCTGATACACTTTCTGTTGATCTTGGTTCATCAGGTGCTCATTGTTTTGAATACATTGCCGCAGTTCTTCTATGTCCGGTTTTTCTAAGATCTCTTTGAGCCAAGTTCATCACTTTGTCTTCACTTTCAGAGAGCTAAATTTGCAATCTGAAGATTCAATTTCAATCCTAAATGAGCAAGTCTCATTTGAAGACATACAGACATTTTCGCATTTATGATACCAAAGAAGATGAGATATTTAAAAGTTAGAGAGTTGTACTCCTTTAATTGAAAAATGTGACACACAGACATTTTCGCATTTATTATATAGAACACACACACACACATATATATGTACATATATATATATTAGCATATACTCTACTTATGTATGTTTTTCAATTGATTTCACTTCTAATCGTTCAAGGTTTTGACGACTCGATCTGTAGTCTTCAAATTAATGAATTTTTATAAATTAAACACAATATCTAATATTATAATAGAACAATTATGACAACATACTAGAATAAAAGTATAGGGAGAGCTTTGTCTTTCTCGCATGTTTTAGCAGCCTCAACCGCTTACCAGCATCATTATTTTTAACTTGGGGTCATTGTAAAGTAAAACCTATGAAATATCCGCGGATAACTGAAACCACATACTGTGAAACTCTTAATAATGGTAAACCAATAAAAGAAGTAAAAGGTTTTCTTTAAATCCTCCTCAAATATACAAACCGAAGAAATTTCGTATAATATACTGGCTGAAATATTGTAGGAAAAAACAACAAACATGAAGATACGTTTTAGAATAATTCACAAAATAATACTTTGTTTCAGCCCAGAATTTTAGATTATTTTTTCTGTTGATATTTGCAGAAATGAAATGCACATTTATTCTAGTGATGATCCTGCCGACTCTGCTGTTCGTTCTGATTACAGCCAATCAAATCAATAAAAGATTTTCAGGTGAGTTTTGTTCCCCCCCCCCTTCACACAAACGCTTCAGCTCCGGGTTTGCGCGTTTTTCCTCTGTTCTTCGACCACCGTTACCTTAACAACAGAGGTCAGTGCTATGAAAACTGCGAAAGCTGAAAGATCAAATTAGATTCAAAACAGAAAGCATAATTTAATTAACAAAAATTTGAACAAATATTAAATGTATCTTCTAAAACTAGTCCGTTACAGTGTATAAGAAAAATACATCCTAACAAATTGTTATAAAACGAACATTATGATTGGTTTAGATACTGCGATCAAAAGCCTCCCTCAAGTTGCGCCTCAGTTGAAAATACATCTACTTTAATTGGTCTAGTCAACATGGAACTAACTCTGTACAGTCCGTTATTCCTACGACAAGGAAACCAATCCAGTTAAGAGGTTTCATATTTCAAGATAAGTCTTCCCGCAAATCGTAACTGATTTGCAAATCTACTTGTATTTGTATTTAAATATAATCGATTCGGCGTACTTCATTTCAAGAGTTTCGTCTCTTTTCCTTGTTTTTCTCTTAATCTCTTCTTCTTGGAGACAAAATCCCCACATTTTGCAAATCAAAATTACAGCAAAAACTTCGATTTCACGAATCAAAATTTAAATTGTGGACTTCACGTGATGATGAACTTGAAATGTGTATCAACCTTTTAAAATATTATATTTTCACTATGAATGTGAAAAATCTTTTCTAAGAAAAATATATCCGAATTTAAAAAAAGGCGAAATTTGCTTTCCACAAAAAATAAGAAATAATAAGAATATTGAGCCACCACGTGGTTCAGCAACCATATTTTAATTCTTCTCAAATTGGACCACCACTTGCCTTAGCAGCCATATTTTATGTCTTTCCCTTATAGATGAATTAATGATAGCATGCAGAACATTTTAAGAAAAGCGTTTCAAGCTTATTATCAAATATAATGAGAGGATTCGAGAAATTAAAAGGAGTCAAAAGTCTCTTGAAAAACAAAAAATTAAAATTCTGAAGGTGTTAACTCAACAAGAAGGTTTACCGAAGAAGGTTTGAAGAGAGAGGAGTCTATTATAAATGGCTTACAGGAACAAGTCATGCATGGTGTTAGGTAACAAAATAGAAGAAAACTGTATTCAAGCCAACTTAGATTTGGAAGAAAGCGGTTTGAGAGAAGATCAAAAAATGGAAATTTTATTCCGTACGCAGATCAATAATAGATTGGCTGAATTCGAGGAGTCAGTTCATGAAATTAATAATTCCGGCGAAAGCGAATGTAGTTCTAGTCATTTAACTACAAAATTAAATTGTATTACCTTCAGTGACGTTAAGCCCTCAAAGTTTGGATTCAAAAGTTTTATGGCACAGTTCCATAACTGTACCGAATACATTACGTCGGATAAAACCAAATTGGCTATTTTAAAATGTTATTTGACGGGATATGCATTACAATTGATATCTCATTACTTTGGGAAATGATAATTACGGCATTGCTATTAATCTTTTGGCGTAGGAATGTTGGGATGCTCCTTCCATTATATAAGAAATTTTTAAGCAATTATTGACTATTTCCCCAACGTTCGATCCCGAATTTGAAACGGTCAAACTCTATCTCCCCGAAGTGAGAGCAGATTTATTTGAGCTGAAAACATCTTATGGTCTAGATTTTTTCGAGGATCGTACCCCAGGAAATCAGCACATGAGAAAAATTACCTGAAATCCTGAGAAAAGAAATCGTTTATATAATGGGCACGAGTTATCTTTCCTTAAAGCAAATCCATTATACAAAATTATAATGAGGCGATTCGTACTCTTTCAAAAAATAAAAACCCTTCACGTCCGAATGAAATTAACCATATGAGTAACAACAGATCGACTGTAAAGGAAAGCAGTAGAGCTGCCTTACAGAACTTTGCTACCACTTCCAAACTATTATCTAAATTTTGCTCCTCCCACGGACACCCTATGAACAGATGTACTAAATATTCCTCTTATGTTGCTGGAATAACAAGATGCAGGGCCTTGAAGCTATGTTCCAGCTCCAAACATAGAAATGATGACTGGGCTACAGAATAAAATGTCTTTTCCGTGTAAACTGTGCGCTTCAAAAGTACATATTGCTCCCTTATGTGATAATACTAAAAGAGGTTTGTCTCTTTATACTTACATGTGTGCTAACGCAAGTGAGGAAAACAGTTTAATATTACCGATAGTATCTGTCACGTTGCATTGGGGCAATAAAAATACTTCTGTAAACTGCCTATTGAATGGTGGAAGTCAGTTCCTATTTTTCCAAAAGAATATTAAAAAATCTTTCTTTTTCTTTTATCTCTAAAAATATGATTAACCCCATCAATTTTCAGGTGAAAACTTATCTGACTACATCTAGCAAAAAACTTGATCAAATGGTGTTGAAGATAAAAGTGGGACAAAGGAGATTACTTCCCTTACCAGTCCTTTTAGACGACAATTTCAGCGTTCAATTCAGGTTCGTCAACTTCAGTGAAGTGGGAAGCAACTTGATCAGACTGGATTATAAACTGCCATGATGACAGTGATAATCAAATAAAAATCCAAGGGATTTTATGAATGGATCTTTTCCAGTTCATGAGAAATACGAGAATTATTAAGTGTATGAAGGACTCGGCGTGGGAAATGCTAAACGGAAATCGGAAACAGTTTTCATTTATTATATGATCATCAGATTGTTCCTGTCGAATCTGAGGCCTCCTACGACCTGGACAACTATCATACCATAATTTCTAATCATTCTTCGTGTCCTGATAACAGGTGAAATTCGTAATATATCCTAAACCTCCCTACCCTGAAATCTTCCTCGGTACTTTTGAATTATCTGCTGTCGAACGAAATCTAGAGAGAATGTTCGCAGTAGAGTCTTCCTTTAATGAAGATGCACATGTCAGCGATTATGACAAACATAAGATAAAGGATTCCGAAAAAACGATAGAGTTTAAAGACAACTTCTATTATGTGCTACTGCTTTGGCGCGAGAATAAGACTGATTTGGCGCCTTCAAATTATCAAACTGCTCTCAGAAACTATGCGTTCTCTGGAGATGAACAAGGTTTATAATGAGATTTTTTTTACCAGTAGGAATCAGAAGGAATCATAGAAAGATTTCAAGTTTCTCTTAATGACTTTTCGAAATATATTTGGATACCTATAGACCGGTTTTCAAAACTGAACAACAGGTTACCATCAAAATAAGACCAATTGTTCATTGAAAACGGGAAATGATTATTCACTAAATGAAGCCGCTTATTCGGACATAAATATGATAAACGTTATAACCGAATTATTACTTTTGTTCCTGAGAAATAAATACGTCCTTTTAGGCTATATTCGTAAGTCCTTTTTAATGATTAAATTCAAGTTCGATAGAGACCGAAATAGATTTTACGTTTTTGTTAAAGAAACAAACTGATTTACTTTTGTTATAACACTTTAATATTTGGATTTAATGCAAGTCCATTCATTTTAAATTACGTCTTCAAGTTTCATATAAATCAATTTCCTGATGATTAATGTACAGATATGCTGAGAAATAACTTCTATGTGGACAATTTGTCTAAAACTTCCCCGAAGAAATTACCAGCTTGTATAAAGAAGCTGTACTTCGACTACAGAAGAGTAATTTTCAGCTGAGATCCTGCAACACCATTTGTGACTCTCTGAAATTTTTAATGAAAGTAGATGAAAGAATTGCGCAACATGGTTGCGATTATGAAAAGTATCAAGGATAATATTGTCATCCTGGCCTAGATGTCATTTGTATTGTGAACATAGAACTGGAGAAGAACATAACCATAAAAAGAGGTGCCCAATCGGACAAAATGTTTGATCGTTTGTCACTTTGTGCTCCTGTCACTGTTACAACAAAGATTCTTCTCTATAGATTGTTGTCCCTTAAATTGGACTGGGACGAAGATTTAATCCCTGACATAAGGGAAACTTGGACTCAGTTGGCCAAGGAGCTTTCCGACCTACGTGAGATACCATTCTCGAGACATGTTATTGATAATGACTATTCGTTAATGTACATATTCTGTGATGCTTCTCCTCAAGACTATGGATTCGGTGTTTATGGAGTGCAGAATGGAAAATCCCACATAAAGTTTAAAGTGGCTCCAATGCAGACCAAGACCCTGCCCAGCATGGAATTACTGACAGTATATTTGGCATTCAAAGACATAACCACATTTCTGAAAACTTACTAACGCATCAAGATTGAGATGGTCTACATTGTTGTGGACACACAAGTTGTGCTTTCCGGACTTCTATCAAAAGATATCAAGGCCAAAACCTTGTTCACCAAAAACAAATTGAAAGATATTCAGGAGATGAACAATTGAACAAAAATTTGCAGTGAATATTCATTACAAATATGTTCCCACATGGGATAACTCAGCTGACCTTCTTTCCAGTGGAATTTTCCTGGAAACGTTTAAACAGAAATTGCAATTTTGGACATATGGCCCTTCATGCCTAGTTAAAGATTCTGCATACTGGCCACCCAGTAGTCTGAGTTGTTTGGGCCCTGACAATCAAAACCTCTTGATTTCTGAGGGTTACTTCAATACATCAACAGAGATGACTGAAGAACCCGTGATTTCATGTGAAAGATTATCGGAATACAAGAAGCTATGTAGAGCTTCGTTTTCAAATTTATAATCAAGTGCAGACGCCTAAAAGATCAACCCGACCCAAAGCACATTGCTAAATCATACTTGATAAAACTATGCAATCTATAAGGAAATTTCCTACTTGAAGAATCCGATTAATAAGGAAACTCCTATACTAATAAAGAATCACGATTTATTCTTTGATACAGAAGGAATTTTAAGAATTGACGACAGAATTGGCAATTCAACATGATATGGATATGATATGAAGAACCTTATCTTAACAGCCAAACATCACCCCTTTACAGAATTGATCGGGAATGTTGTAAACATCTGGGTATAGGCGTAACAGTGACGACATTAAGACTGTCTGGTTATTGGTTCCTATAAGCCAGGCAATCAGTGATATCAGTAATCTCTAAATGTTATACTTGCAAAAAATAGAATAATATTGCCTTCAAATACCCCTAGCTAACCAGCCTACCAAAAGTTAAACTCAACAACCCATTTCAGCATATTGGTATACATTATACAGGTCACCTATGCGTACAGATGGATGGAAAGTTTCATAAAATGTATATATTAATCTTCACGTGTTTGAATGTGCGAGCTATTCATGTTGGACTGGTGCCTGGCATGGGTACACAAGTCTTCATCCCAGCCTTGGTTAGATTTTGCAACATTTATGGAACACCCAGTCGCATATTCAGTGACAATGCAATATGTTTTATTGCAGCATTGGGTAGCAATGGGAGCAGACGTCATATTGAGAACGATGGATTCAGCAACATATTCACAAATTCTGTTATTAAACACGTGAAAATTCGCTCATACTCTCCATGGATATGAAGCACCTGGGAGAGAATGATAAAAGTAGTAAAATTTGTCTATTCAAGTCAATAGGAAGATCCAAAATCGAATATTATCAACTTTTGACCTTGTTGCTAGACATCCAAAGGGCAGTGAACAACTGATGTTCTTCGGTTATCAGATTACTCCCATTGCTTCATTCATCCCAATGTAAACAATGAAATCTCTTTCAAAACTGATATCCCAAGTCCGGTTGATTCCGAACCTACCTCAAGATCTCATGAGAGAACAGGGAAGAATTGCTGAACAAATTCAAGGAAATGTGGTACGAAGAATATTTGCTTAGTCTTCGAGAAAGTTGTAAAGATTTACACGAAACCAAATTTTCTAATAAAATCCATATCCATGTGATACTCATAGAAAACCCTACCAAACCCTGACCTTTTTGGCTTCTTGGCAGAGTTATCGAACTATTTAGTAGTAGTGACCACAAGGTTTGTTCTGCTCGTATTAAGAGAGGTGATGGAACAGTAGAAACTCATAGCCTCAAACACTTATATCGGCTAGACTTATCACTTACAAATAATTATTTATTTCTATTATTTACATTATTCGAACTGTTATCTTCATCTTCATTGCCATATTCACAATGTTTCCGCTGTTGTACACTCCGGCCTTCTTCAGGTGATTGGAATTTCGAACCACCGTGGTAGATTGTTCTAGTTCCACGTGCAATGACTCTTTCGGTGTCTCAGTTATTTCCCTTTAACTCAACTCTCCAAGGTTTTTGGTTCAACTCTTTGGGTCTTAGATCTAGTGACTACGAGAACTAACCAACGCCTTTACCCACAAGTGGACGAAATAAAGTGTTCGGTTCGAAATTCCAATCCCCTGAAGAAGGTCGGGGCGTACAACGGGCGAAACGTTGTGAATATAACAATGAAGATGAGTATAACGGTCCGAATAATGTAAATGATCATAATACTTCACCTCAGGGATATAGCCAAATACAGAGATATGCATTACAATTGATATCTCACTTTACTTTGGAAAATGACAATTACGACATTGCTATTCATCTTTTGACGCAGGGTGTTATAATCTTCAGGATCTCCTCAGCAGAGAAAGGCAAATTTAGGCTTCGTACTACGTGTGTCATTATAGTTATGCCAGGGTGGCATAGTTCATTATGTAGGTTTCGGAGATCATTAGAAGTTGGCATAGCGCTACTAATTGTTGATAATGCGTCTACCTCAGCATTTACTTTCCCAGGACGGTATATAAGATCGAAGGAAAAACAAGAGAGGTCAATCTTCCATCGTGCTATTTTTTTTTTTTGAGACTTGGAATTAAACATAAATGCAAATGCTTTTTGGTCAGTTACGATGCCTCTACGATGGCGTAGGCTTCTTTTTCGACGGTTGCTGTTCAGACCACAACAGAGTCCTTGAAAAAAACAACGGGGCGACGATTTTACCTCAGTGACGCAGCAATCGAACTATAAGATGCGTCTGTTGCCACGACTAGTGGGATCGCATGGTCTATAGCGACTATCGCAGAATTTACTATGTCGTTTTTGCTTTTTTTGAATCCCTTACAGCAGTGGGAGATGTGGGAAAACTATTAGGTTGTATCAGTGGACGTATCTTCTATGGAAAAAAAAGAAAATCACTGCGAGTAATGCACAAGCATAGCCATAGCTGGCTGAAGTGTTCGCATGTTGTCAGGAACCAGCAGCTTGAGCAAATATTTTAATTCATAGCTTCATAGTCCCTTTACTCGATTGAGGGTTCTCACCTCAAAGAAACATTTGTCATAAATTTAATGTAAATTTGTATTTATTAACAGCCGCCATGAACTGTTTAGGGGTGCGGTCATGTTTTGACAGTATCTTTTAGTATAAATTCTCTACATACAACTTGGGAAAACACGTGCGATACCCTGCCCTCGTCAGCCGCCAACCAGGGGAGGTAACGCACCTTCGGTGGCTAGGGCGGTATTGACAGCCCTGGTGCCACCAGCAGTTTTTTTTTTAATACGTGTCAGTCTCTTGCGATTTCTTTTTACAACTGCAACTGAAATTTTCAACGTAGCGACCGTTATTAATGACGTCGAATGGAAGGTAAACAAATTTACATTGGAAGTAGCATTGTGCTGCGAGCATGGCTTTATTTAAAGTCATTAATCTAAATCACTCTGCGCTCATTCCCATTTCCATTATCTTAAGAAATTGTTTCGTCATGCTACGAGGGTTGACAGAGAAGAGTGTGGATAAACGCGAACATTGGTAAACCATCCCCCCATTATTACCTCATTTACTTAGACAATATCAGCACAGCGCTGTTACTCGTTGTGAGCTGATTATTTGCAAATGACAATAACTTACTTCACTTAAAGAATGTTGTTACTTTCAAGTAATTAGTTCTTATTCAAGTCAAAATAGTTTTTTCTTCTATTTTTCTATTGCAGTAAACAAAATGGTGGATGAATTAAAACGACATAACTTACATGGTAATTGTCTAGCCACGTGCACACGGATCATTGTTAACATATGGGTCATTCTTTGTGATGAAGCATGTGCAAGGTGGGTAACCTTGCAGTTATTATATTATCATGTCTCTGAGGAAGTCTGGAGAACGGGCCAGTCGTAACGTTGTGTTCAAAACAAAAATCATGATTTTAGTCCAATTAATGCAGATATGAATGACAGTATGTCATCTTAAAAACATTACAATTCGTGTAAAAGCGTGAGATAAAATACTGTACCATACTCTTCTAATGTCAATAATGAATATTAGCGCTTTTGTCTAATTAATGGAGTGTTTGGTAGGATTGAATAACAATAAGGTATTTATGTCACTGTCTTCATTTAGAAAATGGTTTTGTCAGTCGCAGAGAAGAAACGTCTGATTCGCCATTAAAAAAACACGTTCGATAAACAATTGATCTTTTTCTTTAAATGCCATTACTTAAGAAATGCACTGACAAAACTGATAAAGAAATCGATATTTCGTAATAGACGCCTATCATCCGCTTTCAGTGTGTGTGTATGTGCGTGCGTGTGTGTAAGCGTCTACAGATGAACGAATGTACTCGACTCTGGCTCTACTAGTGGACAGCATTCATTATATAAAGGTTAGTCGGAACAGGTAAGCTGTTTTAGAGAGTCCTTATTGGTCCATAAATCTAAGAAAGGTGCTTCTTTTCAAACTATGGTGCCCTGCTCTGCGGCTGCTCGGTCTCACGCTGTCCGCTGATCTGAGATGGAACAAATACATCGAGTCAATTGCATCATCCACCGCAAGAAAAGTTGGTTCCCTGTGCCGAGCCAGGTAATTCTTCTCCCCGGAATCGATCCTCCAAGTCTATAAGTCTACCATTCGCCCTTGCATGGAGTATTGCTGCCATTTATGGTCTGGGGTCCCTGCGTGTTGCCTCAGGGTTCTTGATAAGATCCTGAGACGGATATGCAATGTGATTGGCCCTGATCTGTCATCTCGTCTGCAGTCGCTCTCTCACAGACGCGATGTTGCATCGCTCTGCCTTTTCTACAAGTACTTCCACGGTAATTGCTCCGAGGAGTTGCTTTCGCTTGTCCCTAAGCCTCGTGAATTTAAGCGTCCTACGAGGCTGGCATCCCGTTCCCACCCCTTCACCGTTGAAACTGTTAGATGTAGACGTCTTTTCTACTCCAATAGCTTCATGTCTCGCACATCTCGCCTATGGAACTCCCTTCCCTATTACTGTTTCCCTGACAAATACAATCTCCAACGGTTTAAGTGTAGCGTCAATCGTCATCTCCAATTGCCTTGATCTATCCACTTCCCTTCTCCACTTCCTGACATCTTTCATTCCTATCTGCTCTCGCTCTATATCTTCCGTAACCCCCCTGCCTTGATCGACCCTCCGTCCTTCTCTTTCTCCACATCCCTTCCTTTACCACTCCTATCTCCTCTTCCTCCAACCCTTCTGTAACCCCATGCGTGATAGTGGCCACCGGCCTTGTTTGGGGTGATACGCTTAAAAAAAAAAAATTAACCGGATTTTGTTGGCAGAATTCTTGGAAGTCCGAATGTGAAGCTTTTAGTTCAAAAAGCTTTCTCTTCTAGCTCTAAAATAATTGTTTAATAAATCTGAATTTGTACTTGCTGAGAGTTATTAAATGCCTCTCTAAATATATTTGATGCATGTATATTTTATTAATGCTAATTTAACAGTTACTTAATGCAGTCTTGACAACACTGCATTATTTTTTTCTAAGCATATTTCCAGTTTTTTTTCTTAGGTTAGTAGCGAGCTAACCACAGACGCTATAAAAAACAGAGGAGCTACATGCCGTTCTTGCAACTGACCTTTTTGTGTTCTTTATTTAGGTAATAAAGATTTCTGGTCATTATCTTATTGCCTTTTGTTGTCAATCACACTAAACGCAGATCAAAAGTAGCGAACGAAACGTTTTGCACATATTGATAGACACAATAATAATTGTAGAGGATTGGTAAATAGAATTGTAATTATTTGCATGTGTTAAGTAGAAGAGGTATAAAGTAAACTAAGAGACAGGCAAGAAGGTGACTACTGATCACGTGCCGTAGAACAGCACAAAAGGATACAACAATATGGCATCGCCATTAGAATGTTTAAGTCTCTTGGGTGAACCAGAATTTGTGGAAACTTGGATCCGGTGTTTTGCAGCTCAGGTTAGGACTAAAAAAATGAAAGACAGGAAGGGGAAAAAATTAAATAACTGACCTCTAGTTTCGGCAGGTTGTGAAGCTATAATGAAAATTTGTTATGCCATACAACAAACAATTGGAGAATTTTCCTTTCGTCAAAATTTCAGAAATTATAAAGGGAAGTTTACAACCTAAAAAGAAAGTTGTCATAACGGATATAGCCAAATTCCTGTCAACTAAACAGAAACAACTGGAATCAATTATGCAATATCTTCACAGATTAAGAGAAGCTAGCAGATCGTGCGAGATTGAGAACATGGAACTAAAGATTTAACTATTGGGTATGAATTGACTCAGTTACAGTTGATTGATGGTATGGCTGATATTTTTAATAAATATAAGACATTGGAACAATTACAATGGAATAATTTTTCTATAAGTGCATCTGTTGAAGTTATGCAACATCTGGAATTGATAAAAAATACAATTCTACTGGGGACAATGGTGAAACATACAACATAAAAATGAATGCAAGAAATGCAATATTGTAAATATGAGCATGACACTGACAGAAAAAAGTGTCCCACTTTTGGAAAGATTTGTCATAACTGCCGAATCATTGTCAGTCTGTATGAAAAGTTAAAAAGAAAATAGGCAGTGTAGAAAAAGTGGAAAAAGAAAGAATTGATTATGCTTGTTTTGTTTTTTTTTAATACAAAAACCTAGGAAAGAGAATACTTTTGATAAAATTAAATTAAATGACATGACGTTTCCAATGCAAGTGAATACGGGGAGTGAAGTCACTTTGATCCCAAGAAATTTCTGGGAACAAATGGGTAAACCGAAATTGAGAAAATGTCATCTGAAATTGAGACAATTAGATGGATCCGTTATAAAAACAAAATATTTGGGATACTTCAATGAAATGTTTGAAACCTGTGACCGATTTGAAATTATTTCTATTAGTGGAATGTAAAAAAAGTCATGAACTACTCGGTATAGATGTTCTAAAGGTAAATACGTTGAAATTAATCAGTAACGTAAAATTAGAAAAAGTAAAAAGGAGAATGTTAAAAGGTGTATAAAGCGGGTATGCAATTAAATAAAAATAGTACTCCACTCTTATTTTGAATCTTGTAAATTACATATTCATCTTCTACCTTTGGTAGTTGCTAAGTTAAAGAAAATGATAGACGAGTGAATTCTGAGGTATGTTCCTCTAGGTGGTAGTAAATGGCAACTTCCATTGTAGAAAAGCAAATGGGGGTTTAAGATATGTGGTGATTAAAAATACGCGTAAATCATAAAATATACTCGGACCCCTATTCCTAATATAGAAACTGCTATCCACAAATTATCGGGCATGAACTGTTTTGCAAAAATTGATTTGAATTCGGCCAATAATCAAATACAGATTGACGATAAATTCAAGGAAATTACGACAATACCCCCCACCCCATAGGATTATTAAGATTGCCATTTTCACTTCAAAATACATTTTTGCCAAACACCATTTTCAGAGAGCAATGGAAAAATGTTAAATGACGAAATCAGTAATATGATTATTTATCAGGGTGATATTTGTTTCGATGCTATCACTAAAGACTAATTAAGACAAAAAACAGAACATGTGTTAAACAAGTTTAAAAAAATGCCTGGATGACAATAAACAGAGACAAATGTGAATTTGATTGTGATACAATATCATCTTTCGGGTACCAAATTTCAAAAAATGTCATTGCACTAGATGCAAAGTTAATTAAGAAAATGTCAGAGATATCTATGCCTACTAATTAATTTAGTTATTTTTTATAATAGATACTGACAAAATACAGTGACTTAATAGAACCATTTGCTGAACTGCAGAAAAAATAGTCAGTTCAAATGGACTCAAATGTAAAGCTTAGCATTCAAGGATTTAGAAGAAACACTTGCAGAAAAATCCATTGTAAAAATCTTTGATCCCAGAAATAATGTCACCTTAACTTCAGATGCGAGTGAGCGAGCTGTGTCACCAAATTTATCGCAAGAAAGTCATCCAATAACGAAACTTTCAAAAAGATTGAAGGCAGCAGAAACAAATTATTCAAATATTGAAAAAGAGGCATTGACCATTGTCTGGAGCACAGAGAGGGCTCGGTAATTCTTATTAGGAAAGAAGTTCCTATTAAAATTGGACCATAAATATCTAGAGTTTATTTTTTTAACCCTAGAAAGGAGCTACCAAAAGCAACTTCTTCCAGCATTCTAAGATGAGTCATAAAATTAATGGCTTATAATTTTGAGTACATAAAAGTAAAAACAATACCACATGTCAATGCGCTGTCAAGGTTACTATTTAATAAGGATTGAAAAGAAAAAAAAATGAAAATCCCGGATGAAGAAATATTGCATTGGGTTGAAACGGACATATTATTTCTCCAAAGATTGGTATCTGAAACTCTACAAGATCCAATATTAGGCAAGACTGCTGAGAGAATAAGAAGAAACAGGTGGAGTAATTGTTCCAAAGCTTAAAGACCTTATAAAGAAATAAGGCATAAATTAACGATGGAAAACGGTGTTATATGCAATGGAGATGTGATAGTACCACCAGAAACAGTAAGAGGAGATATTTTTAAAAGTGTACATGATGATGTGCATTGTAGAATAACGGCTATGCAGAGGAGATTAAGGTTGAAGGCAGGGTGATCAGGGTATTATCGCGATATAGAAAGATAAATGCCCACAATGTGCAGAAATAAAGAATTTTCAACAAAGGAGACTACACTCATGACCTAAAGAAAATGTATAGCAAACTAAAAGACAGGCAAGAAGTTGACTACTGATCACGTGTCGTAGAACAACACCACACAATATAAGAAATAATAATAGTTTCGATTGTCTTTAGAAAATTAATTGAAAGCGTATTCACTGAAACTAACCGTTCTAAATATGGAAAACATTCAACAAAACCATAGCCATATGGAATACTTCAACAAACGAGTTAAAAATGCTTTCTATCCAGAATGAGAATATATTTTTTTAATAAATTTCACCTCAAGCAAGGCAATAAAGCCACTAGGTTGTAAGAGGTTACTGAATGTTAGAGATTCTGAGAAAAACTACTATTAAGGAGAGAACAATAAAAGACTAAAAATTGTGGGAAATTTGTCCCGGCTTTCCCACATGAAAGAGTTAAGATTAAAGGTAACAGAATCGTTAAAAGCAACAATGGCTTAAAAGTTTAGAGAGGATAATTTTCTCTTTTACGCGGAAGAATAAAGACTCAAACTCCTGCTCGAGGTTTAACAATAGAAGAAAATGCTTATTTACATATACAAAAAAAGGTGAAGTGATATACACAAAATATTTGAGAAAGAAAAGAAGAAAATTCCTTTAACTTAAAGGAAGAAAAAGTGTTCATATAAAGGCTTGCTTAGTTCTTTAAGCAAGTAAATTGTTCTTAAGGGGTTATGACTCACATAGATTTCTTGAAAGCTCTTGTTGAGGGAGAAACAAACGGAAGATCCGTAATTTGTAGTTGAGAGAGTTCGGAGGCCGACGACAGGAATTTCTAGGTTCAAGGAAGCAGATCTCGATTAGTTTTTAGTAGAAGGCCGGCGTTCTGTCTTTAGAGCCCAGCATGTAGATTTCTTTCTTGAAACAGGTTCCGGAGAAGACTGGTGTTACTGTCGCCGACCTGATGTTATCACAGACGATGTCAAGTACTCACTGTCAAAGAGGCGCATATTCTCGGTATTTATCAAGATTAGAAAGCTCAGAAATATCGGGAGCTTTTCCCTCCAAAATTGCTATACACTTTCCTGGCCGTCTCATACGTCAGAAAATATATTCTTATCTCTGTTAAGAATCAAAGGTTTGGGGCTGTTTTTTGGAAACAAGGGCCCGACAAGTAGTGAGTGTTATCCCCAACCTTATGGCACCATGGTCAGGGAAAGAGTAGTTATATTCCTTTTTAATATTTCCCAGCTCTCTCGTTCGTTAGAAAATATATTCTTATCTCTGATAAGGATGAAGGCTTTAGGAGTCGGATTTAAAAGTAGTGGTGAAAGTTTGGGCAAAGAGGCTAGAACGTGACAGACAGAAAGGCGAGGAGAAACGCAGGTCCCTGGCCATTGTGGACTTCCGGACCTTACCTCGACTTAACACACTTGATCTGCGTTAATGTGCCTGTTCGCACCGGCCCTGAACTTCCGGCTACTTATTGGTCCCTACTTCTGGCATCACTATCTCGACCTAACTCATTGGGTTGATCGGCGTTACCTGCTTACAACAGCACTGAAACTTCTGGCTGCAAAGGGTCACTGCTTTTAACCACCGGGTTTAGGAAATTACTGCATGCATCTCGTTCAGACTCAAACCACCTCAACTTTTCAATACTTTCATCGGACGTGTGAAATTAACTTTCGAACAGTGGACTTACATGCTAATTTATCTGACAAGAACTCTTGCCGATATTCTAAATAAATTTGTGGGGTTGCTTGAAATATAGTGAACACGATTTATTTATCAAATTGCTTATTTACAAGAATAATTTTATATTTACATTCTAAAGACTAATACAATGCAATATTTATCATTTACAAATTTATAAAGAAATAATTATGAAAATTTTTATTCATAAATTTATAAACACTTACTAAATTATTAAAATATGTGAAGCAACTATAAAGAAATCCTTATTATTTACCATTTTATAAAGTTTGAATCAGGTGACAATTAGCTATTGCTAGCCAACCATTCCAATTAATAAAGTGTTTTTTTTATATAAATTCACTTTCATGTTTAGTCTCTATTATAATTTTTTAAAACAATAAATACTGCTCATAACACCGCTTTTGATAAAGCGGTGTCATGTGCAAACCTGTCTTTTTGACCGTCCATGTTTGCCAATATGCCCTTAAGTAATTTTGCTTAAACTGAAATTAGACTAGATGTGGAAATTCTATAGGCTTTACCAACAAGGATTATTTATTAGATTATGCTTCTGCTGTCACCCTCCTTTGCCTGTATCTTCTCATTCTCAGTCTTCATTTCCCATTTTGTTTTTAATAATATCAAGCCAGAACTATCCCCGATCCTAGCGAAGTTATTTAACCGCTGCTTGGAGAAATCCTTCTCAAGCTTGTGGAAACTGTCAAACGTATGCCTGGTCTTCAAGAACGAGGCGTGAGATCCAAATATAGACCCACTAATTTCCTCGGTAAGTTTTTGAGCCTATAATCAGCAAGAAGGTCGTCGAGCCCTAGATAAGAACCTCTTGAGCGACGAGCAGTAAGGGTTTCGATCAGATCAATCCACTGCTGATGTCCTATTACTCACAAAATTAATGGGGGTCTTAACGACAGACCTCGATGATCATAGCATATTTCTAAAGCATTTGACAAAGTGTGGCACAATGATTCACTGCTCAAGCTGTCCCGCTATGGAATCACTGGAAGGTTCTTATTTATAAAGTCCTTCTCAACAGGTAAATCCCTGAAGGTAGTTATTAAGAAGCAGTCATCTAGGTCACTTCTCGGATCACCCCTCTTTTTGCTTTACATAAATGATCTGCCTAAGACTATATTAAGATTTGTGAATATCTATGCCGATGATGACGACATACGGGTGTACATCTAAAACTCGTGATGATCGGAGATTGGCAGCTGATCCCTCATCTAATCTAACATTAATTTCTCAATGGCGGAAAAACTGACTTTTACATTCAATGTCTTGAAACCAAAGTTTCTCAGAGTCCTTGTTGGTGACAAATTAGTCTCTCACTGTTCTATCGCTACCTCTATGGAAAGTGCTCAACAAACTACTCCTTGGTTCTGCCAGGTCTAACCTTCACGGAACTGCCATGCTACTCACATTGCAGCAAACAACCCACATTCCTCCAGTGTTCTATTGGTGAGAAGTAATTTCCACTCAAACAGTTTCTTCCCACGAACCACTGCTCTGTGGAAGCAACTTCCAAGAGGATGTTTCCACGATCACTACTATTTTTTTTAACCTGTTCAAGTCTAAGGTTAACCATTATCTTCTTTCCCTTAAACTGCCTCTTGATGTAAACTCGATTGGCCCCCAGGAATTGTACAGCATGAACTTTACTGTATAAAAACAAAAAAAAAAACTATTATACAAACAATTAGTTTCATGTGCAAAAAAATAATAAGGAAAGTGTAAATATTTTTTACTGCCTCCTCTGGAAAGAATTTTAATCTGTCGCATTAAAAAATTGATAAAGACTTACTTATTGAATTTATACCGTTAATTGATTACTGCCATAGAATTATTTCCTTTTTGAATTTCTGTACAAAAATAATCTAACAGTTGGAAAAATTTTTAAAATAGTTTTTTTTTTTCTTGTTGTTTTATTTAAAAATTGAATGTAGATTTGTTTAGACTGTGAAATCTGAAAGAAAATGTTTTATTAAATTATGCAAGCAAGCACCAACACTCAACACGATATTATTTGATTTTTATTGAATTATTTTTTGCTAAGGTTTGGGAGTAACTTTCATTATGGTCATGGTTCATATTATATTTTTTTTTTTTACTTCATGGATTTTTTCTTTACTTAACTGAAAAACAAACAAAAAAAAACATTGTTAATGCTCACAATATATCGAAATGACAGGAGTGAAACTAACACCCCCTACAAAAATATTCCGATAAAGTTTTCTAAAATAATAAGTGTTTTTTTTCTTTTGTTCATTATCAAAAGGGCACACACATTTTAATGATACCTTTAAATAAATAAATTAGGTACCACCACAAATTTAAAAAAAAATATTTTAAATAACTTTAATGTTTTTGTTTTATTTGAAAGATAAAGCTAATCTGTATTTTTAAAAAAATAATAATTTTCATATCTAAATAAAGTTTTTAGCATTTTTAAAACATTTAGCATATTCACTCATCACTCATCGAACCGCCATGTATAAGAATGTAAACAATTTTTTTTTTAATTTCTTAAAAATTCAATATTTGTCCAAAATGTATTTCGAAGTCAGTCAGTAAATTTAAGGATAGTCTGTGTTGTCAGAGGTGAACTATAAATATATCTTTTAGTCCCTCTTAAAAAGATCAAGACAAAAAATTAAAAAAAAAAAAACTAAAAATGCAGAACACTAAAAGTTCAAGGAATTGGTATTTGTTTAAAAATAAATAAATGTAACCAATAGTTTAAAAATATACTTTTTATTCTATATGATTTTATGAAACTTCGAATGAATAATATTATTTTATGCCATATTAAAAGTAGTTTTAGTTAAATTATACTTATGCATTTAATACAATGCTTTTATCTCTTTATTATTTTCTTACCTGTTTGATACCATAAAATATCCAATTGCACCCATACAAAAATAATCTAACATTTCCTAATTTTTAAAAAAAAATTAAAATCCTTTTAAACAAAAAACTTTCACTCGAAATTGACATTAAACTACTTTTAAAAAAAAAAAAAAATACTTCAAACATATCTTTATTTAATAAAATAAACTCATGACAAACAGCAACAGAATTTTAAAAATCGCACTGATAAATTACATTTTTTTTTCAATAAATATTAAGTTTAGATGTTTTTTCTGTTGGAGCTAAAAGAAAATTATCTACCATTTGAATGCCATGCAAAAATAACCTAACATTTGCTAAAATTTTTAAAAAAAGTTTTTAAAAAACTTTCATATTTGAAAATGGCATTAAACTACATTTTTCGATTCTTCAAACATGTCTTTATTAGATTTAAACAAAAAAAATGAACAAAATAAATTTCAAAATCGCACTAAAAAATTACAAGTACCCTTTTTTAAATAAAAATACACTGTAGATTTATTTTTATGCCCAATCTGAAATAAACTTAATTATTGTTTTAGTAAATTATGCAAGTACCAACTGTCAGTAAAAATATCTAGTTTTCTTAAATTATATTTAGTAAGATTAGGGACAAATTTTCTGTATGGTCAGACTTGATATTGTATAAATTTTTACTGAAATAACATTGAGATTATTTTTATATAACTTTTTTTAGATTTTCACAAACACCTACCCACCCCCACACACAAATTAAAGAAACAGACAAAAATATTTCCACAATGTTTTATAAAATAACGTCAGTATACAATTCATTAATTAATGAATAAGTATTGAAAATTTTATTTGAATCAAATAATTCTGATCTTTGGCAAATGTTCTGAAATGTCTTGCTTCCTTTCAGAAATATACATCTATTTTGGTGGTACCTAATTTGAATAAACTAAGTTTCATTGTTATGCATGATTCAGTATTTTTTTAAAAATCATTTATAATTAATTCAGTAATTTATATTTATTTCACAAATAATATTGGCATATTAAACTCCTCAAAACTGGTGATTTTTTTATTTTTTATTTATGGAAGATTTGAATAAAAGATGACAGATTGGTATTGAAAAAAGCAAATAGATATAAAAATATCATTTTTACGGGTAATACACTCGTACCTTATTTTAATGACTCAATAACAATGGTGATGGTGGTAGTAGTAGCATAAGTACAACTACTACTGCATTTAAAATTCCAGAGACAGGATGTTTTATATATATATATATATTTAATCTGCAATGAAAATAATTCTGTAAGGCTCAGTCTGATTTCAGCTTAAAGTTTTAGAGTCAATTTATATTAATTCCTTCCATTTATCCCTCTGTTAGATTTAAGTATGCTTGGATGTTTATATATTTATTGCATATCATCCTGAATATGGAATTTGGAATATGTTAATAAAATAAAAAAACAGGGGTAACAACTCAAAGACATGTGGACTCACTAAAAATAACTTTTACAGTAATAAGAAATAATGTTGGCTAAAAAATCCTTTAAAAAAAATGTGTCTTCATAAAAATGATCTCGTGTACTGAGACATTCAAAATACTGAAAAAAATATTGTATAATGTTGATAATGCTTCATTAGCTGAAGCCACTGCAGTTTTCATTACTGTTACAATTTTACTCTATTTTACAATCAGTTTTTGGAATAAATGGTAAAAATATTTATCTTAAACAATGAGTTGCTACTACAGCTTCTCATCCTGAACAGATTTCTGTTACACCTACTAGATATTAACCACTAATTTTTGTCTGAAAAAATATCTTTAAAAGTCTCAACTTTTATGCTTTAATCACATTCTATCTCATCTGTCATTATAAGATGGGACTGAGATGAACTTAGTAGCATTTTTATCCAACAGATACTGTCCCAGAGGAAGACACAAGCAATGAAATTTTGAAATCTCTGGAATACAATCCAAGTTTATGTTAAGCAGTTCAGGAATTAGACAGTTCAGAAAAACTCCCTGGAATGCTGAGTGATCACAGAGAAAAATATAATACAATTTTAGAAATCCTGAGAGAATTTAACAAGCACAATTAAAAAAAAAATCAAGGTTAAGATCATTATAACTGTGATACATAGACCAACACCTTTTGTTGTAATACAGCAAGTGATGTAAATGGTCTAAGTCAGGAATCATCAGGAATAAGCATATTGTCTGTCAATCAGCAAAACACAGATATCATTCAGGCAAGCTTTATGCTGCTAAAGCAGAACATCACCTTCCTGTAGCAGTAATATTCTAGATGTACATGTGACTGTTCAAAGTAAGCAAGAATTTAACAAATAACACTCAAAAAGCATGAACACAGGAGTTGATGATGAATAAATAATTTCTGAAAGATTACTTCTCAGGTTTACATTTCACACACAAATGGCCATTACTTGCATGAATGCAAACTCTACTTTCATAATTGAAAGTTCAATTTTGCTCTGGTCACACCCTCTTAATATCACTGGAAACTTGCACAACAGTCAAAAAAGTGAAAGTCTACTTCAAGTCATGCGTTCATAGTCATACTGTAAGTAAACAATTCCAATAGTCCATGTTAACAGTCTTGGAGCTGCATTTTTTCTGATCACAGTGGACACAGTTACAATGCATTTATCTTGGTAAGCATCTGCCCTATATGGCTATCCAGAACCTAGTTTGCAGGTGTTGGAATATTGATTTGACCAGCACTGCTAACACTGAAGCACCTTCAACACATCACATCCAATGTGCGCAGCCATTCTCCCAAATCATCCAACCTCATAATGGTTGACAATCACCCTTTCTAAGATGGCTCTAAATAAAAAGAATGGATATATATGTTCATGACATGACACCGGCTTTCACTGGATTCTTTTCTCCACACTGAACTTTATTATAGCATGCATCACTGTCTAGAGCTCACAGAGTGTGCACTGGTGTAAGTGTTACTGCCACTAGATAAACATTTTATCAAAACAGCTACCACACTTAGTCTTTTAACACATTTAGTTACCAGTTGTTATATATTTGGTTAGGGTTGTAATGATTTGTGAACTGGACACAATTTGTTTCCAAATGATTTTGCAACAAAGAAATTTTTACTTACTTAAACCCTTTTTTTTTTTTTACTTAAACCACTTGTCTTCCACTGTGTGTTAGACCGAATGACTAGCAAAAAGTGTCTAACAGTAACATCACAATAATACTAAGAACAATCTTCAACTATCAATCATTATTTGTTTGGAAAGACATGGAAAATAAAACTAAACAGGTATTTTACATGTAATGTTTTGCTATTTTTTCCCTTTAAAAAACATTTAAACATTAAAAAACATGAAAACAAAAAAATTAAAGAGAATACAAAATATAACAGAAAATTATTTATTACTGTTTATTTTCTACATAAACTGAAATTATATATACATATTTATGCATCTCATATATATATATATATATATATATATATATACATACACACACACATACATACACACAACTTGCATACATGCACTCACACACTTATGTACACCACATTGATAATTCCTCTCTGCCCCCCCCACTTCTTCCTCCTCCTCCTCCTCCTCCTATATTTTTTACCCACCCCTACAACCCATCCCTGCCATTGCAATTGAAAACTGAAATATCTTGACTGTACTGCTTTCAGAAACCTGTGAGGGTACAGATAGAAATAGAATTCTAGAGAGTTCCTTGGGCTCTACACCCACATATTCATATGGCAGGATTTGAAAGAATTATTCTAGAAATGTATGAGTCCTCAACTGCACTGACCCACTGATTAAGAAACACATGGTTCAAGGTAAGTCTCTTTTGAAAACTTCAAAGTGCAAAAGAGGAAGATGATAAAGTGAAAGAAAAAAAGTTGATCTCTTCAGGACGGCATAGTAACAAGATGGTGAGATTTCACTGAAGGATTCTGAAAGAAGAGACAGGAGGTGTGTGTGTGTGTGTGTGTGTGCATCTGAGTCCATCCAGCATAATGCCATAAAAATGAGGCACCCAATGAGGATCAAACTTACAATACTATTGAACAGTCTGTGATACTAGCATGCTGATTCTTCAACAGGTACCTACACACCCACATATCATATACATTAAGACAAGTGAAAGAAAGTGATTTGAAAAAGTAATGCTTTTTCTGAATCTCTTCTAAGTCCAAGAAGCAGTAATTAATGTTGCTGTCGGATTTACCCATTTTGTTCTCTTTTATTAGGGATTCTACAGTTTACAAAATGAACCACCAGAGTGAGTGAGTGTGTGTGTGTGTGTGTGTGTGTGTGTGTGTGTGTGTGTGTGAAGAAATCAATGCCAAATGCTTGGCTCCTCTAGAAACTCTGCTTAAAGAGATTGGCAGTCGATGAATAGAAAAGGTCGGAAAGAAAACTCAATGCATGTCAATTACACCATAAGAGAGATCGAGATCGGCAAGACAAACATGGAACTGGTAGATAGAAACAGTCGTTTAATGCAAGATATACTTGTGCATTAAAAAGAAAAAACTGCTCAAATCCTGAGGTGGAAATTAAGAAGGATATCTGTCTTTCTCCGGGTTAAACAGAGAAGGTGTACATGAAATAATGTCAGATTTCAAAAAACAACCACTATTTTTAAACAGAGCAATTTAAACTTATTCTATGACTTGTTTTAGGAAAGGAATTTCCAATCCTAGTAAGTTCAGTTCATTTTCTTTGATTAGGCATAGATTAGATCATGATGACTGCTGGAAAGTGTACATAGCAAGACATTTAACAGGCAAGAAACCTCAAGAACTGAATCTGAATTTATGAACTGCCTCCAATCAGGTCAATAAAGCAATTACTACACAGTATAGACATCGGATTTGGTCAGAATTTAAACATGAGAAAGTCTTCTTCAGTAATGAGAAAGAAAAAAAAGAGACTAAAAATTAAAATCTGAAAATAGATTCAAATTCCATCAAAATTAAAATGATTCTGTACATTCTGAACATTTATTTTGGTGAAAAATAACTCAGTGCAGGCCTTCAAACTTTCTAAGCTGCCATTGTTACTAGCCTGCATATGAACAATTATTTACAACAGATTACAGAAGTCAACTATTTTTAAAGTTAGTTTGAACAAAAACAGCACAAAAATATTGGATAAAACTAAAAAGTAAAGAATGTCAAATGCAAAGTTTTTCAATCTTTACCATAAATAGTATGATTCTATATTCAATGCAAACATCAATCACATTGATTTATGGAAATGGAGAGAGAAAATAGCATTGGCAAAGAGAAAGGCTTCCCTAGTAATGGTTTTAATCAGCAGCAATCAACAATGAACAAAAAGGAAATTAAAAATAAATAAAAGTGCAATAAAAAAGAAAATGCATACATATAATTTTTTGAAAACCAGAGTCAAGAACTAAATTCTACACAATCCCAGAATATTGCAATTGCAAGGTTAAAAATAAAAAAACCTGCAGTTTTTAATAGAAAAATACTACCCAGGAAAATTATTATAAGAAAGACATGAAATACATTAGATTACATTCTAATTTTCTAATTCATGTTGCTTTATAAAAATTGGATTGTCAGAAATTTCAACATGAATCAGAGAAAAAAGTGATAAAGACATTTTTTTTTTAAATAGGGAGGGGGGAAAAAGTGTTTAAGTATATGTGTATTAGAATGGTAATTTTAATGTAACAATGTTGCATGCTTCCTTTAAAGACAAAGCATTTTTCTCATCTGTCTGACAGCTAACTTAAATAAAGAAATTTTACCTCACAGTAGCCATTATGAAGTTTCAACCTTTCATGTCTATTTTCAATGCATCCTTGTCAAACCTGCAATTGGTGTAAATATTTACAACCAGTCTTTCCAGAAACATGTAACAGGAAACTGAAGATATGGTAAAATGGTAAAATGCAAAACTAGGACCAGTTGATTGAGGTCCTCAATTTCACAAAGTGAACAAATAAAAGAATGGCCAGTTGCACAAAAATAAAAGGACAACTTTCAAAAGGTGAAAAAAATGAACAAACAATGCAAGCTTAAACATTCTATTTTGGTATACAGAAATATGGGCATTTATGACTCATGCTTAATTTCTGAACTTATCCATGAGAATTAATACCTAGAAAATTAAACAACATAAAACTGAAATGGGACACAGATAAGGGGTTTCCAATAAAAATTCTGGAAGAGTGGTGATTTGGTGGGAGAGATAAAAGCAAACTTCTTCCGAAATGTTTAGAAAATTAAAAAAAGGAAAATGACACACAACTATTTGGTCTGTAAGAATTTTCAATAAAAAAGTCTTTTGAAGATGAATAAAGACTTGAAAAGTAATGGAAATAAATGAAGTAAGTATTTAGTTTTAGAAAATTCTGTTAGCTTAGCAGCATAGTTTGGCAAAGGACAGTGAGGAGTTAAATGAGTGTCAATTTTTTTTGTGCTTTTTTTTTGTTTTCTTTTAATTTCTATTTTTGGTTTGTATTCATTGTTTTGAAAACAGTAAAGGAAACGTGATTTACAGAGAAAAGAATGTTTTTCCTATTAAAGACGGTTTTATTTTTACTTATCAGAACACTGTCTGATTTCAGAACCGACATCTTCAGTACTAAAAGAAACAAGAGTAAATATTGTCCCTCCTGTGATTTATGGCGGATGGAAGAAAGTGAATAGGAATCAACCTGATGGAAGGAATCACAGAGAATAAAAGGTATTTTGCCTGGCACTTAGGCCAGAAAAAAAGATCAGGCAGTGTCTGGAGAATTACTTGAGACAAGAATTAACTTTAACTCTTCCAGAAGATAACCACAGAGAGGAGGGCAGTTTGAGGAGTTTAATTCTGAGAAGTCTCTTAAGAAACTGGCACTTTCCATTATTTGCTTCTCTTTATCTTCAAGAAACAAAGTTGTTCAACTCCAGGAATGACCAAATAACATCTGGAGTCAACAGTTAAAAGCTATAACCATTGTTGAGTCAGGTATTTTTGTCAAATCTATTTTTTCAACAAATAATTCCACAACAAAGAAATTTGTCTCTGAAACAGAAGATTTGAGCATAATATGTGGTTTTCATTGGGGAGGTGATGTTCACTTCAGTCAAGTTAAAATGAAAAAAGTAAATAGTTTTGGATATACATCATCACATCTTATAAACACATGCCAAAGAATAGTTTCTGAATTATATGTTGTTTCTAAATGAAACAATGATAAACAACTACTATAAATCATCATCACTCAGAGAGATAAGACATGGTAAGTGCATATGACAAGAATGCCCATCACTGCACCAGGGTCTCAAAAATACTTTTCAGGTGTGGGTGGGAAATAATTATCAATACAAAAACAAATGATTTTTATAAACAATAAATATCAATTTCATGAAAGTGATTATTTAGCTTAACAATCTTAAGTCTTGAAGCCTAGTAAGAGATGATAACATTCCACATTGAATCTGAATATGCAATGAACCTGACAGGTAAAAACTGTCATATCAATTAAAAACAATGAGTGAGTCAGTGTGAATTCAATGAAATTTCATTACAGGATCAAAACAGACTATTGCATCTCTTGAGCAATATAAAAGTGTGTCTCTTGTGGATCAAAAATCCAATGAGTAAATTTGTTGACTTTACTAGTTTTGTAAATAGGATTTTCATATTTAGATACATTTTAAAATTCATAGACAAGATAAAAACGGCAAAAATTTTGATCATTATTCTAGGCTGTTAGCTATTTATTAAACCCAAGCCAACCAGATCAACAAAACAATCAAAATATTCTACAACAATTTTGTTATTTTGATAATAAAATTAGTATTTAAATTATCGAACATTAAATTTAATTCCCACCAAGATTTCATCATTTAAATCACTTTGAAGTGAATATTTTTCTATCTTCTTCAAAATTAACATTATGAAAATGAAGTCAATATTTACTACATGTCAAAAAAAAAGTTTGTTGTATATTTCATTTTTATCTACTCGAACACAATATTCTATGAAACAATGAAAATGATTTTCTTGTGAAAATGGTTTGAGACAAAATTTACTGAGATGAAAAAGTTTGCCATTTACTTAAACTGATCAAAAAAGATTCTTACACTGTTTGATTCAATGACATATTCAGCCATTGTTTTAGAAAAAAAACAATATTACCAATGTCATTTTCTGAGATTTGAATTCTCAAGTTCTACCTTAGCTTTTGTAAAATCTATCAACCTAACAAAATTTACAGACAAGAAATCTTAAGGTATCACTAAACTTTGCATTGAAATGTGCAAAACAAAAGACTGAAATTTGTTATAAAACAAATTTCTCTAATAAATACATGAAGACATTGGTGCTAAAAAGAATTCTACTTTCTGCCATTTTCAGGCAGTAACATAATTTTAATAATCTGGTGGCAAAGACCAGCCAACAACTGAATTGAATGGCATTCATGATGCAGCATTTTTTTTTAATAGTTTTATAGATTTTATACTTAAAGTATTCACATAGCAAAAAAAAAAAAAACAGGGAACTAACAATTACACGAGTAACTGTCTAGAAAATGACATGACAAATTATACAAAGATTAATTTACTTCCATAAATGCACAAAAGTTTCCAAAAGCTGTAGTCATTTGTTTGAGGTTTGTTGGCTTTCATTACAATAAACCCAAGAATAAATGAAAAATTCCTGCCACTAAACTGCCAAGTCTGTTTGGAACTGATCCTTATTCTTTGAATGAGAAGTCACTCAGGTCACAAAATGAAAATCGACACCAGTAATCCTATTATTTGGATTAACATTGCTTACATCAATGAAAACAAATTGAGAAATGCCATCAAGTATTTAGAAGATTCATTCACACACACACACACACACAGTAGCCCTCAACTTCCTTAATTTCCAATTGAAATAGAATCATTGTTATCAAATCATATAGTGGGTTCCCAAGAGAAAATCCAGGAACAACTTCCCTGCACAAAATATTGGACTTTAGTCATTCAAATATGAAACATGATTTTATCTTTGACTTAAAAATTGATTGAACATGTTTCTTCTTTAGTGAAGACAAAAGAAAAATCCGAACTGCTTCTAATTTGAAAAGAAGAGTATTTCTACCAAGACCCAAACAGGCACCAAAGGTCCTAAAAGTATCTGAAGAATTCAAGCAAAAATCAGGCTCACAATTTTAGCATTCAACACTTATAGAAATAAACACTGGAATATTTGAAAATCTTTTCCAAATAAAATAATTCAAAACCAGAACACAAAGCATTTAAAACACTGATTGAAGTGATGCAAAAATCTAATATTTTAATAAGACACAAAAGAAAGTAACAAATGTAACAATTACCATGACACTGAATAAAGAAAAATTTTCAACAATCTTTCAACAATATTTTCTTATCCTATGAATATCTTAAATGAGAAGTTTGAAATTTGATTTGCATTAACTTTACATTTTCAAATTTATGGCTGGTTTATAGAAAATTAAATTGCTATCATATTACAAATTTAAATGCATTAATTATGCATCATTTTTTCTTCCCCCAGTTTTTAAATGAAATCCAATTAACTGGTCAAATTCTTTTTTTTATTCCCCTAACACTTGTAAGGAAAATAATGATATAGATGATGTCCTTTCATCTCTAAACCTGAAAAGAATATTTATTAATGGCACCAGATTATAAATTCCAAGATCATTTTATTTCAGTTTTTAATAGACAATTAGAAATGTGTACGTCGCCTTTTTTTGGCAAGGCAGAAAGTCAGGTAACATCCTTATCAAATTTACTATTATACACATTCCACATAAGAGTACAATTTCAAAAGATACACGTTATCCTGTAAATGTACACTGCTGACATAATTGCCAAAGCAAGTATTTAAAATTTCATACTTTGATGGGATTTACAAAGTCAGTTATAGGCATAAAAGTTTGCACAGCAGCAGCAGAAGAAAATGTTGGGTTTAGGAATGCAATGATCAGAGGTTCAATAATTGGAAAACAATTATTGATTAAGCCTCCTAATTTAATGGGATATCATTCTGTAAATGCATATCCATCCAACATAGATAGGATAAAGTCAATGGTAAGAAATTCTTTTTATAAATTGATGTGAGAAAAATTAGTTCTCAAATCTTCCTTTTGGAGGAATTTTTTTAAAACCTGCAAACAGTACAGTTACCATTTTAGATAAGTCATAAGACAGTTAAAATGGTCTCTTTGCTTGAGGCCGACACATTTATCATATACTAGAGACAATATTATTTTTTGTGCAGCTATCTTAACAAGTAGCACTTGATGCTTTTGCAAAAAAAGAAAAAAATACTGGCATGCTTAAGATGTAAAAAAACAAATCAATTCTCACTACTGTTTTCAATTAGTACTTTCCTATCAGTATCTAAAGAGGAAAAATACTGTGTCGATATCTATGATCACCAAACCCCTTTTCATGACATTGTTTTTGTATGTTCCAAAAAGTATCAAAAGTTGGATTGCCTCTCAAAGACAGGAAATGAACCAAAACAAATCTTGTGTCCAGACAATGGAAACATGCTCAGTGCTTAGGGTTTTTGATTGTTTGCTTAGTTGTGCTAAGTGTCTACTGATTATCAAATATGCATAGAATAAGAAAATATCACTGACTATCTAAACTATTTACTATTTACAGCTAATTGTGAAATTGTAAGCCAAAGAATTTGTGTCTAAAGAAGCAAGAGATTTGAAAACTATCTACAAAGGTTTGAGAAAAAGAATGCTGTAAGGGAATGAGGAGAAGAGAATTGTTGACTTAGGAAGTGGGAAGGTGTACAATGCATTCAAGTAATAAAAAGCCACAAGCCGCACTTTTGAAAAGAAAACCAAATACAGAAAATATACAACAGCTCTCAACCAATGTATGTTTGGGAGTGTGGTTCCAAATTGTAGACGTCAACTGAGAAGCAAGGAAAGAAGTGTCAGCTTTTGAGATAGGCAGCTTCTGATTTGCAAGAGAATTTCCATTGCTTCCATTAAGATAGTTCTAATGATCACAGCTCCAGGTATAGACTGTATCCACAAGGCTAGTGGACAATTTTATTTTTTTTATATTTCTTTTTTATTGGGGATTAAAAAAAGTTCAGAGAATGTCTTTAGCTGACAACTGGAGTAAAAACAAAAACAAAATAATACCCCCACATTTTTCTTGGGCATAGTATCCCTACCTCTCAGCCCCAATGGGTAGATTCAACTGGTGCAAATATTTACTCTTCAGCATGATGGTTGGCTGTCCATTCAGCTGTCAGAGAATCTGGTTTTTTAAAAGCAGCAACCAGAAGAATGCAATATATCTATTATGATGATGATGATGATAGTGAGATGAGATGATAAGCAGAAACCAATTTGTGCAACCTCTCTCTCTCATCAGATGACTAGTTGGTAGATGCAATTCAAAGCTAATTAGTATAATTTAGACAAACCAACCATGAAGTAATACAGGACAACTGACAAATTAAAACAAGTGTTTTCAACATATACACTGAATGTGAGTGTGTTTTTATGACATATACTACTGGGTATACTAACAACAAAATTATTGATGGAAAAAAATAAAATAAAATTAAGTTACCCCACTAATGGACTCACTCCCCTCAAAGCCAACTGTAAATGCACAAGGCCAATTCACATTGTCATCTTTTGTAAGCACAAAAACATACAAAATTCAGAAAAAGACTTTTTTTAAAAATTTATATATTACTTATTACCCGCATTTGTTTTTTTTTTGTTTCACAAGCTTCTTGGCATATGTGTGCATGATTGAGAGTAGGGTTATGAGTTTACATTTTTTTAGTTTTTCACTTAGATTAATTTTTCTCCTTCTTTTTTAAGCTAAGATTAAAATAAACATTTTGACATGTGCTTTTGTTTCTTAAAATACTTTAACCAAATAAGATTGATTTTGGAAGCTCCAATATAAACAAAAAAATTTATGAAAAGACATTATTTACTCACTGTAGTATATATGGGAAAAACATTCTAGTGAGATGGCAGCAAACCCTAGCTGATTGAAGTAGACCCAGGAAGTGAATGATTGCCAAAGGGGGGGGAGAGAGAGAGGTTTGATAAGTAAAGGTTTCTTTTGAAATATTTTACATTTTTGTTGCTTTCTTTAGGCTCTGTCTCAACCAAAATGACGCGCAAACATATTTTGATTGTGTGTGTGTGTGTGTGTGTGTGTGTGTGTGTGTGTGTGTGTGTGTGTGTGTGTGTGTGTGTGTGTGTGTTTGCACACACCAATGAATACTAGCATTCACCAGTAGAGATTGTCTGAATTTGTCCCTGCTCAGCTATCCATCTTGTATTTTGGCTGGACAATTTCTCTGGCAGTTGGTCACACTAGCCAGTAGAGGTCAGTGTTTGGCATGGAGCCAGTGGATTTGTGAAGGCAAGTAACCACACATTAGCAGAGAGTGCTTAAAGCTTGAAATCTTCACGGGCAGCAAGATTAGTAAGAGTTTTCTTAATCCTGAGGGCAGTAAGCCGAGCAGCAGCACTGTGGTACCAACATTCTTTCATTAGGCGTGCCATGTGACAAGCAGTCTACAAAGAAAGATGGGCATTTTAATGAATATCATACCAAACAATAATTATAAGATTTAGCAAAAGACAAAATTCAGCAAAGCAAGTGTTAAATCAAGGAGACAACTAAGTATTAAAATAAAAACTGTTCAAACCTCACTTGATTGTGTACAAAATAATTTGCAATGTCTTGTAGTGGATTACTTATTTTCCACTCTGCAGCCTCTTTCCCACAGACACAACATTGTAATCCTATCACTATTTCTATGGCAATGTTCAGATGAGCACTCCATTCTTTAGTTCTACAAGCCTCAAACAGCTAGGACATGCCATGCTACTTCCATGGAGATGAATCAAATTCATTTCATATTCGAAAATTTCAAAATGAAGTTCCAACACAGCTTTTTCCTAACAACTGCTACTGTGTGAGAGACTCCCACATCGATGCTTCCCTGAACACTACAATTTTAGCCTTAAGTCAAGAGTCAATTGTTATCTATCCTCATTATCCTCACTTCCTACTATTTTCCGTTTCATTCATATCACACACCTCATTTTATTTATCATAATTATTCCAACAGTAACCCTTCACTTTGAGTGACTCTTGAGTTTTGTATTGGGTGAATTCAGTATAAAAAGAAATTTAAAAAAAATAACAATTTTTACTGGTTAAGTCAGGCAGACTTTTCCAAACATCAATTCAGTGTTAAATGATATTGAATAAATTAAAACAAACATATTTTTCTTGTTTTCCTTAAAGAATATATGCCACATATTTTTTAATATGTAATTTGAAAAATCTAATAAAAAAAAGTTTCTTACTTCATTGGTTTGCCATCTGTTGGGGATGGTGGGTCGAAGTTTTTCTACACATACAACTTTCCTCATATCATCCAGAGTTGGATCAGAAGGCACCATATCATAAAATGGTAGTTCATATTCCTCATAAGAAGAATAATAATCTAAAAAGTCAACATTTCATCAATCTGTAACAGTTTCAAGGATCAATGTTCATGAATTTATCAAGTCACAAATATACTGAGAGCAGAGAAAGGTTATATAATACACATTTGGAAGTTATTGATAACATTTATTTTATAGTCTCTAATAAAATCAACAATGTTTGCTTTTTAAAGTAAAAAAAATACCATTATTAATTTCCTTGTTTACACACTTAATGACACCGAAATTATTCTGTATACATCAGATACAGATTCACATTGGTCCCATAAAAAAGGCTTTAAAAAGAACTTGTTTTAAATATGTATCATAGAACCTGGTTGAAGAATACTGAAATGAACCAAGTTAATGTTATAGAACACATAAAAAAGTAATTGCAACCTTCAGTACAATTATAAAAACAAGTAGCTAGCTGATTTATAGTTCCAAATGCAAGGCAAATCTAGTTTGCTAAGTCTGAAAGTAAAATAAGGCAAAACAAAAATAATCCCTTCATTCACAAATTCAAGAAAATTAAATTCTCATTGCTCATGTGAATCTGAAGGATGTAGAACTTACTCAAAAAAAAGAAAAAAAACTTGCTTTAAATAAGACATCTACATGGAACAGATTTTCATTTTTTTAAAGATTGTTACTAAAATTATTTGTAAACAACTTTAATGTTTCAGTGAAGATGCTTAGACAAAAGTCAGAATTTTAGCTTTGTGTTAAAAGGGTAAAACATAAAAAAACATATCTGGCATGCTCAAAGGTAGGACTGATAAAAAGTGGACAAGAATTTCTTTTAATGTTCTCAAGTAGTAATTCAGGAAATTTCAATTCAAGAAAAGAATAAATTTGATTACACTTACTAAATCCATTACAACGTCGGGCAGTTTCCCATAAAACCAAACCATAAGAATAAACATCTGCCCTTTTAAAAGAATCAAACTGCCGAACATTAATTGTTTCATCTAAAGCCTCTGGGGCCATGTAACGTTTTGTCCCAACACGAGTATTGTGAGGAATGTCAATCTGATCAGTCTCAGAATCATGCCGCACTGCCAAACCTAAAGTGATAAAAATGACAATGCAAAAAAGAAATCAATTGCATAACAGAAATGATGTCTACTATTTGAAAACAGGAATGTAATTATTTCAAAATATTCCCGTTTTCAATTAGTTGGATTAATAAGTTTGACATATAGTTGTTAGATTAATTTTAATCTGAAATGTTCACTGTATACATATAAGTACTGTGTGACTAATAGAGAAATAGTGGATTAAGTGCATTGACAAGGAAGGAGAACATCATGAAAATAAATTTTCATTCCTAATTAAGCTACATTTACATATAAATTCTAATTAAAATACAAATTTGCAAATAAAATAAGTTACAATAGCTGATTCTAACAAGATGAGCTGAAGTATGTGAGAGGTTGCTGAAAATTTCTCAGTCTAACCAAATTTCTAATGTTTTATCATTTGGTCACATTTTTCAAAATGGGTTCAACTAAAAGCTTTTCAGCATCCTTTATCTATTAAAGTTTGATTACACAATAGCAATATTAAAATTTTATAAAAGACAGTTAACTCTCAAAAGAAAAAAGTAAATTGTCTTCCCTAAAATACAAAACAATGAACATTTTTTTGGCTTGTTTTTTTTTCATGACATACAGAAGTAGAAGTAAAATGAAGCATAAACTTGGTTGAAGATTATTGACTTCCCTACAGAAAATAGAACTCAGTAAATTTTTTTTAAATCAATATCTTTGTTATAATAATAACAAAATAATTTCAAAATATTTTTGAATATTAGGGTATTGGTTATTAAATTTTTTGCAATTTGTTCTCAATGTTAGAATTTTTAAAACATTTTTCATAACACAAATATCTCCATTTCTGTATATTGCACACGATTATACAAAAACATTTCTTCAATTCTTTTTTACACAAGGTTTATAAAAATTCTAGCTAACTTTTTTATATACAATTTTTTTCTCATGGATATCACGTTGTGTCATTTAAAGTAAAGTTAATCACTACACTTATTATATTTATTGCAAATGACTAATGCAAGGGAAATAACTTATAGGTACGATCATTTTATTTAGCTATGCTCTAATTTTTTGGAAATAATTTATTTGACATTATTTCTTATTAATATAAACATTATTTTTATTATTACATGTACCCACTACGAATAACGTAGATGTGCTCTCTAAATCTAACAGAACTTAGATTGTCTCTAAATTGTGACAGCATAAAAGAGAAAGTAAATTTGGTGAACAAAATATTTTTTTATATTATAGAGAATCCATGAGGGTGGGGGAAGGTTTCTTTAAATAAAATTATTTTTGATACACCTTTAAAATTGAATTAAAACTCAAAATCAGAGATCCTATTTTTATTTTATAAAACAAGATTCTTCTTTTAATATATAAGCAGAAAAGAGAAGAGAAATTTATCTGAAACTGAATAATTAAAATGAGAAATACATAGGTTTAATTGAGCATAAGTTGACATACACAAATAAAAACAAAAGAACACAGTGATTCCCATTTTCCACTCCTTGTACTTACCAAGGTCAGCAATGCAGCAGGTCCGATTACTTTTAACCAAGATATTTTTACTTTTTAAATCTCGGTGAGCAATAGCAGGTTTGCCTGGGAACAGATTTATAAAAAAATTTTAAAAAGGCGGGGTTAAAAGCATTCATGCTGAAAAAAATACTGAATTACATAAAAAAAGCAATATATTTTTTCAAACAGTCTCCAATTTTTGAAAATTCCTTATATAGCACACTTAAGCCAAGCAAATTACTGAGGATTTTTTTTTGAAGAGGCTCCCTAAATACAAAAGACAAAAACTTAAAAAGGTTTTAGAGATTTTTATTTTGGATTAATTTAATAAGCTATTCTACTGTACTTCTACCTTGTATTTTAATTTGAATAAGCTTGTTTAACTGACCTTCAAAGAGGTGCTACTAGATTGCAACGCTAAGCTGTCCTATATAGATGCACAGTTTTTAGGTTGTTTTTTGTTTTTTTAGAAAATCAACATTGCATTCAGTATAAAAGCTGGTGTTTGGGGTTTGATGTGATAAGTATGGACACCAAAAATTAGATCCATAGCTTTTACCAAATTTTCAGTATTTTCTTTTAAAGATCATCTGAAAAAAATGTACAGAAATACCTAATTTCTGCAGCTTTTTGCTTACAAACTGATTTCAAAATTTTACTTTCAAGAATAAATCCAAATAAAGTTGTAATTTTTATATTATATACATTGGATGAAAAATATATTTGAAGCAGAATTCTAATTATGAATCACCACCACAAGCAAAATGTGCAAGTTTTTCCTGTATTTGATAAGTGAAAATTGTACAAAAATTATAAATGTTTACAAAAAAAAAAGCTAATCCTTACACAATTTAATAGGTCATAATTAATAAAAACAAAAAAAAGATAAAAAGGTATATAACATCCTAATATTGCTGGGCACAAATTATAAGACAGATGTTTTAAATTTGCATTCTTTATTGAAAACCACACTAAAACTACTGCACTGTATAACATATTACATTATAATATATCTAAATTGTTCAGTATAATTTCCCTTTGTAATAAATGAAGGTCTTATTTGATAGCATAATGATTTAGTAATGTTTGTTCCATGCTTTTTGTCCATATACAATTTGTGAGGCTTCAGTAGTTAATTTAACTGCTCTTTCCAGACCTTATGAATGTACAGGTAAATTCAGCAACTCCAATGATGTTCGATTCATTAAAACCCCTTGTAGTTCATTAATTGAAAAGTCTTCTGCAAACACACGTTCACAAACTCCATTTGATAAGAGCTTAATCAGATTTAACCAGAGAGTCACTTCAGAGTTGAATGTAATTTTTTTTTAATCTCTTCTATGGTGGCTTGCTACTTCTGAAGCAAAAAAAAAATTTTTGCTGTAAATTTTTTAATGCAAAGATCTGTATTTCAGTCAACTTGATTTATTCTCTGGATAATGTTAAAAGAAATGGTTATTGGTTAAGGAATTTATTATCCCTTTTAATTTCAAATCAACTAACTGCATATATTTCAATTATAAATTTTATAAGGCTGTACAATTTATCATAGTTCTTGTGGATAGGCACCTCTAGTCCATGAACATATTAACCAGGCAGCAAATCTATGGTTCACTTTCCCCTCAAGAAATTCCTATTGCATATTCTAAAAGCAGTCTCTGGTCACCACTTAAATCTTCCATTACCCCTGCAGTACAATATAAGTTATCCAGGGGGCCAGTGTTAGTGTTAAATTTTAACTGGAGAAAATACTGTTAATCATTTCCACAAAATTTCCCTAGAAGACCAGTAAAAGTAGTAGGGTTTCTTCAGGTTCCATCAATGTACTTAAAAACAGCTCTAAATGGAAGTTCATTTTGATGAAGTGAACAGCCAATAGTGTGCAACTTTCTTTTAAGTTTTTTTTCCAGAGATGTCACAAACCATACCTCACAACCAGTGTTTGTACTGGTATTGTCCACAAGAACTGTCTTAATGGAATTTATACTGTTGAATTCTTCTAAAACAGCAGCAACATCCTCTGCTGGAACACTACCAGTTGCACCAATGTTAGGTATAACTCTGGATGAGATATCTACTTTCCATGTTCATCTCTGATGAAAAAAAGTGGTGCTCTGGTTCTTTGGTTATCTTAATTTTTTTTACTGTTTTCCTCTGAAATCTTTGTATTGTAATGTGTCCTTACAAACTCTGCAATTAACACCAATGCCGATCATATTTTCATGGTTCTGAACATTTTTTTGATGGGTGGTTACTTTTACTGAAGCCTTTTTCCTGTCTATTTTTGACTTATCAATGATAATGTCCTTTAAATTAAGGCTTCAATAAAGAAAACCCATATCTTTCCTAAGATATTAAGCCATTAGCAAGCCATTCCCCAAGGTTGGAAGATACATCACTATGAATAAGTTCCATGTCATATCTCTGTAAGTTCCCTTAGACTATCTCCCTGGCTCAAAACTGTCATCAATTGTTTCTTTACTGGAAGACATTGGTAAAAAATATCTGTTGTAGAAGCAACATATGTAGAATTCTGTTGCTGCTATCATTCAATCTGTCTAATCTCTTTGCACTTTCTTTTATATTTCTTGGCAGCATCTTTGTCAATAGTTCCAAATTGGAAACTGCCTCTTGATCCTGTTTTTCTCTCTGTGCTTTTAAATATTCCCTTTCTTCAATGGAAACCTGAAATTTCAAAATGTGTATAAGTTTAAAAGCAGATCTAACATACATCATAAATATGAAGGAAAATATCAAAATATTATTTACCAGAAGGGAAGATTACCAAAAGTAAACTTATATTTTTCAGTTTAAATTTTGAAAATCAAAACATGGACTAATTCAAATTAAACAAAAGAAAAAAAAAGAACAAGCATAGAATTAGCATTAACTTCTTGTGAGGAGGACAAGTGAAAAAATTACCCTATTTTAATAAAATTTCAAAAGTAAATTAGAAATAAGAAAAATAGAAAGAGTATTACTTACCTAAATGGAAATGGTTTCTTTCAACGAAATAAACAAACATTTTAAATAATGCCAGTCACTTCGAAAATATAAAATTATGCAGATTAAACAAAATGTTTACTTTCTTTTCCAGATAATTGTGTTGTATAAAAATACAAAAGAACTAATTAATTTCAGTCACAAACGAATAGTGTTTGAAGGCAAATGTTTATACAGTGAGAATTTAAATAATACCCATCAAAAAAAGTTCCAGGACAAGATTCATAAATAAAATTACTGTTGACTAAAGTGAAGACATTTCTTTATTTATGAATTATTGTATTTTTTTTTTTTTTGAGAATTACTTTAATTTTTTTTCATTGAAAAATAACAAAATCTAAATTTCATATGACAAAAAACAGGAATATATTTTCATTGCTGAACACAGCTAAATATTATATTTAATCTCCATTGTGCCTTTATAAATGAATATCTTGATATTATTCATAATTCTGATTTATTGAGAACTAGGTAAATTTGCAATTGGAAGATATTTTAAATGATATTTACACATTTGTTTTCGATAAAGGTACTAAATTTTTTGACAGTGTTAAATCTTTCACTGATCACTGAAATGAAATTCCAACTTTGGACCTAATCTTTAACCTAGTTTCCTCAAAAAACAGTACGATTTTGAAAAAAATATTTTGTGCCATTATTTATCATGTCAAACCCCAACTTTCAAATTCAGTGAAATATCACGATTCCAACGTTGAACTGCCCTAATGCATACATGCTAGACAAAAGCTTGGAGAGCCTGGTCATCTTATGTACAGGTGCATAAGGCAACGTTACTGAAGGATAACCAATGTTTCTATCTTTTGGATTATTTTTTACAAATATGTTTGAGTTGATCTCTAACCAACATCTTAGTACTGTCATTTGGATCAATAAACAATCTTCATTCTGATATTGATTCTGCCTCCTGAGAGGTAATTCATAGCAGTTTTTTTAATCTTTTTTTTTCCTCATAAAAGTACACTATATTGCTTTGTTGCTGCTATGTGAATTTTTTCCAAAGAAAAACATCAGATTTTATTGCACTATTTGAAAAAATTTATAGCTTGCAGTCACATAGGCAACCCATTTACCCAATATATAGCATAACTATTGAAATACATAGCATAACTCCTCCAAACAACAGATGAGTCATGATAATAAAACTAAAGCTCAACCTCTTAACATTTTTGATAACAAGGATAATTAAATATAGTCAGTTAAGTTATATCTACAAAGTTGCACTGATTTTTAACAATCAGTCAGAATGTATGTTTGCACTAAATATGAAAAAAAAGTTGTTTTCCAAACAAAAGCAAAACCAATTTAACAGACATGTTTGAAATGAAATTCATGAATGGTTGATTTAAATCTTGCAAAGTGTAGATTTCTACTACTTTGACAATTCTTCAGCTTTGTTCAAATTATGAACATTTTCAAGTACTAATCATCTGTATTCGTTCATTCATTTATCATATATTAGCTAAACTTTCATAATTGTGTACAGTATTGTGAATATTAATGATGGAACAAATATTTTAGCAAAATATTCTTTCAACTATTTAAAAGCATAAAGTTCATTACTCTAGACACAAAAAATACAACTAGGAAACAAAGGAAAATTATTGACACTCTTAGAAGACAGAATGTGCTTCATTCTTTTTTCTTCATATTTTAAAAATAAAAATATGTTTTGTCTAATTCTTCATATTATGTCTCATATTTATATAATTATTTCTCAGAGGAAGTGAATAACTGCATCCAAGCTAGTAATGAAGCTTTACTTACCCTGTACACCCAAGATCTGCATATGCAAATGAGCTAATCCACAAGCAATGGAGAGGGCAATTTTGATAAGATCTTGTTTAGAGATGACATTTTTATTCAAGAAATCATACAGTGAACCATTCTCATGGTAATCAGTCACAAGCCACAATTGTGTCCATGTACCATTGTCTAAAAAAGACAAAAATAATTTGTTTCTAAATCAG